>CAKNXH010000066.1:69700-186092 GCA_932178445.1 Andricus quercusramuli | reverse complement strand
GAAAAATATTTCAATTTTAAATCAAGAACAATATAATTCAACTAAAAAAGACGAATTTTCAACAAAATAGTTGAATCCTCAAACAAAACACATTAATCTTCAACCAAAAATTTGCATTTTTAATCAACAAAGATGAATTTTCAAACTGAAAATGTAAATTTACAACTAAGAAAGATTTTTCAGTCGAAGCAGAAAATAAATTTCAACCAAACTGTGAAATTTCCATGCTAAAATGGTGAGTTTTCTACAAAATAATTGAATTTTCAAACAAAAAATTAATTTTCAACTCAAAAATTTATTTTTTACAACGTTGTTCAACTTTTAACGAAGTAGTTGAATTTTTAACTGAAGAATATGGTTTTTAACCAAGTAGTTTAGTTTTTCAACAAAATAATTAAATTTTCAACCAAAAAAGATGAATTCTGAAGCAAGAATATTACAGTAGACTTTTCAATTAAAAATAATTTATTTTTAACCAAAAAATATGACATTTCTACCAAAAGATAAATTTTCAAGTCTGAAGGACATATTTTCTATCAAAAAATACGAATTATCAACAAATCAGTTGAATGCTTGGCCAAAAAAGAGGACTTTCTGACTATTTAGTTCAATTTTCAATAAAACAGTAAAATTTACAATCAAAATAGATGAATTCTGAATTCAGTTTGCATTTAAGCAAAAAAATGAGAAAGAGGGGAAGCTTTTTGAAATCACTACAAAAAAGAGGAATTCTTTAAAAAAGGAGAAAAGAGGCGAATAGAAGAAAGAGTATATAAAGTATATAAAAGTCTGTACATTTTCTCACGTCTTTTATAAAGTTAAACTTTTCGGAATTATAGGCGACACTTATTGCTAATCCTCAAAAGGACTAAACATTTCTCTTCCTCTGAAGTTGAGCGAAAAAAATAGTTAAGAAAGGAACTTTTCTGCATTTTACTTCCAGAGAGCCCTTCATATTTCACGAGTAACGAGCTTAATTTCAAGCTGTCTAGACGTGACTAAATAGGGATGCTGTGGTTTGAGAGAACCTCCAAGAGAATGCAAGAGGCAGGGGTCGCGTTAAATAATTCATAATAATAGTCTGGGTATCTGAAAAAGTACACGTTGTTTCTTTTGTTTTCACTATCCTAGAGGTACATGCCAATTGGATAAACTCTATACGCTTTCCAATATCATCAGTAATTTTTCAAGTTTTCAATTACTTATACACCAAGAGATTCAAGGTTGGTTAATAAAATTAGGGGTATTTATTTTGCAAATAAGAAATTATTCTTTTTTTGTTCCTTTCGAATTTGGAAGAGAAGCCATATTCATCTTTTGAAAAAAACCGATCGACGTATTCCTTACGGAAAATTTTGTTTAGTTTTTGGAAAAATAGTATCAGTGATATTATTAAATCAGAATTTTAGGTTGATTTTTTGAATTTATTTTCGGTTTTCCTTTCTTTTACTATTTCAGTGCCATACTGTGTAATTTGAAAAAGGACAACGCAATCAGCAACGTTAACTTGTGATTCAGCGAAGGCATATTTCACTGATTAATCACGTTCTAATTATATAAATTAACAGAGCAGAAACAAATTTTGTTCTTCAACTTAAATTTAATAATCGAATGTATGATATTCCAAACATACAAAAACAATTAAAACAATTACTATCTCAATTTGAGGTAAGAAGGGAGATATTGTCTGAAAAACGGGATTAAAAGGTGATTTCATTTATTATTAAGAACTTTATATATTGTATGGGTATCTCTTCGAATCGCTTGATTGTAAAATGGTGTTTTTTATACTAGAGAACAAAAATCGTATAGTAATTATCATCTGTTTGACATTTTAGGACAAATTGCCAACTGCTGCATTGCGATATTCGCGACAACTGGAGCTGAGTCACAAATTATGAAACAAGTTAAAAGAGGAATAGTAATGCAAAAAATTTGGCAATTTTCAATCTCACAGGATTATGTTCACTGCCAACTTTCTAATAGTTTTTTCAAACCTATAATTTAATTTCTTCTGGGCAAAAATCAGTGGTTGGTTATAATATTACGTTTCAAAGGCGACACGCCCTAAAGCCCATCACTGGTGCAAAAAAAAATACCTGTTATAGTTAACCACTTTATCGTTGTAGTGAACTGAGATAGAAGTGGACCGTGAAGATCCGTTGAGGATGAGTACACAACTTGTTAAAGATAAAAGACTGAAGTCTAATTTTTTGAAAAATTGATAAAAAAAGGTGCACCAACATTGAAGGCGAAAATAAGTTTTTTATTTTCAATGAAAATGGATTACAGTCAATTATAAATGTTTCAAATCTCAGGTTCTTTACAACCTGAATTCCAAGATGAAATTTTACATCTTGGTGACTTTAGACGTAATTTTTAAATATATTTTGAAACCAAAAATAATTCTGTGTCCTATTTATCTAAAATTATTGAATTATTAGTGTTTTGAATTAAAAATGGTTTGATTATTTAAAAGCTTTCGATTTCAAATTATTACCGAAATATTAAGACCAAATTTAAGGTGGTGTGATTTTGAACAATTTGAATTTGAAATCGTCTTTTGGTTTTTCTATATTTTGACATTGTACAATTTGAAACGATTTAAATGTGGATCAAAAAACCTTTTTTTTAATTCTCTTTTTAACATTATTCAAGTCCAAAAGTTAAAATTTTTAAATTGTCCAGAATGATTTTTGTTAAGTTGAAGAGACAATAATGAGTCCTAAGAGATCCTAAGGGTCCTAAAAGGAATACTAAAGAAGAGATTCACATAGGGACCAAATATTAAAAATATGGGAGTTTATCGACCACAGCTGAAAATAGGGTAAAATAGGGGATATTGGGATACTGGTCTGTGAGGCCTGTGAGGTATTTCTCAAGAGGAAATATATGAAGTAATGGATAATTTTTCCCTTTGTCGAGGCTGACCAACAAGTAACGCTCTGATTATCGGCACCAGGCACACATAGGCCACCAGGCAATGGCTACTTATCATTTTCCATAATCGTGGTTATCGCTCACTTAATTATACTATTATATTATATTATAATTATTTAATTATATATCAGGGTGGCCGGAAAACATCTTTTTCAAAATTCCCTGACTTCTTCATAATTTCTCCATCATCAATTAAAAAAACTTTCAAATTTCTTATTTTTTAATTTTTACTTATCTCAAATTTTCAACTAAAGAAAATTATTTTTCTACCATAAGATGAATTTTTAATCTAAAAGGAAGAATTTTAAACATAACAGTTAAGATGGCTTTTTAACATAATAGTTGCATTTTTAACAGAATACTTGAATTTTCTACCTACAAAGATGAATTTTCAAACAAAAAAGATTTAACTTCCACCCAAAATCGTTGCTTTTCAATCGAATTGTTGTATTTGTGAAAACAATCAAATTAATTTTTAACCGAACAGTGTTGCATTTACAACCAAAAAGTTGCTCATATGAATTTTTTAAAAGACAGTTCAAATTTTCAATCCAAAAAGTTGAATTTTCAACCAAGAATGTAACCAAAAATCTAATAGTTTATATTTCATCCAAAGAAAAATTAAAATTTTTACCAAACGAGATGAATTTCAAAACCAAAAGGACGAATTTTCAACCATGAAGATTAGTTTTCTACAATTTTCCACTAGAAAGGTCGATTGAACTCGAATAGATAAATTTCCAGTGAAAAAAATTATTTTTCGAGACAAAAAAACGAATTTGCATTCAGAGATGAATTGTAAACTGTAAATGATGAATCTTGAACAAAGAAAAGAATTTTTTTTTAAGAAAGTGGTTCAATCTTCAACCAAGTAGTTAAATTTTCAACTAAAAAAGATAAATTTTTAACGAATAATGTAACAGTAGATATTCTAACCAAAAAAGATTTTAATTTCAAAGAAAAAACAGTTGAATTCAGCCAAAAATAACGAATTTTGAACAAAATAGTTGAATTCTCACCAAAAGAAGTTTAATTTTCAACCAAATTGTTGCATTTTTATCAAAAAGATGAAATTTCTACTAAAACAGGGAATTTTTACATAAAAATACATTTTAACATAGAATATGAATAAAATAAAGAATAATATTTAAAATTTGTAACCACAAATATTGGAAGCAAATATTCTTCATTTAATTGAATTATACAGATTTCGCATGTCGCACCTCTTTTAAGTTCAATTATAGAGAGACCAACGCAACTTGTTACAAGCGATTGTGTAATTAGACTTCTAGGGTCGTTGTTCCTAGTTTCCGGCCTTTTCCTTTCGCTGTTTTTCCATTAGTTTCCTAGTGGAAAGACAAGCAAAGCAACTCGACGTTCACGCTCTCTGACCTCCCCCGAGGATCACTATTTTGCTAACAATTGCCAACATCAGTCAGAAAGCTGTGACGATGAGAAATACAGGATGTTAGCAAGAAAGTAGCTGCCAACTGGGCAGTGCCCATTTGATCGCCGTCTACCTCTCTAGTTGAGGAATCGCCAGACGCTGTCGCCAACCCTTGTCCGAAAGGGAATTTTTTGTACGTATGAGAAATAAAATAAGAAACATAACAAATTTTCAATTTTGCAATAGTAATTTAGGAATATTACATTCGAAATCTACATTTTTGGCGATTCCAACGATATGTTACTTGTCTTTGACAAGTTGAAAATTAGAAATGTTTTTTAAGGCCATGAGTATAATAGGTTCACTGAAATTCAACTGCAATAGTTGAAAACGACCCTATTATCAGAAATTTTTAACTGACATAGAGCAATGAATCGACTGCTCAAATCGGACTCAAATGGTAACAAAATATCAAAACAGCACTTCTATAAATTACGCTTAATATTAACATAATACAATATTTTAGAAATTCAAAACACCACTGTTTTGTTACTATTTTTGAAAATGTATGACACTTACACTATTTTTGATCTCAGAAGTCAGTCCGGGACCTGAATTTGCAAAATAATTAATTATTTCTTGAATTTATTCGTCCATATACTTAAAGCTCAGCTTGAAAAAACTAAGACTTCAAGTAAAAATATTGCATTTCCGACATGATGGATACATTTTTAACAAAATAGTTGACTTTTTAACTAAAAAAGAGCAATTTTCCAGAAAAAATAGAATAGTTACATTTCCAGCTAAAAAATTAATTTTCTACCAAAAAGACGATTTTTCAACAAAATGCATGATTTGTCAATTGAAAAAGATCAATTTTCTACAAAAAATGAATAGCTGAATTTTCTGTTAAAAAAATTAATTTTCAAGTAAAGAGATCAATTTTCAACTAAAACGGTGGAATATTCAACTGAATTTGTTAAATTTGCAGTTCAAAAAATTAAATTTCAACCAAAAAAATAACGAATTTTCAATAAAATAGTTTAATTTTCCAGTGTAATAGTTCATTTTTTAGTTACGAAAATTAATTTAAAAAAAAACGAATTTTCAATAAAACAGTTACATTTTTGAACAAAGAGGAGATTTAAAAAAATAATAATTTTTAGAAAAATAGTTTAACTTTCAACAAAGTAGTTGAATTTTTAACCAAAATCATTCATTTTTAACCAATAACACGAATTCTCAACTAAATTTATGGAAAATTCAACTGGATTAGTTGAACTTTCAGCCAAAAAGATTCATTTCCAACCAAGAATATTAATTTTATACCAAGAAGGACAAATTTTCAACAAAATACATGAATTTTCAACAAAATGATGGAATATTTAACTAGATTAGTTAAACTTTCAGTTGAAAAGATTAATTTTCATCCAAGAATATTGATTTTATACCAAGGACAAATTTTCAACAAAATATATGAATTTTCATCCAAATAGTTTTCTGATGATAAAAATTGTTCAGCCCACGTAAAACTAACATGGAGTTTTCCTCATATGAACGTATATATATATTTTAATATTGAATAAAAATAGTGGGTATTTCCATAATTCATGAATGAAGACAATTTTTTTGTTTATGAAAATTGCATTTTTTCATTTTTCTCGGAAATGGTACAAGATATCATAAATGCGTAAGAGAAATTTTTGTAGAACTTTTTTAAATGTGCAAACTATTCTCTTAACATTTTTTTTGTATATGTTGTTGTTTTCAAGAAAAATGCAAAAATTCGATTTTATGAAAAAAAATTCTCCTGCCCACAAATGTTATTTAGCCCGCATTAAACTCACAAGGTATTTTCCTTATGATAGTACAAATTCAACACAAAATTGGCAAAGAATATAAGTGTCGGTTTTTTGAGAAAATCGACTTTTAACATTTTCAGAAAAACTGCCACCATTTTGTTAATTTCGAAGCTTTTCTTAATTTTCTCGCGAGTTTTAAAAGAAGGCGATAAACTCTACTAGAATCTGTAAGGAAATGGTAAATATCTCAATTTTGTCCCGAGAGATTCTGCGACTTCAAGTGTAGATTTGAAATGGATTCGGTCCAGAAATTATACCCTTTTTCTGCACGTTTCCAAAGTATCAAGAACATTGCGAGGCCGGTGATAAAACGCGGTGAGTCAGAACTCAAATACGTTTCGCACCATTAAAGCAAGCGAAAAGAGGGCGACGATAAGGATAATAATTAAAGTCTGCGATCAGTTATAGATGAAAAACAAGAGCAAATGTAAAGATAACTTTTTAATCTTCATAAAGAGAGAGAGAGAGAGAGAGAGAGAGAGATGAAGGTCCTTTGAACTCTCCGAAACCTAGGTATAGAAAGGAGCTCTTGAGGGTAATTAATTAAGACTGGCTGACTGAATCGATGCTAAGCAACCTATGAATATACGGGAAAGCGTAGAAAAGAGTATAAAGACTTTTCTTATTGCAACTGGGTACATGCTAATTAGCTCTAGAAGCAAATTATCTCCCTGTAATTCATGATAGTTTGTAATGAAATATTTTTAATAAAGAGGTTATTAATTTTGAAACGTTTTAAGTACACAAAATTAAGTCAACTACAAACTGAATATGAGTTAGGCCGATTTAAAAAGTTGGAAATTACTACTGGGGAGAACAATAGCCAATTATTATTCTCGCATATGGCAACTAATAATATGAGGTCGTTTCATCCTAACGATATGAGATAATCTCGTTGCACCACGGATGGGAATTATGCAGTTCGCGTAATCATTTACTGCGCAAGGTCGCGAATACGAAACCGGTTTCATTTTACAAAGGCTTAATTCTGAGACAGAATTGAAAGTTTACCAACATTTATTTTTAATGAATTATGTATAATTATTTATAATAATCTAGGGTTAATTTCAATTCAGTCGAAATGAATGTTACCCGTGTGGAAAAATTTCAAGGCAGTCTGGTGTCAGGTCTGGCTTTATCTAGAGTATTCAGACTAAACTGTCCAGTCTGGAAGATCTGATTTGGTATAGGTCTGACGCTAGTATTGCCCAGGTCTGACTTTATCTAAACCATCTGGTCTAGAAGGTCTGGTATGGCCCAGGACTAACGCTGCTCATCTATCTAAGAACAATAAAAGTTCTAGTTTCGGTCTGGAAGGTCTAGCTCGGTCCAGATTTGGTGCTGATCACTAGTGGCTAATCAGCCATTAACTAGTTGCTGACCAGCCGATAACTAGCGGCTTACCATATGGTCTGGCCTAGGACCAGCCAAAAAAAGTTACACTTTTGGCCAGGCACAGTCCAAGCCATATGGTCGGCGCACTGGAAACCTGACCGTTTGATCTGGGCTGGGCTAGCGCCAGAAGATTTTTCCACACGAGTAAATGTGTTTAAACAAATCTTCAACAGCCTAAAATAATTGATGGGGTTGAACACTAGCGATTTTGAACCTAACCAAGGTGTCTACTTATTTTCGCCAACCAAATTCCGGTTCTTTCTGGTTTTTTATTGATTAATTATTGTTGAAGAGTAATTATAAAAAAAATATATTTTTAAAATTTTACTGATGTAACAGTTTAATTTTAATTGTTTACACTTCATTTTGAAATAAATCATTTTTATAATGGATTTTTGTAATAACTCTTCAATAATTAATCAAAAATTGATCAGCGGTTAATAATCGCCAATTACAAAGAAATTTAAAAAAACTATATCTTAATGTTTTGTTCGAAACATTCAAAACTACAATTTGTTTAAAGTTAGGCTTAATCTTTACTAGTATTAAATTATTTTATAATATTTTCAAAAGTTCTAAAGTACTCGATTGTTTTCTAGAATTTTGTAATCTTGCAAAATTGACAAACTCTGTTTTAAAGTCTTTTATATTCTCATTCAAAGTTTTCGAAAATCGTTTGAAAAGTTTTGAATTGTTTTTTCCAAAATTCTAAAAACGCTTCTAAATATTGTTTGAAAATCTTTAAATAATCACATTTCGTTTACAATTTAAAATTATTTTTTAATGTTTTTAAAACTTGTAAACCTTCTAAATCACCTTTTAAAATCATTTGAATTTTTCCTGATTTTTTTAATTCTTCGTAAATTTCTAAACATTCTAAATATCTTTTAAAATTATTCGTAATTTTCAACAAAATTTTTTTGTTTAAATCTGCATAATGAAACAAAATTTTCTTAAAATCTTCCGAATTATTTTTGAACAATTTTGGTAATATTTTGAAATGTTTTGAAATAGTCTCTTAAAATTAATTTTTTGAAATAAAAAACCATTTTACATTTTCCCAGAAATTTTAAGATAATTTTGTATTTCTCATAAAAACCTTTAAAATTCTTAAAAAGCTTCTAAACTCGTTGCTCGAAATTTTAAGAAATCTACATTTTGTTTTTTTTTTTAATTTTAAAAAATCTTTTCAAATTTGCAATTATTTTTGAATATTTTTAAAACTTCTAAATATCTATTAAACTCACTCGAAAATTTTTAAATTATCTAATCTTGGAATAATGAACATTTTTGCCTTAAAATCTTCGAAAATCTTTTTTGAAATTTTAGGAAATCATTTGGAATGTTTTGGAATCTTTTTTTCAATTTTCTCTTAAGATTCATTTTTCAAAATAAAAAATCATTTGAATTTTTCCCAGGAATCTTAGGAATTTTTTCTATTCTCTTGAAACTTTTCAAAATTCTTAAAAAGATTTTTTTCAAAATTCAAAAAAAATCTACATTTTGTTTGAAAAGTTTTAAAATCTTCTTAAGACTTGAATTATTGCTTCATCATTAAATAGATTAAACTTTACGCCGTTTAAAAAAAAAATCTTGAAAAATAGCTTTATTAATTAAAAAATAATAAATATTTTAATGTCCCGTCTCACCATAGTATGTGTTCCGTCTCGCCCCAGGCGACAGACACAAAGGCTGTTCTTTTTAATTTGAATTTTTTGTTCCTACTTAACTGTTTTAACACATTCAATTCTTTAAAAAATTGAAATATTTTACACAGTATTTAAATAACTACTTAAATTTGAGCATTTCACTACAGATCACAAATATAATTATATACAATCAACTACAATACACATCAATTTTCAAATATCATCTCTATAATCAAATATGTATTAAAATTCATGCCACAAATAGGAAATCGATACAGTTTGGGAGACAAACTGTCCGTGTCCGAAAGGAATTCAAGCTGTTTCAACAAAACATAAACATTGTTTGAGAAATAATAACGAAACTAAAATAAATACAAACATAATAAAACTAATTTCTCACTTTCTTTCAAGTTAGTATGAGTAAATAATCCAAAGGAAAATGGTAAAATCCTTACACAAGCGATTCCTCGAACACGGCTAGTAATATTACTATCTGCTACATTTTAAGGATTGTGCGACGCTTCGAGCATTTGTAAATGTTTCTACAATTTTAGTTATTTTAACAGAATTATCGAGCAACAATGAAATTAACGAAGCTCTCAAACTTCAAGGAGGCGCATAATTCGAATTTTCAATCTCGAAACATATCATTATCAGGGTGGCCGAAAAACTTCATTTCCAAAATTCCCTGACTTTTCCCTGATTTTTCCCGGACTAATTTTTTCATTTTCTCAGACCATTTAAATGTAAAGACCAAAATACTAATCTTGTAACATTTTTACAATAGATTTTCTTATGAATGGAATAAAAAAAATTTTATTTAAATTTCTTAATTTTTGATCTCAGGGCTGCTATAGCCTAATTTACTTTAAAAAGTGAACTGTTTAAACCAAAAAAGTTGGCAAAAATAACTAATTTCAAACCCAAAAAGTGACTAAAAGTGAATAACGTTTTTTTTTTTGCAGAATTCAATAAAACACTTGTGAGGATTTCAGCTGAATTTTAACGAATTTAGGATACATTCCTAAGATTTCTAATAATTCGAGCTAAATAAAAAAATGAAAATGAATTGCAAAAAATTTCAATTTATTTCCTTTAAATTGAAGTAAATTCAAAGGTATTTAAGGGACATAGGTAAAATTCGATGAAACTCATAAAAATTCAAGGTGAATTAAAAAAAAACTTCAGTAAATTGAAAAAATCAAAAATATTAAAAATTCATTGAATTCAGTAATTTTGCAATTGGTTTAAGTTGAGTTAAAAAGAATTCAAGATTAATAAAAAAAACTTTAAAAATCCATTTAATTGAGTAGAATTGAGAGAATTTAAATGAATTCAAGTGAATTCAAAAAATTCAAGAGAGCTCCAAAGAATCCCAAAGAATTCAGGACAAATTAATAATAATTAATTTAATAAATTAAATAATTGATAATAATAATTTGAAAATTTCTTCAAAGCATTGAAAATCTACGAGATCCATCTCTTCTTCGAAATAAGTTATTAGAAATCCATTGAAATATTATAAAATCCCTTGAAATTTAAAAAAATTTGTTGATATTTCTTGAAATTCTGAAAAATTTATTGAAATACCTTGAGAGATTTTAAAATCCCGTAAAATCATTGAAATTCTCGGAAATCTTTTCATATCTTCCGAAATTCTAACGAAATCTTAACAAACGCATGGACATTGTTTCAAATCCATTAAATCCTTGGAAATCCCATGACATTTTTTTAATCTTTTGAAAATTCCTTGCAATCCTTTAAAATTCCCTAAAATATTACAAGTCCTTTGGAATCCCATTACATTACTGAAATCAATGGAAAATCCCTTGGAATTTTTGAAAATACCCTAAAATATTTCACCCCCTTTGAAATATTTTGAAATCTCTTGAAATTTTTTAAAATCTCTTGAAAATGCCTTGGAATCTTTTAAAATATCCTGAAATCTTTAAATTTCTTTGTAAATCCCTTCAAATTATTAAAATCAATTGAAAATTCTTTGGAATCTTTTAAAATATCCTAATATCTTAAAAATTCTTAAATATCTTTGGTAATAACTTTAAATGTTTGCAAATATTTGAAATCCTACCTTGAGAGGGTTTACAATTAATTAAAACTATTGAATTCATCGGTCCAATAAAACCATTCCATACCTTCAGAAATTTTTTAAAACATTATGACAATACATTTAAATTCTTTAAAATCATTCAAATCCTGGGAAATTCCTTGAAAATTTGTTAATTTCATGAAAATGCCTTGGAACCATAAAAATTATTTGAACTCCTTTAAAATCATTCGAAATCCTTTGAATCATTCGCAACCCTTTGAAATCTTTTGAAATCCCTCGACTCTTTTTTAAGCTCATAAAAATTCATTGGAATTTCTAAAAATGCCCTATCATCTTTTAAATCCTTTGAAATCCCTTCCAATTATTTAAATATGTTCAAAATTCCTTAGAATATTTTAAAATGCCCTAAAAGATTTCAAAAGAATTTACTTTATCTCAAGAAAGTGACCAAAATGTGATTTGAGAAAATAAATTGACTAAAAGCGACTGTGTGGCAGCCCTGATTCTTCTTGATAGTTAATTAAAGTGGTTCTTACAGAAATGGCTGAATTTTAAAATTTTTCAAAATGCCTGACTTCTCCCTGACTTTTCTGACCAAGAAAATTCCCTGAGTTTTCCCTGATTTCCATGTTTCCCCTGATATGCGGCCACCCTGCATTATACGCATGTACGTGAAAATAGGGGCAAGGTAGAGGATGCAGATATTAGTGCAAATTACCCTTTGGCAGAAGCCATATTGGCAGGGGAGGCTGCATTGGTTGGTTCCTTCATTATTTTTCCAGCCTTCCTAGCCTCCGGAGTCCCGTCCGTTTTTCTCGTCTCTCCTCCCATTCAAAATTCTCAAAAATGTTCACTTTTTTCTATCAATAAATCCAAGTTAGATACAGTCTCTTGGTCCTAATTCGTCATCCGACTTTCATCTTCTTTCACTGATGGGTCAAAGTCGAAAGCAAATTTAGATCCACTACTTCCGTTTCAATCACTTTTAAATTTCCATTCACTTTTATTAATCTTTGTGTAACTGAGGAAGCTTAATTAATGGAAAATTAAAATATCAAGCCGCAATTTTTAATCTAACATTTATTTAATTTAGATTATAATTATTCTCATCGCAATATTAATGCTAATTTATCCAATTTTTGGTTCCTTAATTCGAGTGTTAATCTAAGGCTACATTTTTTAGGGCTTGGTAGGGCAATGTTTAATTTACTCAAATTTAAATATTGGAATATAAATATTTTGCCTACGAATCCCTTTCTTGTTGACACATGCCGGACTCTTTTCGATCGAATTTTTTTGTTTAAATTTTGTTTCTTTTTTATCGAAATTAGAATCCGGATAGAAAGTTCTATAAAATAGCTGAAGTAATTACGTGTATCGTGGAAGGATTGATTATTATCGTCATTAGTCTATAATATTTTATACTCGTACAAATGCTTTTGAAAAATTGTAAAAATTTAATGGGAACGGATTAAGGAGGAGGCCGAAAGTCGGTATCAAACTGTTATGGCTGTTTTAGAAATCAAGAGGTTGTAAATATGTAAGAATTTGTATCTTATTAGTAATTACGTAATTTGAATTGTCTTACGGTTAGTAAAAGTGTATAATCCATTATTCAGTGTAGGTATATTTATATTTGTATATATATGTGTAATAAATTATATTTTAATATTCCTCTAATTAGAATAATACGTGTTTCAAAACTAAATTCTCTATATGGAAGATGTTAATTATACCTTGTAATTTTTAAATATAACATGGAAGTTAATTATGCATCAAGTGCATTTTTTAAGCTTATTTTTAATATTTGTTATATGTTTATATTCTATATCAAGCACGGAAGCACTCCCGAATTTTGGATTCAACTTTTAGTTCAAACTATAATTGCCCACAATATGAAATTGGAAAAATACGTTTCACTTTTCTTCCTGATTATTAATCCTGAGTGATGGTTACATTTACAATTCCGCTGAAGAGAGCTCAATTGCAGATTTCAATTTTTGTTTCTTTCTAATTTTAGTTGAGGTTTAAATTGCAGTGAAATATTGTACTACGGCCTGTACAGCTTGTATTCTAATTTTTAATTTCCTCTTTGCTTTTCCCGTTTTTCCTGGCCGTGTGCAATATCTGGGGAATCGGGATGTTGGTTAATATTGTTAGTAGGTCTTGGTACATTTTTAGTCGGTGCTTGCTTTTTCTGAGTCGGTGTTAGTTTTTTTCCTAGTAGGTGTTAGTTGGCAAGACCGATGAAGTAGTTGCTAGTTAGGATAAGTCAGCTGATAGTAGTCACCATCCAAAGCATCCTCATCAGCGATTTGCAATTGCTTGACTCGCTTTATTAGCGCGCTAGAACACAAAATACCGCCTCAATAATCACTCAGCCATCCATGAAACTTTGCAATCATTTCTTTTCTATTTTAATTTGCTTGACACGGCTAATCAAATCGGACCCTACAGAAAAGCCACCACGAGTAATGCTATCCAGCCGCGAGAGTGTACTATAAATTAAATCGATTGCGACTACTTAGAGACTCTTGATTGCTCTTGATGTATATTGAATATTTTATATGAGATGGATATTTCATCAGCTGGGTGATTTTTGATAGAGATAGCTTTCAAATCGTTGACAATTTATTTTATTATAAAAGTCAGACATTGGATTTAAAAGCAGCAAAAGATTTCTTCGAACGGCAAGTATCTTCGAATTTCGAACAACATGAACTGATTTCACAATTGCGATTTCCAATTAATACAAATGAATGTACACGATTGGAAATTAATGCAAACGTTTGCAAGAAAAATTGCACAATTCTGGATTCTACAATTTGAGTTGGAAGCTTTAAATCTACCAAATTTAACAGCGTCTTAAATGAAGTTTTAATGCAGTTACAATATTTTACAAAACAACAAATAGACATAAATTAACGGGCGAGACTGCAGAAGGTTACACCTCAAAAGCAGTTTGTAAAATATATTTTCCTCAGAGAAGATTATCATTTTGAATACATTCATTAATTCAGTAGTAACAGCCCGTTTTGGCGAGACATGTGTCCAACGAAACTGTCATACGCTTGACGTCATTTTAAAGAATATTGAAATTCTATTTAAAGTTTGCAAATATTCTATCACGAGTAGGAAACCAAACCACAGACATAATTTTTCATATTACTTTGCACCGTATAATAAAAAAGAATGTTGCCATTACATTTCAAAATGTCTAAAACGTATAATATGACTCTAAAGTTTTTTGTTTCACAATCATTTCCTCTCTGAAAAAAATAAGTACATTTTTTAATTGCGCTGATTCTACTTTTTATTGTTTTCTTATTTTCCATCATCTAGTAAACTCATTGTCGGCAAATAAGCTCTACAATTTCGTAGTACAATCAGGGTGTCCGAATACATTTCTAAAATTCTCTGACTTTCCCCAATTTTTCCCTGATTAATTTTTCATATTTCCTGACCGTTAATATTTAAATACCAAAACTCTAATCTTGTAACATTTTTTGAATAGAATTTTTTATAGATGGAATCATTTTTTTTCTGAAAAATTCCATCGATTTTAATAAAATTTGAGTGAATTTAGAGAAATTTAAGGATAATACGAAGAATTCAATGAAATTCATAACATTTTAAGGAAAATTGAAAATAATCAAGTAAATTGAAAACAATTCAGAAATATGAAAAAATTTATTGAATTCAGTAAGTTTGCAATCAGTTGAAAAAAATTCAAGAGAATTCTAAGGAATTTTATGGAATACCTAAGAATTCAAGGTCAGTTTTAAAGAAAACAGGATAACTTAAAAAAAAATTCCAAGAATTAAATAAGAATTCAGGATAAATTAATTAGAATTCAGGGCGAATTCCAAATTAATTCAAATGAGTTTCGAAAACTATTTGGAAATCTCTTCAAATCTGTAAACCCCTAGAAAATCCTTCACTTCTTTGAACAAATTCTTTGAAATCCATTAAAATATGACAAAATCCTGTGTAATTCTATGAAATCTCATATTTTGAGCTTTTAAAAAATTGAAATCTTTCAAAATCTCATAAAAGTCCTTCGAATCTTTTTGAAGATCATAAACATAATTAAAATCCTTACAAATCTCTTCAAGTTTTTTTAATTTCTTGCAAATTCCTTGGAGTCTTTTTAAATTCTCTAAAATATTTGAAATCCTTTAAAACTTCTTAAACCTCTTAAAAATACCTTAGTATATTTTAAAATACCCTCAAATATTTCAAATCTTTCGAAATCTCATTTAGTTACTGAAATTAATTGAAAATTCCTTGGAATTTTTTTTAATACCCTAAAATCTTTCAAATCTTTTGAAATCCATTCAAATCATTTTAAACATATTGAAAATTTCTTGGAATCTTTCAAAGTATCCCATAATCTTTTAATTTCTTTCAAATCTTTCCAATTAATAAAAAAACCTTAAAATATGTGAAAATCTTTGAAATCTTACAAAATTCCACAATTCTCAGGAAAAGATTCTTTGAAATCCATTAAAACATTATAAAATCTTGTGAAATTACATGAAACCTGATATTTTCTGAAATCCTGGAAAATTTATTAAAATGT
Source organism: Andricus quercusramuli (assembly GCA_932178445.1). Classification (NCBI taxonomy): domain Eukaryota; kingdom Metazoa; phylum Arthropoda; class Insecta; order Hymenoptera; family Cynipidae; genus Andricus; species Andricus quercusramuli. The sequence continues at coordinate 170,209 of CAKNXH010000066.1, read as the reverse complement.
CTTAAAAGCTTTTAAAATCCCTCAAAATTATTAAAATCTTCGTAAAATTTATAAAACGTCTTGGAATTTTTTTAAATATCTTCTGGAATTCTAGGAAATTCTTTTAAACCCCGTGCAAATTTCTTAAAATCCTTTGAAATCGTTCAAATCCTTGAAAATTTTTTGAAAATTTGTTAATCTCTTGAAAATGCTGTGGAATCTCTTAGAATACCCTAAAACATTCAAAAAGAATTCAGGAAAATTTATAAATATATAAAGACCTACATTCAATACTGGTTAACCCATGGGTTAATTTATTGAAAGAAAAGTGACTAAAGTGATCTCTTCATTTTAAAAAGTGGCTTTATCTTAAAAAAGTGACAAAATTTGATTCGGGGAAAAGTGACTAAAAGTGACTGTGCTTTTAATTCAATTCCCTGACTTTTGCATTTTTTTCTAAATATCAGACATTCCCTAACTTTGATTGACCAAAAATGTCCCTGACTTTTCCCTGGTTTCCAGGTTTGCCCTGACCTGCGGCCACCCTGTACATTGTTATACTCGAATATTGATTATTTTATTCATTCAAATGCATTAAATTAACATTGAGATAAATTAAGCATCAATTTTGGTTAATTTTACTAGAAGATGGAGTAAGCCGACCTTGTCCTTTGGAAAATGGAATGCAGAACATGCGACGTAACAAAACGGAAGAAGCGTAATATTACGAGGAAAAACGATTTGCACTATCAGGTTTTTTATTTAAAAAAAAGGTTTTATCAACTACAAAATGTAAACAATCTACAAAAAGATTAACAAGAGATAACTATGGAAGTGACAATCCATGTTTGCTTTAAGTAAACAATCAAAATCAAACACTAATAAAAAATTCTATTAAAAAAATTTAATACAAAAAAATTAAATGGCATTCACTTAAGTAATTTCTAATCAAGCTATCAACATAATCAACATATTCCATTTAATAATCGATTATTACCATTTTTTATTTTCTTATGTGATTAATAAAACTTTCTAAATATTTCGTTATTCTGATAAAATGATTTTGCAATAAAAAAAATTGCAACGCCAAACTGGTCTCTCCAGATTCGCCTTCGACTTCAACAACAAAAACACTAGGTGCTTTTAATGGCAATTGTTTTAAGACACTAACACTAGTTTTCACACTTTCGAACCCGCGAACTCGACTCACATTCACGACTTTGTTTTAATTAATTTAATTTGAATTATTTTTAATTCATATTTGTTTATTTGATTGTATTTTATTGATAAAAATAATAAGTATGCATCCGTCAGCGACGAAAAGACTGCCCTTTCGTGCACCTCGGCAACTGGCACTCAACTGGCTCGCGAACACGATCGCGTTGAACCACCGGCACCGGCTGCGCTGAACCTTGCCGACAAATAGAATGGAGGGAGCACATTTCACATTATAGTGAACTGGACTTACTGTACACATAATATACTTTACGAAGGATAGGGGAGAACAAAACCATGGACACAAAAAAAGAGCTAAAGAGCCCCAAATACCAAAAAACCACACAATAGCACTACTACAAAATATTTTAATAGAAAGAGTATAAAAAAATTATATTAGAGAATTAGGAATAGTTTAAACAAAGAATTATGTATCAGAAATAACACTCTGTGCTATTTGACAGCCTACTTGGGGCCATCCTTAAACTACGGTACCAATTAGAGGAGGGGAGGGGGTCGCGCTAAAAACTACGGTTGGAAACAGGGGATGGGGCAGAGGGTCAGTGGAAGTAACGTTACGAACTTAGATAACATTTAGTACGTTTCTTAATGATAAATTTTAATGAATTCTTTTTTTTCTGTTTTTAAGAAACATTCCCATTCAAACCTTTTTCTCGTTTTCCGCTTGAATGCAAACTAAATAATTAGAACCCAACAAGAAAAATCAACTACTTTGGTTGAAAAGACTACTGTTATATTTTTTGTTCAGAATTCACCTTGTTTGGTTAAAAATTCTATTATTTGGTTGAAACTTTAATTATTTTGTTGAAAATGCATCTATTTTGTTAAAAAGTTCTCTTTTTTGTCAGAAATTAAGATACTTGGTTAAAGGTTGAACTACTTTGTTAAAAATTCATTTTTTGGGTTGATTCATGTCTTTTGCTGTTTGGGTCTAAATTAATCTGGCTTGGTTGAGGATTCAACAATTTGTTAGAAAATTAAACTATTCGGTTGAAAATTAACTTAAGAAGAAGCTATTTTTATAAAAATTTAACTTTTTTGTAGAAAGTTAAAAAATCATACTTTTTGGTGGAAAATTCAACCGTTTTGTAGATATTTCGTTCTTGTGGCTTTAAATAAAACAATTTAGTTAAAAATTATTGTATTTTGTTGAAAATTCGTGTTGTATGTAGAAAATTTATCTTTTTGCATTAATTAATTAACATTAATCTTTTTCAAATTCAAAGTTCATTCATTTCAGTTAAAAAGTCTAATATTAAATTCCAGTTTAAGAATTCATCTTTTTTGGCTAGAAATGGTATCATTTGGTTCAAAATTGAATTATTTTTTTCAAAATTCAACAATTTTGTTGAAAAGCCTTTTTATTTAAAAATTTTTCTAGACCAAACAACTTTTTTGCTTGACGGTTGAAAATTATCTTTCTTGTTGAAAATTCACATTTTTGGATTAAAACTTTATCATTTTTAGTTGAAAAATCAACTGCTTGGTTGAAATTGCATGTATTTTGTAAAAAACTCGTCTTTACTGGCAGAAAAAAAAATCCACTGGGTTGAAAATTTAACTATTTGATTAAAAATTTATGTATTTTGTCGAAAATTCGTCTTTTTTATGGAAAATCAATCTTTTTTTTTATAAAAATTCAACTGCTTGGTACAAATTTCACCTGTTTTGATTGAGAATTCAAGCATTTTGTTGAAAATTCGCCTTTTCTGGTTAAATTCAACTAGTGGAAAATTCAACTCTTTAGTTGAAAATTGAACTGCTTTGATAAAAATTAGTTTTTTTTATCAAAGATTTATGTTTTAACAGAAAATTTAACTACGTGGTTGAAAATTCGACTGTTTGGTTGAAAATTCAACTTTTTTGTAGAGAATTCATCTTTCTTTCTTAAAAATTCAATTATTTGGTAGAAAATTCAACGTTTTTGTAAAAAATTGGTTTTTTAAAATAAAATAATTTTTTTTAATGAAAATTTCACTATTCCATTTTTGGTTATTAATTTAAATTTGTTAGTATCAAAATTTAACTATTTGGTTGAAAATTTATGTAATTTGTTGAAAATTCATCTTTTTCGGTACAAAATTAATCTCCTTGGTTTGAAAATTCAACTAACTAGTTGGAAATACAACTAATTGGTTAAAAATGTATATGTTTTGTTCAGAATTCGTATTTTTTAGTATAAAATTAATCTTTTTGGTTGAAAATTCAATTATTTGGTCGAAAATTTAAGTGTTTTGTACAAATACCGTCTTTTTGACTTGAAAATTCATATTTTGCTTGATTCAATTCAATGGGTTTTCATTTAAAATTGAAGTATTTTCATATTTGAAATATTAACTATTACATTTTTGATTGAAAAATATCTTTATTGGTTGAAAATTCAACTAATTGGTCGATTTTGAACTACTTTGATCATTCATAAGAAACAATAATGACTAAATTCACGAAAAAAATTTAGTCGGCAAAAATTACGTAAGATGTGGGGGGAGGGGGCAAAACTCACAGACCCTAACAAAGGGGTGTACGTGGTTCAAAATTTCAGAAAAAAAACGTTCAATTCAATTGACTAAAATAAGAGAAAATTATTTTTGCCATGTGGCATTCTAATGATTGCGAAGCTTTGTCATTAGGCATCAGAAAAGCGCGTTTTAGAACTAAGGGCTTTTAAGACAAAGTTGAACCTCAAATATTAAAAGTTTAAGACACAAGTTGATGTAACGAATAAAAATAGATTCTTGCTACGACTCTCGTGACAATGTGGCACGAATTTTTATAGGTCGCTTATAGACTTGTGACTAGCACAAAACGCTCGATAAATCGACTTCATTTCCCCAGATTTTCCTGAAATTTTACAATTCGGAATTCAAGCAGTTTGGCAAAGAGGGGTCTAAGGGGCAGAAAATTACGTCAAACTGCCAGAAGGTTGGGGTGATGGGGGCATATTTCTTGACGGAAATATAAATGTGAATAACAATTTCTTGAAATGGCTGAAAAAATGAATTATCTTATTTTACAAGTAAAGCATCTAAATACAGACTTAATGATCTTCCCCTATTCCCCTCTTAACCACTTTTAAAAAAATGCCTCTTTTTTCATATGTTTTGAAGAAACTTCACTCTTTTCTAATTTTTTCGATTAAATGCGAACTGAATTAATAAAACCCAATAAGAAAATTCAACAATTTCTCGTTTGAAAGTTAATTATTTTTAATTGTGAAGGCTGCTATGATATTTTTGAGTGATAATTAATCTCTTTCGGTCAAAACTTTTACTGTCTGGTTGAAGATAGAACTGTTTTGTTGAAAATCAGTTTTCTTTAGTTGAAAAATTAATTTTATTCATTAAAAATTCAACCAATCCATTTTTGGCTGACAATTTTTCGTTTTCAGTTGAAAATTCAACTATTACATTTTTCATTCAAAATTGATCTTTTGTGGTTGAAAATTCATTTTATTTGGTAAAAAGTTGAACTATTCTATCAAAAGTTCATTTTATTAGTTGAAACTCCACCTCTTTGGTTGAGAATTTAATTATTATGTTAAATATTCGTTGTTTATCTTTTTGACTTAAAAGTCCAACTTTTTTGTGAAAATTTGTCTAATTAGGTTAAACATTATATTATTTTGTTAGAAAATTCAATTATCTGGTTGAAAATGAACTTTCTCTCGTGAATGAAAAATCTTACTTGGCTAAAAATTCATCTCTTTTGATAAAAATGTGATATTTTTTGGTTAAAGGTGAATCTGTAGGTTGAGGATACAAATAATTTGTTGAAATTTTGACTTTTTTGGTTGAATTCAACTGTTATCGATTTAAAATCAAATCTTTTTTGTTGCGAATTCATCTTTTTTGGTTAAATTCAACTACTTTTTATTTAAAATAGAACATTTTTTCGCTGAAATATCAGCTATTATAATTTTTGTTGAAAAATATTGTTTTTTGGTTGTAAATTTGAATGTTTTGTTGAACATTCTTCTTTTTGGATAGAAAATTCGTCCATTTGGTTTAAAAATTCCACTGTCTTCTAAAGAATTCGCTTTCTTAACTTGAAAATTCAACTACTATTTGGTTTCAAATGCAACTGTTTTTGGTTGAAGTTAAACCTTTTTTGTCTAAGAATTCGACCAGTTGAATAAAGAATCATCTTTGAAGTTTAAACATTTAATTATTTTCTTAGAAAATTCATCTTTCTTGTTTGAAAATCTGTCATCTAAAAAATTCGTCTTTTCGGCTTGAAGATTCAAGTTTTTTTTTAAGTGCAACTTTTTGTGGTACTACTTGGTTAAAAATGCAACTAACTTGTTAAAAATTCCTCCTTTTTATTGAAATTTCAACTATTAGGTTGTAAATGAAACTGTATACAATTAATTTTTCTCTTTGTTGAAAATTTAACCATTGTCAATTAAATTTACGCTTATTCATATTTTTTTATTTTGTACGAAATCGAGATTTTAGTAGTTAGACCCCGTTTTGACAAATGGCTTAAATTATTAGTTATAACAAAATATATCATTTTGGATAATTATTCCTTTCGTAAATTATTATTTTGTTTCTTTCTTAGCATTCAGCCTTTTTACATATATTTAAACGATAGATTGTCTTGAAACGCAATAGGTTGCAAGAAAATGATTAGATAGTAGGTGGAACTTTCGCCCTTATGTCATAGAGACAAAGAACGATAATTTTATGAGTTTAAACAGGAATCCAACACGCAAACCATATATCTATGGGGAGAACCTCTCCTGTTTAGAATCCTATTTTAGTTTACTTAGTCCGAACTCCTAACACAGTACACAAATTCTCAAATATCTCACAATTTCCTCTTAAGACTCAAAACTAAAAATTGAAATTTTCCTAGAGATTTATTAAATTTAAAATCGTTGCAATAATAAATATAAATAAATACTAAATAAATAACTAAAAATTAATTGTCTTGTCAGCACAGCACTTTTAAAATTCAAAACTGTTAAAATTTGACGTGGTTAAAAAATTAAGATTTTATAAATTAAGGATTTCTAAGATTGATGCCATTCTTATAAAAATCAAATAGCTACATACTTTCAAATTGTTGCTAAATTCAGTTCCGGTAAGTATCTAACTATACACTCATTTTTCTAGAAAATGAAACCGATAACCATAAACTGAAAAATGTAACAAAATTAATTTAAAAAAATGAAACAATGTCTGAATAAATTTATTGTTATAAATTTGATGAAATTATAATATAAATACAATTAAAAGTCACTAGGTAATGAAAATAAGGTAGAGACACCTAAAAAAGAAGCTGCAGTTTAGCATACTTAATATTCAGAAAAAATTAGTGTTGCAGAAATCATTTCCTTTCACTAAATCGATGTCGCGCAATTGGGAAATGTGCTGCCACCAAGTGGAGAGATACGATTGTATAACTATCGATCCACTTTAACGTGGGACAGTGATGACAAAAAGTTTATATTTATAAAATTTATAATATACATTTAATAACCGTATATGAGAATCAGAAAACAGAAACCACTCTAAATTGTATGAAACTTCATACAAAAAAAAAAAGTAGATATTCAAGAAACTACTTAATTTATATTGCAATACTTCAAAAGTTTTTTGATTTTTTATACTAGGAATCCAAGTTCTTTTGATCTGGTATTGACATAAATTCAAATAGTGTTAACACCCCACAATCATTGACAACCCTCTTCTAATAGCAACAACTTAAAAAAAGCACACAAATTCAGGATACCAACAACCAAATCAAAACTTTGGTTACACAATGAGCAAACAAAATATCAATGTACACACAAGCAAACAAAACTGGCAAAGGTAAATTCGTAAATGATTCCTTTCCTTTTTGACAAATATAAAATGATATCTTTGATTAAAAAAAACGTAACTGACCAAATATTGAATATATTAGTTTTAAAAAATAAATTATTAAATGTATAACATATTTGCAGGAACATTTACGAACTTGAATTTAATATCAGGAATAAAAACTCTACATACCCTGATTCTGTCGTGGGATTATTGTTGTTGATGCCAGAATTTGCATTGTTATTAGTAGAATTGGAATTGGCATGATGGACTCCTATTAAAGAAGACCATTCTCTCATCACTTCTTCACTTTGTGCTTCTAGATCCAGCAATTCATTAACATCAGCCTCATCGTGCATGGAATGAACTCTGCAATAAGTAAAATATGACTGTATGAGTAAATTGATTAATAATCTCTTTAGAAATAAATTTCAATAAAGATTAGCTACATTTGTGCGAACTGGAATTTTGTAAACCGAGCTCAGGGAAAAAATAGATATTAAAAATTTAGATATTAAAAATTATAATATTCAACCACATACTACACAGCCCAAAATGTTCTCAAAACAGAGGAAACAGAATGATTTTTCACGAAAATAAGGATATAATAAAGGAATATATTCTTTTAAATGGAATCATTGTAGGTACCATATTGAATTCAATATGAAATGAATTTTCAACAAAACAGTTAATTTTTTAAATAAAGAGATCAACTTTTAACTGAAATGATAAATATTCAAACCAAAAAATGGTTTTCTAATAGAGTAGTACAATTTTGAAAGAAGTATAGTTGAATGTTCAATAAAAAAAAAGAAATTTCCACCAAATAGATGGACAAATTTTCAACAAAATACATTTTCTTTCAACCAACAAGTTGAATTTTCAACTAAAAAAGCTCAATTTTCGATAAAAAATGGAATGGTTAAATTTTCAGTTAAAAAGATCAATCAATATTCAAACCAAAATGATGATTTTTCAACAAAATAGTTAATTTTTCCACCAACGAGATAAATTTTTAACTAATCCAAATTGTAAACAGAAAAATGAATTTTCAACAAAATGCTTGTACTTGCAATTTAAAACGATACATATTCAACTAAAAATTAATTACATAAATTTGCAGTTAGAACGATTCCTTTTCAACCAAAGAAAAACAAACTTTCACCAAAAAAGTTGAATTTTCAAAAAAAAAAATAAATAAATAAAAGATTAACTCTCAACGAAAAATGTAATACACAGTTGATATTTCAACAAAAACATATTTCAATTTTACATAAAAAATAGTTGAGTTCAACCAAAAAAGACAAATTTTCAACAAAATGCATGAATTTTCAACCAAATAGTTGATTTTTCACGAAAAAAGATGAATTATCAACGAATACTGGGAAGGATGAATTTATCAACAACAACAAAATATAATTTTTAATCAAAAGGTCGATTTTTTAAACAAAAATTATTAAACTTCAATAAAAAACCGTCGTATTTTCAACCAAATTGTATAGTTCAATTTTTTAACCAAAAAGATAAAAAATAGAAATAATATAAATACCAAAATATAATAGTAGACGTTTCAACCAAACATAGTTGGATTTTCTTTTTGGATTCTGTTATTAATTCAGCTCGCATTTAAGCAAAAACAACAAAAAGGGAAAAGGGGAAAGTTTCATAAAAACAAGGAAATAAGAGGATTTTTTTCAAAATCTAAGATATTAAAAAAGCTTTGTCCATATCTCGAGCATTCGTCATGTATTTTGTGGGTTTTCGGATATATATTATGTTAAAGGATGTGGTGGAGAATGAATTAAGTATTTTTCGATATGATATAATTTTTCCGAAAAATAAGGACTCATATGTGTAGTTTCCGCTCTTCACGAAAATTGAATAATGATCAAAGAAGGCCTTTTGATTTTATAGAAATTGTCATGCTTTCAGGTAATTTTTGAATAATTAAACAATATTTTTGGAATATCTTAGATTCTGCCCTTTAACATCTTGGATAATGACAGTTAAAAATCTTTCTTTTAATATCTACGGATGTTCTGGTTCAATATATTTTGTTTTAATAGCGATTTTTTCCGTGCTCTTCAAGAAAGAAATTAAAAACGACTTGAAAATCTAAAAACAAGGAATCACAGCGGAAAGGAGAGCTTAAAAAGGAGGAAATATAGGGTAATTTTTTCACGAAAAAAGGAAAAAATAGGGGAAAGACTCAGCTTTTATTTTTATATTAAAAAAAGACGGAACAATATTTTTATAAGAAATTGTATAGTTTTTAAATAATGTTAAATGAGTTTTTAATGATATACTTAGGACGTTGAAAATCCATTTATAGAGATATGAAAAAGTCCGAAAACACATGAAAAATTGTTAAATAAACCATTTTTATATATTTTAAATCGTTCTCATAATCAAGAATATTTTTGTCCTAGATTTGTTATTTCATTCTTACTATAATTATCAATTTAATTTAAAAGTAGTTCAAGTCTGAGCGCCTAAATAACAAATTTTTAAATATTAAAAGTTCTACACATCTTTCAAATTCAAGATAACTTAAAATCTCTAAAATCCTTTAAAATTTGTCGAGTTTCTTCATATTCCTTAAAACTGTTGAAATACGTAGAAATACATTGAAATGAAATTTATTTCTTAAAGCCTAAAATTCTCTAGAAATTTGTGAAAACCCCTCGAAATCGTGAAACACCATTAACATAAGTATAAATCATTTTAAATTTCTTAGATATAAATTAAATTAGAATTATTCTTTAAATTATTCTTTAAATTTCTCTTTAAAATCCCGTTTAAATAAAATGCACGCGCGTTCATATTCCTTGATTTTTAATTTCTAATATACTAATATAAAAACATAAACTAATAAAAAATCCATACAATTATTTTTTTTTAATATTAGGAGTTCTAAGAATGTCTAAAAAGAAATCTCTTGAAAAGCTTTGGAATTTTTTAAAGTAACTTAAAATCTTTAAAATAACTTAAGTTCTACAGAAATTCACTAAAATCACTTAAAATCTCTTGAAATCTGGAAATCATAAAAATCCATTAAAGCGTGTAGAAATTCTCTGAAATGCCGTAAATATAAATTACATTAACAATATTTTATTTTCACTTAAAAAAAAAAACATTTAAATAAAATGCGTCCAAACTTTTTATTTGTTGATATTAAAAATATGAACTACTTAATAATCCATGATATCAAATTTTTAAATATTGGAAGTTATAAAAATGTTTAAATGAGTTGAATAATTTATTAAATGATTAATTCTAGTTACGCCAATATTTTTTACGTATATGGAGATCTATCTTAACTGTTTCCATAAATATTGTTAGTCACATAATGTTTTAAATCTTCAGTTAAAAACTGTTCATATTGTCTAATATTACAAAATAAAAATTGCATAATATCAAAAGCTATTAATTTGAAATTGAGAAAGCATTTTTTTTAATTTTTATAAATATTTACATTAGTTAAATATTATATGGAATGTATACTTGAAGACAAAATATTTAGCATCTACTAAAAACTGCTCTTAAGTTTGCCGAACTGTTAAAAGATGGTTTTTGGTAATTTTTAAAAAGTGTTTAAATTCTAGAACTGATTAAATTTGTGTTAAATCGAAAAATGTCATTAAGATCAGTTGTAAATCTTATAATTCTTGAATTTTGGTCTAATCGAACAATTTCATGAGATTAGGAATAATGACTAAATCGTTTAAAATTATTTTTTCAATTTTGTAGAATATATCCCGCTCATTCATATACATATTTATATAATTGGAAATTAGTTAAAATTAAGGTTACAAATTTAAGATCATAAAGTTTGAAATTTTATTCAAATCCTAAATAGTTTAGTTTGAAATTAGTCAAATTAAAAAAAGCGAAATTAATTATAATAGTTAATTTCGTGAATTAAAAAGAACTTTCACTACTTGCGGTAGCATATTTTAGTTTTCAATAGAACAATTTTCTAAATGTAAAACGAACAGTTGTATTTTAAAATGTCGTATATTTAAAGGGAAAAAGGAAAAAAGAGAAGTTTTTTGAGAATAAAAGAAAAAAAGAGGAATTTGAAAAAGCAGAAACGCAGGGGAATAGGGGAAACACTGTGTATCTTTTATAGTTTTCAAAATTACCGGTGCGTGGTATCTCCATATGAGCTGGCATCACTTCTTTCGTAATCACACATCAAATCATCGGAGGCAATTGATTCACATGAAGACAAAGTGTCGATGCTACCGGCCCTCGTCACTCTACGCATATGCATAGGACTGTTCTCCACACTTTTAGGTTGAAAGAGAGCTGAAAAATAGTAATAGTAATTAATTTGCAATTGGATTTTTCATTAGAATTTATTCAGTTTCTCAAAACTTAAAGTAAATTATCTTTAAATTATTATTATAGGGTGTCTGTCTACTCAAATGCTGGAAAAAAATCCCCGACAATTCCAGGTTTTTCCAGGTATCTCAAGCTTTTCCCACGTGCAACTTTTCATAATACGGAGTAATTAAAATACTTCAAATTTTTATAAACAATAGACTCAGGATATGTATACAGCTTCACGAGTTTATTATAAATAATTCTGTTTTCAGTTTCTACGGATTCAATAAATATGTTTAATTTAGAAAGCTTTGATAAATTGTATTATAAGATATTCTTGAATATATTAGCACCATAGATTAATTAAATAATTAAATAATAGTAAAAACATTATTAATCACTTCTTGAATTTGTCTCTTAAAGTCCATGAGTTTGAATACTTCAAATTCATTGCATATTTAGGCAAAACTAATGTGGGTACTGTACTACACTAAATTTAAACTGCTACAAATTCCTAACTTTTCAAGTAAAAATATTGCATTTTCAACAAGATAGATGAATTTGTAGCCAAATAGTTGAATTTTAACCAAAAAGATTATTTTTTTGCCAAAAAATACGATTTTTCATAAAAACACATGAGTTCTCAAACAATTAGTTGAATTTTGAACGAAAAATGATCAATTTTCAACTAAAAAGTTTCAGTATTCAAGCAAAAATGAAGTAGGTGATTTTTTCAGTTAAAAATTTAATTTAACACAACAAAAAAATGTCAACCAAAATGATGAATTTTAAAGTGAAATGATGAATCTTCAACTGAAATAGATCAATTTAAAAAAAATATGAATTTTTAACAAGAGTTTAAATTTCAACCAAGCAGTTTTATTCTCAACCAAAAAGATGAATTTTCAGCAAAAATGATGAATATTTAACTGGAATACTTAAATTTGCAACCATAAAGATTAATTTTCAAAGAAGTAGATTAATTATCTACCAAGAAAGTCAATTTTTCAACAAAATACATGAATTTTCAATTAAATAGTTGAATTTTCAACTCAACATAAATTGTCAAACAAAAATTGAATAGTTTAATTTTCAGTTAAAAAATTAATGTCTAACCTAAGAGATGAATTTTCAACTAAAATGATGGACTATTCAACTAGAATAGTTGAATTTTCCACCGAAAAGATGATTTTTCAACTAGAATGATGAATCTTTAATTGGAATAATTATGATCTTCAACCAAAAAAATTAATTTTCAACCAAAAAGATTCATTCCTACCAAAAAAGAAGAATTTTCAAATAAAAAAGTTAAATTTTCAATCAAAAATTATATAGTTAATTTTATGGTTTAAAACATAAATTTTCAACCAAAGACATGAATCTTTAACTAAATCTATGGAATATTCAACTAAATAATTACATTTACTGTAAGAAAATTAATTTTCAACCATAAGAAAAAAACCGAATATTCAACAAAATAGTTCAAAATAGTTCATTTTTCAACCAAAGTGATGAATTTTCAATTAAAATTATGAATCTTCAACCGAAAGATTCAAATGTTAATGAAAGAGTTTAACTTTCTACCAAATAATTAAATATTCATTCTAAAGAAGATGAATTCTGAACAAAAAACGAAATAGTTTATATTTCTACTGAAAAAAATTAAATTTGTAAACAAACACAGTTAAAGTCAACCAAAAGTAAAATTTTCAACATGATTTGAATTTTCAATTAGGAAAGATATTTCGGTCAACAGAGAGAGAGAAATTGCAAACAAACTGTTGAATTTTCAAGCAAAAAGATGAATTTTCAACCAAAAATAGAATAGTTAAACTTTCAATTAAAGGTTTAATTTCAAACAAACAAAAAAATAGTTAAATACAGTAACATAAAGCTACTTTAACAAATCAAGAATCATTATAATTCATGTTTATATAGCAATTTAAAAAAATTAAGCTCGCTTTCGAAAAAATGTCCTGTCTTTACAAAATTTTCCTGATATTTCCAGGTTTTTCCAGGTATATAAAAATTCTCTGACAAATCCACGTTTTCCACATTTTTCAGATGGAGTAGACACCTTTTATTATTAAATTATTATAATTATTATTATTGGCGCAAAAACTAATATATGATTTTTAATGAAAAAAAGTTAGTGTATAGAATTCCTGAAAATAAAACAAGAATCCTATTGCAATTCCTAAAAACAGAAAAATTTGTTTCTTTGGACAAAAATAAAAAAGAGGAAAGAAAAATGAGAAGGCAACCAACCAAATCCCCTTCCCTCTCTTTTTTATTTCTTTCGTCTTTTTTATTTCTATTATTATCAAATCACAATATGAAAGCATTTATAATATTTACCAACGTTTCGGTGCTCATACAGCACCCCTATCAAGGTAAGAAAAATTAGAGCAGGTAGGAACAGTGACGAAACAACGTTGAATTTGGCCTTCTACATGGAAGAGTTGAAGAAACTTTTATGCGGGCTAATTAACTTTCGTGGACAGACGAAATTTTTTGTTATAAAATCGAATTTTCTCATTTTTCTTGCAAACACAATACCTTTTGTTCTTTTGTGATATCTTGCATCATTTACGAGAAAAATCAAAACATTACATTTTTAGGAAAAAATTTCTTTCGGCCTCACAAATGGTTTAGTCCATATAAAACTGATAAGATGCCTCTCTCATATTATCAGAAACTTCTTAAAAATATTGTAAAAAGTAAAAAAGATGGGGTTTTCCAGTAAATTTTTTTTTGATATTTCATAATTCGAAGAAAAAAGATTTTCTGGAAAACCCAACCTTTTTTTATGTTTTCCCATATTTTTGTACAGTTTCTGCTTACATCAGAAAGGTATCCTATTCGTTTTACATGGGATCAACCATTTTTGAGGCTGGGAACATTTTATTCCTAAAAATGTAATTTTTCTCGTAGACGACAAAAAAATATCACAGAAGAGCGCAAGAGGTATTTTTCATGTAACTTTTTTAGACGGCCAATAACAAAAGTTATTTAGCCCGCATAAAACTTACAAGATGTCTTCCTTATAAAAGGCCAAATTCAACAAAAAATTTGCAAAGAATATGTTTGGTTTTTGTTGTTGAGAAAAATCGACTTTTAATATTTTCAGAAAAAAAAAACGACGCTATTTTATTAATTTTGAACCTTTTTTAATTTTCCATCGGATTTTTAAAGAAGACGAAAAACTGTATCAGAATTTAGACAGAAATCTCAAATACATCAGAAAGGTTAAAAGTTACAGAGGTTTAAAGAATTTTTTTTTAACCAAGCACAAAATTCAAATACGCATAACTTCGTAGCCAATTTTGTTTGCAACTCGAAAAAATACGTATCGCCTAATTCGCCTGATTTTAAATAGATTCGGTTGATTGTTCAAACAATTTGTTTATAAATGCGAAATACGGAAAAACTAATAGCGCTGTTCAATTCTGCTAAAAAAATCACATAAAGTCTATGTGTTTCAGTATTTTGTATAGACCCAATTGGTGACGTAGTATATGTAAACAATTACATGGTACAGAATTTATTCATACGCATATTTAAATAAATTGTTTAAACTACTTAAAGAATTATACTTTTTTACTGCGATGTACAGTAGAATTTTTGAGAATTTTTCAGCCAATAAAACGTGAATTGAAAAAAGTGACTCATGGTTATTCCACGATACCCTTAAGTTTAGAAATATCCGTATCCATGTTCATTTTGAAATTTAAAAACCTCAAATTTTGTCGTTTTTATATTAAAATTGATTTAATTTTTACAAGCATTTGTAAGTAGATTAACAGAACATTTTTTTTCTTCTAAGGTAGTTGATACTCTGAAACACCTTTGAAAATTCTTAATTTTTGAGGCAATTTGAGAACCGTCTTGTTTAAAACTTTTCTGTTGTAAATGTTTAATTTTGTATAAAGAACTATTGATGCGTACCAAATATCTGGCATGTGAAAATTGAAACCTATTGCCTCACAATTATTGCGATAAAAAATTATATCAAACTATGTATTCCAAAAGACCAATGCTCACTTGTCTTTGGCGTGGACTCGATCACAGTCTGGCTATTTTCCGTGTGCGCTTGACTACTAGCCCTTGACCTTCCCTCCGTCGGAGCTCTCAAGGTTTCATCAAAAACCAATCCAGGCTGGTCTTCAATCTCATCATCAAAGTATTCCCTCCCTTCCGACAAACTCAAAGAATTCGATGCGTTCGTAGGCGTCCCCGGACTATCATCATCATTAATCGGCGACTTATCCACATCCTTTTCCTTCTTCGTCTTTCCATCTGAATGTGTAATACTGACTGTTGGGCTATCAAAGAGACTATCGACTGGAGAAGTTTCGTCGTCAATAAGCGTCGTCGCTGTCGCAGCAACTGCCGCAAACGCCGGGTCTTCAATCGTAAGGAGTACTGACCTCAAAGTACTTTTAGGGAGAGTTCCGTTTTTGGCTGCGCTAGTAATAGTCGTTAAATGCTCGGTGGAACTAGTCCTCTGACATTCTTCGCTGGAACTTAACGAGTACTCATCCGCCATGGCCTCACCATGTCCATACTCTGGATCATCTGAACTTGGTGGACTGAAATCAGACTTGATGGATGGAATCTTATCGGAATGTCTTTGTCTTTCGGACAGGTCTTTGTAGACCTTCTCCTCTCCCAGGCCTTCATCGTAACCCTCAGATGATGTTGTCGACATGGAGGTAGTCGAGTCAGTATACCTATTGTCCTTGTTCAGAATCCTCTGATAGTGAGTTGCTCGTTCCCTCACCAAACCAGTATTTAAATTAGCAGGAGTAGCAAAAGATTTTGGAAGAGGGATCACGGAAATCTCAGTCACAGTGCTATCATCATCCACATCCCTCACATCAAAACTCTTCCCAGTGACTACCATTCTCAAATTTCTTGGTCTGATGTACCCTCGCCTACTTCCCGCTGGACTACTATCGATGAAATCAAGACCTCGAGCCATGTCAGTTTCGTCTGAATAGCCATGGTGACTCCCAACTCCAGAATCCTCGGTACCAGATCCATCCTTCGAACTTGAACATCCTCTGGAGTTTGTAGATACCTTCCTGCTCTGATTAGCTGCAGTTTTCGCAATTTTCGAATTCGATTCGTTGACCCTAACTGCATATTGAGGAAGGGGCAAATGACTCGTCTGCAAAGTGTACTTGCTGATAGGTTCTGGAATCCCAGAAAACTTCCGATCTTCGAAATGATTATTGTTGTACGATGGATGATTGACCGGAGAAGGTCGAGGTTTAGAAATTGGCGGATTGTTGTAGGCCTGCGGTGCTCTACTTTGCCGGAGATTGTAATTGTCCTGGTGTTGTTGCTGAATTATCTGCTGTTGAGAGACATGTTGTTGAAGCAGCTTTTCCTGATTAAAGTGGCTGGCATTGTGGCTGGTGCAGACGTCAGCGACTTTGTCAGTGTATCTGACCTGTGGATGTCGGAATCCAAATCGATTTGTGCGCACTGCAAGGCCCGAGGATTCCTTCTTGGGTGGTGCAAGGCGAGGTGTTGATCGACCTGAAGAAGAGTTTTGGGTTCTTATTTGATGATAGTTTTCCTCGTCGCGCCTTCGATCGTGTTCTGGCCCGGCTGATTTCGACCTGGGGTGAAGTATGGTCGATTCCGGGTTGTAACTCGCTATTGGAACTGGAATCCCGGTTGTTGTGGGTCTCCTGCGGAAACCGAAGGATATGGCCGCGCCTCTTGTGTA
Organism: Andricus quercusramuli; assembly: GCA_932178445.1. NCBI lineage: Eukaryota > Metazoa > Arthropoda > Insecta > Hymenoptera > Cynipidae > Andricus > Andricus quercusramuli. The sequence continues at coordinate 153,118 of CAKNXH010000066.1, read as the reverse complement.
CGGCATACCCCTCTTCGTCGCACCTTTGTCGTTCTGTAAAAAAAAAGATTGTTTTAGAAACAAGATTTCAGAATTCTCATCATTAGTAATCAACTAACAAGTCTGGCTGACGGCACTACATTTTTGTCCGGGAAGTTTAGACTATTATGAAACAGTTTTAAACTTATTTAGCGAGCATAGTTCAAAATATTAGTATATCAGCGTTTCTTGACCCATTCTTACGTAAGATCATTAACAAATAGGGAAGCAATAATGGTGGATCTGCACGCAAAGCTGCATGAAACCTTGAAAGTGCCAAGGTCATTGGGGCGAAAGAGGAAATAAACATGATGTAGTTTAGAATTTATATGCTTGATTTCACTAACGATCCAAGCATCACGAAAAGACGCTGTCAGTCAAATTACATTAACACTAATAATCGAATTACCACATCTTTCATTTTCGAAGTATTCTTAAAATTGAATAGAATATTTAGACAGTGATTAGTGGTGATCAAATTTGTTCTGTAACTTTGACCAATTTTTATGATTTTATAATAATAAGTACTCTTGGAAAGTTACTAGATTTTATTTCTCTGTAACCGATCGAGGAATTGAGGATTAAGATCACAGGAACGTCAATGTTAATTCAATTGGAAAGACATTGTGACAATGTGACAATAAAGATTAAAGATGACTATCGCTAATTTTATACGCGAAAGGATAATCATACCTGATCTCATTTATTGCTCACAATAAAAAATAGAACATCTCTGATATGTCTTTTGCTTCCGAGTAACCACTGTAAATTTATAAGACTTCAGAAATTCACTGAAGCCTTTATCGTTCATTCCAGATATATGCTAAATATTACCGACCTCCGCAGTTCGAATTTGAGATACATATTCCTAAGTAATCTACAGATGATTGGAATAATTATTTAAAACACGGAGAAAAAGTCTGATTTTACCATTTATTAAATTGTGAATTTAGAATTAAAAAGTGAATTTAGAAGAATTTAAGGGAAATTAGACAAATTCGATGAAATTAATACAAATTAAAATGAAATGAGAAAAATCCAAAATTTTCCATTGATATCATTAAAAGTTGAGGGAATCTAGACGAATTCGAGGGAATTAAAGAGAATTTGATAAAATGCTTAGGAATTCAACGCGAGTTTAAAATACATCAGGTAAATTTGAATAAAAACTAAAAAAGAAAATAATCCATTTGATTGAAAAGAATTAAGTTAATGCAGAAGAATTCAAGTGAATTCGATAGAACTCAGCGAGAGTTGAAAAAATCAAGAGAATTCCGAAGAAGTTAAATTTTTTGATGGATTCGGGTAAATGAATAAGAATTCAGGGTGAATTCAAAATTAATTCAAATGAGTTGAAAAAAAGATTTTGATGAAACTGAAAAGAATTTTAAAGAATATTTTAAAGAATTGAAAAAATGCAAAGGAATTTAAAAGAATTTCATAAAATACTTAAGAATTTAAGGTGTGTTTGAAATAATTGAGGGTGAACTGAAAAAAAATCGAAAAGAAATTCAATGAATTGAGCAGAATTCGATGTATTTAGAAGAATAAAAAAATGGTGGGTAAATTAAAAAAGTCAACAGGATTTAAGAGAATTTAGAAGAAATGAATAAGAATTTAGGGTGAATTTAAAATGAATTTAAATGAGTTGGAACAAAATTATAAAATCTCGTATATTCCACTAATTTCAGTAAAATTAGAGTGAGTTTGTAAGAATTCAAGGGATTTCAAGAGACTGATGAAATTTATAATAATTTTTAAGAATTCAATTGAAAAAAAAATTTTAAATAAGAAAATTTCTATCCAGTTTAGTAAAATGGGAGTGTACAGAATTCAGAGCAAATACAACAGAATTTAAGTGAATTAAAACAAAAACCACGAATTAAATACATTGCGAGTTAAATTAGATAAATGTCAGGAAATACATTAAAGTCGTTAAATTTGGAATAAATTGAGAAAAATTCAGGGGAATTCAAAAGAATTTCATGAAATTCATGAAAGTTCAAGGTGAATGACAAAAACTACAAAAAAATCAATGAATTGAGTAGAATTTAGTGGATTTAGAATTTAAAAAATCGGTTTAACTAAAAAAAATTCGAACAAAATTTCAAAGAATTCAGGATAAATTAAAAATAATTCAAGTGAATAGAACAAAATCGTTAAAATTAAAAAAATTCCATTTAATTCAGATAAAAGGAAGTGGATAGAATTGTTAAATAAACAATCTGATAAAATCCGTAAGAATTCACGGTGAATTTAAAAGTCGTCAGGTTGAATTAAAAAAATTAAACAAAAATTTTTAAATAAAAAAAATCCAATAATTTCAGAAAAATGAGAGTGAATACAATTACTGATTGAGAATCCGATAAAATACGTAAGAATTAAAGGTGAATTTAAAAGTCTTCAGGGTAAATTAATAAAGAATTTAATCCAAGAAAGATCCATTAAATTCAGTGGATTCAAAGGAATTTTCAAAGAACTAAGTGTTTTCGAAAGAATTCAAAGAAATTAAAAAGAATCAATAAAATACAGAAATCCTTGGGCTCGCTGTTTTAATTTATTGAAAAAAGTGACTAAAAAAGGTGACACAAGCTCTCAATATGACGCAAAATTTATCTGATTATTTTTTTAATGTACAGCTCGTATTAAATTTTTTTAACCTTGTAGAGATTGAATCAGGAAATAAGAATCAATACATTGATCTGTCATATCTTAATGATAAAGATGAACATCAGAGTGAAAATACATAAAGGCTAATTTAGGATAAGTATCATTCAGATTAGCTGATTAGATATATTTTAAAACGATCTTTTAGTTATGTTTTTAACCAAATACAATAAGCACTCAATTAAATTTAAATTAAATCATGAATGGTAATATGTTTTAAAAACAAACAAGGGTAAATTATCTTCTGAAATCGGTGTGGGGGAAATCACCCTACATTAAATTAATTATTTTACATAAATTAGTATTTTAAATTAACGATTATCTACTAAATCTTAATTGTGCTAAATTCTAAATTTAAATGGCTCAATTTTAATAATTATTTTTCAAATTTTAATCCTAAAATATTGTGTAATCAGACGCCATACTTCAATATTGTATAGTACATAAAAAATCATTAATTTAGTTCTGAGCAAAATTCGGTTCCTATGATACCTTGCTCATTCTAGTATCCAATAAACATTTAAAAAATGTTATGAAATTAGAAAATTGTAAGTTCTTCAATTTTGAAATAAAAATAGGGTTTTAGATACGATGTTCTTTCAGATATTCCGTTTCCGGCCAAACCTACCAAATTTCAAAAACGCGTAATTTAAAATTCCGAAAAAAACTTGTCAGAATATTGAAAATATATACATACATAAATGTATCCAGAAGTCGGAAATGAAATAAATTTATAACAAAATCAGTATGAATCGAATCCTATATTTCTCATCCCTTACCGCAGCGCCACGAACGATCCCTTTTTCATTCTCCGCAGTAACATCCCGGTATCGCAATCCAAATTGGTATTCCAGTTCATCAAAATCAAATCCTGGATGAGCCATTTGGCTATCTAACGATCCTTAAAAGTCTCGTTGAATGAAAATCGAATTTAATCTCGATGACCTTTCTTCTACACCTGACACCGACGCATTTTACGCCAGCACGTTTCCTTTCATTTCTAGACTTTCTCAGCCTCTATTCACTTCCTTTTTCTCTTCTGCCCTGTAGCTTTCGTTTCACTCTACCACCCTCGCCTTTAAAGAGCCGCACTGATTATTTTTATCCAGAAAGTAGTGGCCACAATTCTTGAAGTGTTGCTTTAGTGATTTGTTCTTTTGACGTAATATTTTACTTTAAATTTAGTTGATTTATTGTATTTTTTGAAAATGGGGCAAGAATATTGTCTCGTTATTATTTGCAATTCTATACTGTCACGTTGATGTCACATCGTGACGAACCGGCTGTGTTTTTTTAAATTCGATAAGGAACCACCGTGCAGCCGTGCCCGGAGTGGCACTCTGATACGCTCGCGCTGCAAGAGAAGAAAAGAGGAGATTGATCGAAGGCATTGCGCCGGCGTCGCGACGCCTAGAACCAGTGCCGTACTTGTATAGAAACAATTAATATGTGCTTGAACAATAATTATTATATATGACTCTTTAAATATCTTTTATAGCCAAGCGGTTAACTACTGTTGTAATCTGATATATACTATGCTATGTAATCCCTTGTAATCTTCTTAATCTTTTGTAATCCCGTGTAATCCATGCAATCCCTTGCAATCCCTGGTATCTTGTGTAATCCCATGTAATTTTGTGTAATCATTTGTAATATTTTGGTATATTAACAGAGCAAATTTTATTAACTTTTTAAATCTCTATTAAACACGAGATTAAGCGTTTTTTGGTACTATATAATATATGCACTAACGAAAAAACAACGAAAATAAAAACGAACTTCAGATAATATATTTTTCTAATACTGTATAAAATTCTAAAAATATACTTCATTTCTGGGAGAAAATATTTTAAAAAGGTATGAAAACCTTATTCAAACAACTTTGGGATCTTGCACACCACACTTTCGGTTTCACATCAAAAATAAAATTTAAATTTAATTCCAGGTTCAATCGAATGAGTACAGAACTTAAGGTAGTTCTCGTACCAACAATAAAAAGATTTCTGAAAAAAATATATTTTATCCATGATTTTCAGAATCGAAATAATATTACTAATGATACCATTTCAAGTAAAAAACATTATTTTGAATGAGAATTTTTTAAGACTTAGAAAATACATTTATTTTAACAATGTTTGTTGCAATTGAAGATTTTCTTACTATTGTTTTTGATCAACTTTTGAAAAATGCTTTAATTATAATAAATGACGGATTTTTTTTTTTTTGAAAAATATTCTATTCTACTCTACTCTTTACAATTTTGAAAGTAATTATTTCTATGGCTGAAGTCCTTAAAACATTTTTTTATGAAGAATGTATTTTTTAAACAATAACTATATTTAAAGGTTATTGACTTATTTTTAAAACTGGAAATAGTAAAGTTGTAGGGAATGTTTTCCCCAAAAAAAACTAATTTATGCTTGATGAAAATGCAACCTTGTTTTTTAATTCGTAAGAAGTGACGATAAGAAAAAAATTATTGATATCAATTCAATTCTTAAAATCATAAACAATTTTTTTTCATATGCCTAATTTTTGGCAGGTCAATATAAACTTAAGAAAAAATGTTAAATAACAATTATATTTCTGCATTAATTCCCATGTATTAATCGGTAATTACTATAGAAAAAGCAGTCGTTTTCACAGATGAATTAGTCGATAGTGTTCAGTTGACTGCATCAACAAAGAGTCACTTAAAATGAGTGATTTGACTGCTATACTAAAATAACTCAATTATTTCTAAATTCAAATTCATCATTAAATTTCTACATTTTAACAAATTATTAAAACTAATTGAAAATTACCGATTAGATTAAACAAAATGATAGATTATATGAGTAAAAGTTACAGTTTAGATCGTTCAAAATTACTGATTCGATCAATGCATGCTACTGATTAGATCAATTCGTCTTCATTGATTAATTTGATTATTTGGTTGAAAAGAGAAAAATCTGGTGGAAAAGTGATCCTTTTTAGTTGGTCGAAAATTAATTTTCATTGCTTGAAGATTGAACTATTTTCTTGAAAAATCGTCTTTTTTGGTTGAATTCAACTTATTCTATATACTATTTCATTATTCGTAGAAAATAATTTTTTTTAAAGTTGAACTACATTGTTGAAAAATCATTTTCTTGGTTAAAGATTCAACATTTTAGTCGGAAATTCATCACTACGGTTGAAAATTGAACTATTTTGTTGAAAATTCGTCTTTTTTGGTTAACAGTTAATTTGCTCAACTGGAAATTCAACTATTCAATTTTTAATTGAAAATTAATTTTTTTAGTTGAAAATGCAACTACTTGGTTGAAATTTCAAGTGTTCTGTTGAAAATTCGTCTTTCTTGGTAGAAAATTATTCCTCTTGGTTCAAAATTAATCTTTTTGGTTAAATACAACTTATTTTAAAAAAATGAAAATCTTCTTTGATTGAACTACTGGTTGAAAATTGAACTACTTTGTTAAAAATTCATTTTTTGTTGTTGAAGATTCACTATTTTAGTTGAAAATTCGTCCTTTTTGGTAGAAAATTATAATATTTTTGACGCAAATTCTTTTCTTTTTATTTGACGATTCATCATTTTTAGTTGAAAATTCGTCTTTTTGGGAGAAAATTAATCCTCCTTGTTGAAAATTAATTCTTTCGGTTAGCGATTCATCATTTTAGTTAAAAATTCATCTGTTTGATTGAAAATTGATATATACGCTGAAATTTAACAAAAATGAATTTCATATTTTTCATAAGAAAATTCACCTGTTTGGTTGAAAATTTACCCATTCGATTTTTGGTTGTAAATTGAACAGATTGGACAACTCAAAGTAACTGATTTCATCATTGAATCAAATTGACTGATATCAAAAGTAACTTTTGAATGATTTTTCAGTCGTCAAATTCTCATTATTTGAATCAGTCAAACTTGACTTCAAATCATCCTTAAAAAGATCTGAGTAACAAAAGGAAATAATTATATGAGTTAGGAATCGATACCACGTTTACGAATACAAGTGCAGAATAAAATAAGTGTCCATATGGAAATAAAACGAAAGGTTTTCATGTTCACCTGCAATAAACCAAGCACGCTACCAGCTGAGCCACGCTCTCCAACTTTTAAATGAATTTAAAATTGATAATTTTTCAACCTAAGGTGATGATCTGAACTCATTCATAATTAAACACATAACTATGACATAACAAGAGTCACAGTCTGGAAAGTGAAGTGCACATATGCAGAGTTTGTTCTCTTTCATCGTACCTCACAAATAAACCGCATCTCTTATTCACAGCCTTTTTGCGGTTCTTTGTCGAAACTTATCTTCCCAGCTCAACGTTTATGGACGAACCGTTTGTAAAATCCCCTCTAGCAAGTCTAGCAGGCCAAGCAAAGACGAATATAACATCCCGTATGTATATAGATATAAAGGCTCGTGAATACATGTGAAACTCCGTTCAAATGACGCACCACAACCCCTCAACGTTTCTCCTCAGAGGAGGAAACAAGAAACATGTCGCCGGTTTCATTCAGACAACTCAGGTGGAAAATTGATAAAAATGTAAAGCGCAATTTTCAGCAAAAAAAAGTTTGAAAAACTTTATTGGAGAGTATGATCCATAGCTAATTTAAACCTGCGATATACGTACTAGCAACTTAAATTTAAATTCGATTGGTCGTACCCATGCTAATTCGTCGCTACTAGACAAATAAAAATGTTTTGTTGTCCCAAACAAACATTTTTCTCCCAGTGTAAAATATGTGAAAAGGGAAACTACAACCAAAAACAGTTGCATTTTCAACCAAATAGTTATATTTTCAAGCCACTAAGACCAATTTTTCAGGAAACAGTTGCATTTTCAACAGAAAAGTTGAATTTTCAATAAAAAGATGAGTTCTCAACAAAAAATGTAATAGTTGATATTTCAGCAATGAAAAAACAAGTTAAAAAATAGTTCAATTTTCAAACAATGAGTCTAATTTTCAACAAGATGAATTCTCAACAAAAAATGTAATTGTTAAAAATTCAAGCAGAAAAAATTAAATTTCTACCAAAAGTTATGAATTTTCAAACAAAAAAGACCAATTTTCAACCAAGAAGATTAATTTTCTACAAAAAAGATGAATTTTCAACGAAACACATGAATTTTCAAACAAATAGTAGAATCTTCGACGAATTTAGACGTAATAAAGATTTGTCAGGCAAGAAGGACAAAAAAGTTCATCCAAAATGTTGCAATTTCAAGTCAAAAGACGAATTTTCTTTAAAACAGTTGAATTTTCAACAAAAAAGTTCATTTTTAACCAAAAAGTTGCATTTTCATCCAAAAAAGAGAAAATTTCAAACCAAGAAGATTAGTTTTCTACCAAAAAGACGAATTTTTCAAAAAAAAGATAAATTTTCAACCTAACATGGAAAAGTTACAGTTTCAGTTAAAAAAATTAATTAAAAAAAAAAAGAATTTTCAACAAACGAGAAGAATTTTCAAAATACCAGCCTACGATAATATGATCATTATCATGAATGAATTTGGACTTTTAATCAAAATTTGATAACTGATAGATTTTAGATTTAATCTTTATACGCCAATGCTAACCAAAAACGTTTTGCGTATTCTTAGCTGTGGATAATGGTGCGGTGTATATAGCTAAGAGATACTATAATTATGCGTCCAGATAATTATACGTACTCTGAATTATAAATAATTTAAGCGTGTAAAATTTTTCGCAAAAGTAAAAAAAAATATTATTCTATCTCTTATAGTCTACGAAATCTGGTCCTCAAAAATTAAAATTTAAAAAAAGGAAGAACATAATCGATTAAAATTGAAATTAATTTCTTTTAGTTTTACAGGAAGCTACTTTAAATGGCCTTTTTTAGAATGCCAAATTAAAGGAGCCCCACTTTGGAATTATCTCCATGAAAATATACATAAAACCTCCAGATAAAAATAAAAAATCAAGTTGATTAAAAAATTCCCCTAGGGATGTGAAATTTAGGAAGATTTAACAGGATAATCTTAAACATATTGATTATCACCATATTGAATATTAAAATAAACAAATAATATTTTTTAAATGTATTAATCATTTCCTAAAGTTGTGCCTAAAGTCCATGACCATGAATTTTAATAATAATAAAAATTAATTTTCATTTTATCTTCATACATAAAATTCAGTGCATATTTAATATATTATTAATATTTTGAATGAAAGATATTTGGTAAAATTGTTGTTGGTAGAATTTGGGTTTAGAATATAAAATAATTGAATTCAATTACGTAGTAATTGAACCAATCGTTTCCTGAGATTAATGAAAATAATAAAAAGAAGTTTGATTTAAATTATTATAAATCCAGCAACATAAGGCTACTTTTGAATTGAATTTTATATTGAAATTAAAAAAAATGTAAGCACACTCGAAACAATTTCCTATAACTGTAAAAATATCCTGGTATTTCCAGGGTTTTCCAGGGATATGAGAATTCCCTGGCAATTCCAGGTTTTCCAAGTAAGTAGACATCCTGATATTATTATTATTATTATACCATCGAGCCATTTCCCTTTCGGGGAAGGCGTGATTTGCTCGGTTGGAAAATAGTAGTGTGTAGATGGGTATATAGGTATAAGGTAGATGATGTAACGAAATACTAAAAAGTGCACTGAGACAAAAAAAGTTTATTTTTTAATCGAACATACTATTGAATCAATAAACCTCCTTCAGAAGGAGATAATATATCGATTTGAATGAATACGCTACAGAATTGATAGCACTACGATGATCCAAATAATGACCCTATAAATTCTATACTACATACATTTGAATCAATGAAATATTTGCTTTTGAAAGTGGTTTATTGCTTCAATAATACACCTATTGAGAATCTAACTTGTTTTCTTTTCTCAGTGAAGAAAACACTAAACTACTAAAGCTGACTGTTTCGAAATTTATTTTTTATTTGCATTCAAAACTTGCAATACAATATAATTTCTAAGTGTCATATCAGATTTGAATCGTTTCACACCCTTCGAGATAAAAAAGAAGCAAAAAAAAGGAAGGAAGAAGGGTGCGAAAGGTCACGCATCGGATGAACCCGGCGAGTGACTCACTATCCTTCGGACGCCAGCCAAATCAATAAAGGTGCACTTGCCATAATCAATCATTGTAAATCCCATTCTTTCTCTATCCCCCAAAATATAATTTGCCAACAAAAAAGTATAAAAAAATTATAATAAGTGAATTTTAATACATATTTGCCCCAATTGCGAAAAAAAGTCAACAATTTTTTTTAAATGTGCATAGAGCGCAGGATCCTGAATTCTGCTGGAAGCTGTCACTACATCCCACGTGGTTGGCAATGTGCCTACGCGAATACTAACGATGAAAGTTCTTCAGAGCTCTCCAAGATCGCAGCACAGTCCAGGAAAATATTTTCTTCAGGCAGGTTTCTACCTTAGCTTTGGTATGAATTATCAATTAGATATGAATAAATTTATGAATGAAACAATAACATTTTAGACTAAAATTTAAACATTTCAAATTTATTTATTTATTTCAACCAAAAGGAATGACTTTTCTACGATAAAAGATGAATTAAAAAAAAAATAAATTGTCAACTAAAAAAGATGAATTTTTAACAAGATACTTGAATTTTCAACAAAACAATTAAATTTTCAACCAAATAGTTGAATTTTTACTCCAATACTTGCATTTTCTATCTGCAAAAATAAAATTTAAAACAAAAAATAATTGTAATTATAATTATATTACAACCAAAACAATTATTTAGAAGACAGTTGAATTTCCAATCCGAAAAGTTAAATATTCAACAAAAAGATGAATTCTCGACGAAAAATGGAACAGTCGATATTTCAAAAACTAACTTAAAACAAAATAGTTAAATCTTAAAAAACCAGGGAGTTGAATTTTCAAGAAATTAATTAAATTTTCAACAAAATAGTTGAATTTTTAACCACATAGTTGAATTCTCAGCAAAAAATGTAAGTTGATATTTCAGCCAAAAAAAATTAAAATTTTACCAAAAGATGCGAATTTTAGAACCAAAAAGCAGAATTTTCAACTAAGAAGATTAATTTTCTACGAAAAATGACGAATTTTCAAAATGGTAAACGTTAAATTTCAGTATATTTTCAAGTCAAAAGAAAATTTTTATGTATAACAGTTAAATGTTTAACCCCAAAAAAAAAAAAAAATTTCAACTGAACAGTTGCATTCTTGACCGAAAAAGAGGAAATTTAAATCCAAGCGTATTCGGTTTCTGCAAAAAAAATCAACAAAAATTTTTTTCATACTAGTTCAACTTTTACCCAAATAGTTGAATTTTCAATTTAAAAAAGATCAATTTCCAACAAAACAGATGAATTTTTAACTAAAAATTATGAATCTTTAATGAAAGAATGATTTTTCAACAAAGTGGTTCAACCACATATTTCAACCGGAAAAGATTATAATATCAAATCGAAGACAGCTTAATTCAACCAAAAAAGATGAATTTTTAACAAAACAGTTGAATCCTCAACCAAAGAAGATTAATTTTCAACCAAACAGTTGCATTTTTATCCGAAAAAGCTGAAAATTGTACTAAAACGCAGCCAATTTTTAAACTAAAAAGGCGAATTTTCAAACAAATAGTCGAATTTTTCAATCAAGAAAGATTTCAGTTGATTCTTCCACACCAAAATATAAATTGTCAACAAAAACTTAATTTTCTTCCATAATAGTAGAACTTTCAAACCAAAAAGAAGAGTGATGAACAAAACAGTTGATTTTCCAACCAAAAAGGATGACTTTTTAACAGCATCGTTGAATTTTTATACAAATAATAAAATTGTTAACTAAAAATATAGTCGTCAGGAGGATGCATTTGCAAAAAAAGGAAATAGAAATATAAGGAAAGTAAATTACTAACAAGAACATTATATCAGGTTGGTTGCAAAACTTCATTTTAAAAATTCCCTAATTTTTCCCTGACCAATTTTTCATTTTCCCTGGCTATTAGTATTTAAGAACAAGAATCTTAATCTTATAAAATTTTAACATCGAATTTAATAAAAAAAAAACAAAATAAGACAATTTCAAATTAAAATTAAATTTTTTTAAATTTATTAACCTTTACAGTTGCTAAAAGTACCTCTTATAGAAATTTCCTGACTTTTGGAAGATTTAACAACAATGGAATTTTTTACCTAAACCGTTGTGTTTACGAACAAATATTTAAAGTTTTCAACAAAAAGATGAATTTGCAACCAAATAGCCGAATTTTCAAACGAAAATGATTAAACAGTAATAAAAAACAGTTGCATTTTCAACTAAATAGTTGAATTTTTAAGCCAAAAATACGATTTTTTAGAAAACAGTTTAATTTGTAACCAAGCAGTAGAATTTTTAACAAGTAGTACAATATTTAATTAGAGGAAATAAATTTAGAACAAAAAATATTATAGTAGAGTGTTCAACCAAAATGAATTATCTTTCAATCAAAAACAGTTGGATTTTTTTATTGGGTTCTATTACATCAGTTCACTTTTAAGGTGCTTAGAAGCAGGTTTATGGAAAAAAGTCTCTATGATTTAAAAAAAAATTAAAATGATATCTGTCATGTCCTATGAAAAAGTAAATATTTTTTATGAAAAAGTTTAAAGCTTAAGGAAAAAAATTATTTGAACAATAGGGAATAGAACATTCCCTACAACTCAAATTTTGCAAATTTTGAAAATAAGTAAATAGTCTCCTAACTATAGTCATTTGTTAAAAAAATGTTTTAACGATTTCGGCTATAGACAAATTTACTTTCAAAATTGTCAACAGTAGAGTTGTATAGAAATTTTTCATTACTTAAAATCATAGAAAAACTATCTTTTTAGAGAACTGATTTTTGGCAAAACAGCAACAACAACAACTACTACTACTTCTTTAAAAAGGGAGAAAAGAGGGGAATTGGGCAAAAAGTGTGAGTTTCGAAGTTAAAAAATAAGTAGTTATAATTATTTTTGAATAATCATGGCCGAAAATCCCGACCCCCTTCGATTCTGATGATACTTTTTTCGATATCGTCTGTTACACGATTAGCAAAAAAAAATTTTTTTTGAGCCTTCCCTTTGAAAATGTAATTACTTAAAGGCTTATCAGTACATACCTTTTTTGGTCTATATTAACATTATAAATAACTGATTATTATTTTTTTATGTTTTCAAAATTGTCTATAATAATTCGACAGAATGGAATTTCATGCAGAAATATTTTTCAACGACAAAAAATCTAAATTTCGTGAACTGTTTTTCTTTTTCATTGAAATTATATGACATTTTTTCAGAGGAAAGAATTATTAAACGAAGACAATTGTGGACAAAAGATGTACACTGTTTGAAGACCAACGTTTCAAATTACCATCTTAACGGATCCTCGTGAAACAAAAATACAATAAAATTCATGAAGTGATTAGTATTTCCGTCTCTCCAACTCGCAAATTTGTTTCTCCTAATTCCTAAACTTTAGATTCCAAACAGGAAGGCTGCTAATACAAAACCTCCGTAAAATCGCAACTAAAATGTAAAGTGGGGCCATTTATTATTTATGCTTCAGAGTTTCTTACTCCAATTTCAAGAGAGTCCTTAATCTCGTTTCCGGAGAAAGTTCACATTTGGAAGATTCTAACGGAAAAGGTCCGTGATTGAATGCAGATTTTACATGTAGCACTTATTAGTAAGAAAAGAAGATGAGATAATTATTGCAGATGTGATTACCGATTCCAGAGGATATTCTGAATAGCTCGACTTCATTACGGGTATTATGGTATAATTATGGTAACGAATAGCGAATGTGCAAAGTTAATCGGATACCGTAACGAGATTTTTTTTATGTTATGGAAAAGAAGAGAAAGGGGAAGCCGGAAATTGAAAGTGTGCGTAGGGAAATAATGAAATATAATGAGCCGTCAGAAAAGAACACGCGATGTCCTTTTAAGTACGTTACTTTTCCAAGAAATTGTTATTGCGATTCTAAAATGGGATCAAACCGCAATCCAATTTCGGATAAAAATTTTCCTTTGGGATTTACTGTGTTGTCTGAAAGCATAATGCAGATGACAGTCCGAAATACTCTCAAAACAGGGGAAATAAGGTAATTTTTCACGAAAATAGGAAAATATTAGGGTAACAAAATATTTGTAATAAAATTAATGTATAGCCACCATACTGAATTCAGTATAAAACGCTTAAGGTTTCAAGTCGAAATATATTGCATTCTCAGAAAAATTAGTTGAATTTTCAACCAAGAAGATTAATTTTCGATCAAGAGATGAATTTTCAATGAAAGAGTTGAGTCGTCAAGCTAAAGAGTCGAATATTCTACAAAACATTTCAATTTGCAATCCGAAAATAGGAATTTCTAACTAAACAGTTAATTTTCAACAAAATAATTTATTTTTCTAATAAAGGAAAAAAATGTAACCCAAAAAGATGAATTTTTAACAAAACAGTTGAATTTCCAAGCCAATAAGAGGAATTGTCTAGAAAGCAATTGAATTTTCAACTAAACAGTTGAAATTTTAGTTGAAAAAACTTCATTTTCGGACAAACAAAAACCGATTTTTCAACCAATCAGTTAAAACTTCAACCAAAGAGATCTTCAACTAATAAAATGAATTTTTAACAATATTTTTGCCAAAAAGACGAAATTTCTAGAAAACAGTTTAATTTTCACCTGAATAGTTTAAATTTAAGTTTAAAAAATTCATTTTCAGGCAAAAAAACGAATTTTCAACAAATAACTTAAATTCTCAACCAAAGAGATAAATATTCAACAAATAAAATGAATTTTTAACAAAGTAGTTCAACTTTCAACCAATCAGTTGAATTTTCAACAAAATAATTCAATTTTCAACCAAATTGTAGAATGTTTACCCAAAAGAAATAAATTCTGATCCAAAAATATAATATTAGACTTTTCAATTAAAAAGAATAAATTTTCAACCAATAATAGTTCGATTTTCTTATAGGGTTCTATAAATTCAGTTCGCATTCAAGCCAACAGAAAAACGAGAAAAAAGGGGAAAGGATGTCATTAAAATCTTTTCCATGTTGGATTTTGCATTACATTCGCACGAACATAAGAAAAGAGAGTGTCAATCTTTTAATTTTGGCCTTCACGATTGTCTGCAACTCTTTGTACTTGGAACACTAAAGGCATGCATAAGGTCAAAGAAGCGGTACACTCAGCAAATACCAATGGCTGAATGAATCGGTATTCGATAATGTGCCAACCAACAATGACTATAGAAAGTAGACTGTAATACGTTTTTAATCGAGTTTTTTTCTTTGTTTAACCGAAATATCACCTCTTTCATTAGTCGCGATTGTCAAGTAAAGCTAAACTGGAGGACTTCAATTGTGTTTAACTTTTTACTTCCGTTCATTTACTGAAATGGAGAATCTTCACTTTAAAAATTAACTTTTAACAAAGTCGTTCAACTTTCAACTATATGTAGTTGAACCTTCATCCAAGAAGATTATATTTTTACTAAAACAGACGATTTTTCAACAGAATAGTTCATTTTTAACCCAGAAAGGTGAATTTTCAACTGAAATTATGAATCTTTAATCAAGAATAGAAAAATTTCCAACCAAGATATTCAACCAAAATAAATATGAATTTTAAACAAAATAGTTTTTGAACCAAAAAGATAAATTGCTAACTGCAACGATGAATCTTCAATCAATAAAATGAATGTTTAGCAAAGTTGTTCCACTTTTAACTAAGTATAGTTGAATTTTCAACCGAGAAGATTAATTCTGAACTAAAAACGTAACAGTTGCTATTTAAAAAAAAAAAGAATTTTCTATTAAATCAAAAACAGTGGAATTCAACCAAAGAAGAGGAACTTTCAATACAATATTTCAATATTCAATCAGAAATGAATTTTCAATTCAAACATGAATTTTCAACAAAATAGTTAGACTTTCAACAAAATAGTTAGACTTTCAACAAAGCATAGATGAATGTTCAAGCAAAAAAAAAAGAATGTTTAATCAAGAAGATTCATTTACTACTAAAACAGACGATTTTTCAACAAAATAGTTCATTTTTCAACAAAAGAGAGGAATTTTTAACTAAAATAATTAATCTTCAGCCAATAAAATAAATTGTTAACAAAGCAGTTCCACTTTCAACGAAATATAGTTTAATTTTCAACCAAAAGGTTAATTCTAAACGAAAAATGTAATAGTTGATATTCAATCAAAAAGATTTTTCTTCTAAATCAAAAACAGTTGAGTTCAACCTTACAAAATGAATTTTCAACAAAAAAGTTCAATTTTCAACAAAACAAAAGAATCTTCTACCAAAAAATGAATTTTTGGCAAAATATAGTTGGACCTTTCACCAACTATAGTTGAATGCTCAACCAAAAAAATGAGTTTTAAACCAAGCAGTTTAATTTTCTACCAAAAGGATGAGTTTTCTACTAAAAAATTATTATTAAAAAAAAATGAAATATTTAAATTTTTAGTTAGAACGATTACTTTTCATCCAAAGGAAACGATTTTTCTTGAAAATAGTTGAATCTTCAACTAAAAAATATCAGTATTCAACATAAAATGGAATAGTTAAATTTTGAGTTGAATAAAATTAATTTTTCCAAGTAAAAAGGAATTTTTAACAAATTAGTACAACCTTCAACCAAAGAGATGAATTTTTACTTGAAATGATGAATCTTCAACCAAGAAAATGAATCTGCAATAAAGTAGTGTTAAAATTGTCTATTTAACAATGGTTATTTAGAAATTTGTGTTTTGCTGTCTTTTTAGGTAAAAATTGCAATTCTAATTTAATCTTTGAAAAAATAAAAACTTACCAGAGAAATTTGTACAGAATCTTTAACGGAATAAAATAAGCAACTTTTGCTTAACGAGAAAGCAAAAACATGAATCTCTAAATAGCCGTAGTTAAATAAACCATTTTGAACCCGAAATATTTTTTTCTAAACTTCATCTTCAGTTCTCATCAAAAATTAGTTACAACTAACAATGGAAATATTTAACTCGATCTTATAAATTATTTTTAACAATGATAATTTTTCAACTTGAGATAACCAACGTTAAAATCGCAGAATAGTTGAATTTTCAACAAAAAATAAATTTTCAACTAAGAAGGAAAGATGAATTTTCAAACAAAAAATTAGAATTTTTCAATAAATGAACGAATATTTAAACAAAAACACACCAATCAAAAACGGCTGCATTTTCAAGGAAATAATTGAATTCTTAACCCAAAACGACGAAGTCTTCACCAAAAATAGTTGGATCTTCTTATTAGATTCAATTAATTCAGTACGCATTTAGGCCGAAAAACCAGAAAAAGGGGAAGTATCTTTAAAATACGGGCGAAAAGGGGAATAGGGGAAAGAAGTGTGAATCCTAAAATGGCATTTCAGTAGTAAGAACTAAAAAGTCTACTGTTAGTTAGCCTCTTCAGTCTTCGTTCTTACAGGTATCCGGCACGAAAAGCAATTCACGATTCACATGTTTCTTTATTCCCACGACATCGTACATCTCCTATCAACAGTATATCAAATCTACAATCGAGTGAGTCGTGATACTGAAGCAGAGAAATCCAAAGGAGAATGACATTTGAAGTGCTGCGCTGTGTTTCTTATTAACCTTTTGACACCGTTTCTAAGATGGAGTGTATGCAACTGAACGTGAAGGTGTAAAATTAAAATAATTGCTGGGCTATTTATGCATTATTCGCAGGATTATAAATTCATATTGGTTAAAGTTGTTAAAAAAATAATGACCTTCAACATATATCCAGAAAATTCGGAATTCAACAAGAACATGAACCCTCAAATTCCCAAAAATTTTGGTGATAGGATTTTGTGTCCAGAAAGCATCAGAGAAATCACCTAGCTTTGAACCTTGAATGCGATCAAATTTCTCAGTCATCAATTTATAAACCATCGAATTTGAAACATCCGTCTTCTAACACTTTCGAATATTGAAACGATCCAACTTTGACAGCTTGTTTGTATCTTGACCTATAATCTCTTCAATTTGAAAATGATTCATCCAAACGTTGATCAAACCTTTCAGGAACCTTGTTATGTAAGGCAAGGTTTAATTTAGGACCTGCTCAATTGTGCAATCTATAAAAAGAGGCAATTTGTCGACTGAAATCATAAATTAAAATCAAATATCACTGGAACAATCCACAGGTGCTCAGGTACAATAAGTTGCTTGCATGTAGCATTAAGTACCAAGCAGGACACGACAAGGCCGTTGAACCTTACGAGCGTGAACTTCAGCCGGTTGCACATGTAATCAGCTGGTTTACTGCTACATCTATTATCCTTATCCAACGCTATGTGCGCACATGCCTCACACGGACTTTTATATTCAATGCGTATACGAATGATATAACTGTTAATGTGAATTATTCAGCAGGTACTTGAAGAATTCACTTTAAAAGTAAGGTCTATTCCAGGATTTCATGATTCCCATTCCCACTTGAAGTTCAAGTTTAAAAACGACAATGCGTGCTGTAAGGTAGCGAGACCTGGACATATCAAGAAAAGGATAAGAGTAAATTTAACGCGGTTGGCATGCAATTCCTGTAAAATATACTGAAAAAATAGGTAGTAAGCCCTAAACTTAGGTTTGTTAAACATTCCGCAGCTACTTAATTATTGGCACAACCATTTTGTTTGTTGGTGTTACTACCCGCATTGTAATTTCAACAAACAGAGTAGTAACACCAACAAGTAAAATAATTGTGCCAACAAATAAAGTAGCAGCGGTGTATTTCACAATAGAAATGTGTGATGGTCAGCCGAGTGATAGACGCCTGAAACGAACGATCTTCGATACTAATGGGACCTCGTGAAGAGCTTTCCTTAGTGGATTATCAGCCAGTTTGTGTATTTTTGTGTGACCTATGACGCATGATGACTTTGTGAAGTTCTTCGCCTGGGGTGATTGCTTATACAGTAGAGAGATTGATCAGCGACCTGTGTCGGAGTGGTGTTACGGCACGAATGTGCTGTTTCAATGAGAAATACGGGAATTCTAGATTGATCTAAAATTTGTACCTTTTCCTACACTTCCCTTTCTCACTCCTTTCATATAAATTCCTTGATCCACGGTAGTATAACGAGGCTAGACACGAGTGAGTTACGCTTACCCCGAAAGGGATTTGGCTCAATGGTATACCCAATTACCCAATAGGTAAAGTTGCAGTTATAAAATAGAATAATATTCTCCGAGTCTTCTTTCAAAAAAACGGGAGTTAAGTTGATTAAAGATTCCTCGGAATTTTCGAACAAGAAAGAAGACTTTAACAAAGAATTAACATTTTCAAAAAAATATGTAACTAAATTATTAACCAAATAATTAAACTTTTAACTGAAAAATACAAGTTTACAAATAAAAATACAATAGTTAAATTTTCATTAAAAAATTAATAAAAAAAAAACTTTCTACGAGTTAAATTCAACCAAAGAAGAATTTTTAACAAAGTAGTCGAATCCTCAAGCAAAAAGATGAATTTTCAATAAAGAAGATGAATTTTCTACCCAAAAAGACGAATTTTCAACACATTACATGAATTGTCTACAAAAAAGTTCAATTTTCAACCAGAAAATATGAATTTTCAAGAAAAAATTTAATTTTCTATGAAATAAGTTATACTTATAAATAAATAGTTTAATTTGCAACCCAATAGTTGAATTTCCAATTCAGAAGATTAACTTTGTACCAAAAATGACAAAATTTCAACAAAATACAAGAATGGTCAAACAAACAGTCACATTTTTTTTATAAACAAGATGAAAATTTTATGGAAAGATATGAATTTTCAAACAAAAAATACGTATTTTCTACAAAACAATTGAATTTTCAACGAAAAAGTAAATTTTCAACCATATATATTAAGTTTCTACCAAACTGTTGTATTTTCAAGCCATAAAGACGTAATAGTTGATATTTCAACCAAACAAGATTTTAATTTGGGATCAAAAACAGTTCAACTCAACCTAAAAAGACAAATTGCCAACAAAATATTTCAACACAATTTCCCACAATGAATTTGAAGAAATATTTTATTTAAATAAAGAACAGTTGAATTAAATACCAATTTTCAAAAAAAAAGTTAAATATTTAAGCAAAGAGATAAAATTTTAACTAAAATTACGAATCTTCGAAATCTTTGAACAAAATAGTTTAATATTCAACTAAATATGAATTTTAAACCAAATAGTTCAATTTTCAATTAAAAGATATCAATTTTCAACCAAAAATTGAATGGTTGCATTTTCAGTTAAAAGAAAATTATTTTTCAACTAAAAAAGAAACCAATTTTCAACGAAATAGTTTAAACCAGAAAGATGAATTTTTATAAAGGTAGTTCAAACAAGTACCTGAATTTCTGACCAAAAAAGATGACTTTTTAACAAAATACCTGCATTTTCAATATAATAATTAAATTTGCAAACAAATACTTGAATTTTTAATCAAACGAAATGATTTTCGAACAAGAAATATGACAGTAGACTTTTCAACAACAAAAATTAGTTGGATTTTCTTAATGGGTCGCATTAATTCAGTTCGCATTATGACGAGAAAAAACGATAAAACGGGGAAATTTTTTGAAAACAGGGAAAAAGGAGAAATTTCTAAGAAAAGGGGAAAATAGCAGAACAGGGGAAAGAGTGTGAAGTCTGAAATATGATTGTGATTTTCAAACTTTTTAATATGAAAAATATTTGACTACTCATCTCGAATTTCGGGACGAGACACTTCATAAAATGTATGATCAGCAAACATACCAAGGGAGCGTCTATTAATTGCGTGAGGATTATTTTTGAAATATTATAACTTGAGTAACTTGAACATGGGCATAAGCTTTCGCTGGAGTAACGTTACTTTCACTGCCCCCACAGTTATCAACCGTCGTTGTTGCCGCGACCCCCTTCCCCTAAAATTGGTAATGTAGTTTATGATCGGCCCCTTATGGTTTGATTTTGGCAAATAGTAGAAAGTGTCAACAATGATAAATTGTTTCCCGGTTAATCAATACGATAATCATGACTCATTTGGTGAAAGAGAATGACACAACAGAATGTATCTTTTTGGAGAGGTAAATATTGTTACAAGCCGAAAAGTTGGAACGTTCTCTGCGTCTCGTTTCACTCGAAGGTACGCGAAGATTTTGCAATACTGCGTATAGTTGTTAGTTCTCAATTGCGGACAGGTTGCACAAGACTGATTTACTAGTTTAGGATAATGAGACAATTTTGAAAGTCTTTCAAATTAGATTTTTACACCCAGGGTGACTACTCTCAAACCTTAAAACAAAATTTCTGCTTTCCAAAACTTTGCCCGGTCATTCTTTCCAAAATTGAACTTTTTTTCCTATATCAAACAATTTCCGCAAACCACAGGCTGCAGGCTGAAAATATTTTAAAAGCCTTTCAATTATCATACAGTTTCTAAAAATCGTAAAAATATTTGCGTCGACATTGAAAGTTTATGGTTTTATAATACCAATATAAAGTCTTGAAATCTAACTGGAAATCAAATACTAAATCATAAAGCTGGTTTCACAGTCTATGTAATAAAATATATTACTACTATTTAAAGTTTCTTTTTCTGGAATATAGAGAGCATTTGTACTTGTTAGTCGGTTCTTGGAAGACACGACCTGCGATTCAACTTGCCGATGTCGATAGTGAAAATGGAACGATTTCTTGTAAATACCTTTGCCAATACTGTGTGCTAAGTTCACAAGTAAATCGGATCTGAGACCTTCAGCTAATTTCTATTCACGATTGTGTAGATCACGTCTGAATAAAAAGTAGTTGAGAACAAAATTTCCCTATTTTGGCACGTAAAAGATTAGAAATATTTGTAGGATATCCAACAAAAAGCAGACTTGATATTCTCTGACTTTCACATTATCCCTGGTTAAAAGAATCTGCTGCCACTCTTCCATCTTTTACAATAGGAAGCGAAAAAAAGTTTGACACTAACAATTGCTGAATTATTAAGGTTTTCAATATGAAATTGAATCAGATTGCACACTACTATTCGCCTACGAAATTCCAGGTTAATTCCTGGTTTCTCTCGGTAGTAAATCAAATCTCCGAGTCAAAATGAATACAATTATATTAAAATTGCTTCAGACTTGTAGACAGAATGGTGACCCTCTTCAGTTAATTATTCCAAAATTTTTTTTACAAATAAAAAGGGAAATAAAATACAATTTTGATGTCTTCATTATTTAATTTATTAGTTAATTATTTTTGGTAATTAATTTTTAGATATGATTTTTAATGTATTCGATATAAGCGATTAATTAATGATTAAATATTGAAGAACAATTACAGAAAACTATTCTTAATCTTTAATTGTAGTTTTGGTAATAAGTCTTAAATAATTCATCAATAATTAATCGCTAAAACCTAAGAAATGAAAAAAAGTAGATAATTTTTTTTTAAATGTTCAAAAATCTACATTTTGTTTAGAAAAATAAAATTTTTTAATCTTGCAAAATTGAAAAATTTTTATTTAAAATCTTTTATACTCTTTCAATTTTTGTTTAGAATTTTGAAAAATCATTTGAAATTTTCCCATAAATCTTGAGAAAATAATTTTATCCTCTTGAAAACTTTTTAAATTCTTAAAACGCTTGTACATTTCTTTCGAAACCTTCGTAAATCCATTGTTTGTTTAAAACTTTTTGAAATATTTTATAATTTTAAATCTTTATGAAAAAGACAAATTTTCAATAAAATAGTTGAATCATCAACCAAAAACGATTATTTTTCAACTAGTTCCACTTTTAACCAAAAAATATTAAAATCTTACCAAAAGAGACCAATTTTTCTACGAAACACTTAAGTTCTTGAATAGGAAAATATGAATTTCCAACAAATAAGTTAATTTGAAACCAAATATGTAGTTGAATTTTTTACCAAATATGTGTATTTTCTACCAAGACGATGCATTTTCTCCCAAAAAAAGACGAATTTTCAAGGAAATGGTTAAATTTACAAACAAAAAGATATATTTTCAACTAAAATGATGAATTTTCAAACAAAAAGTTAATCTTTAACACAATAGTTCAACTTTTAATCAAGCAGTTAAATTTTCAACCAGAAAACATGAATTTTCAACGAAACATGTAATAGTCGATATTAGAACTAAAGAATATTAAAATTTAAAATTTTAGAAAGTTGAATTAATGAAAAAAAAACGAAATTTCCACAAAACTGTTGAATCTTTAACCAAACAGTTCAATTTTCAACCCGAAAATATACATTTTCAAACAAACAAAAAAGCATTTTCAACCAAGTAATTGAATGTTCTACAAAAAAGATGAACTTCCAACCAAACAGATAAATGTTTAACCATAACAAAATAATTTTTCAACAAATGACACTTAAATTCAACCAGAATAGAAAAAATGTATTTTTTTTTTATACTCAACCAGTTTAAGTTTTAGAGAAACAATTGCATTTTTAATCAAGAAGGTGAAATTTCTACTACGAGAAGAATTTTGAAATACCTTTTAAGATCATTTGAAAATTAATTTTTCAAAATAAAAAATTAATGATAATTTTCCCAGGAATCTTATGAAAAGTTGGTTGTTTTCAAGAAACCTTTCAAACTTCTTAAACAGCTTCAAAAACTTACATTTTGTTCTAAATTTTTAAAAATATTTTCAAATGTTAATTTATTTTTAAATATTTTTAAAACTTCTGAACCTTCTAAATATCTTTTAAATAATTTGAAATTTTCCTGGAAATTAAAAAAAAACCTGCCTAAACTTCTAAACCTTTTAAATATTTTTTAGAATGATTCTTATTTTTCGTAACATTTTTTACAAATTCTACATAATCAAAAAATTGCATTAAAATTCTTTTTCAATCTATTTTAACAATTTTGGAAAAACATTTGAAATGTTCTCACAAATCTTAGGAAAATTTGTATATTCTCTTGAAATCGTTCAAAATTCTATAGTAGCTTCTAAACTTTTTGTTTGAAATCTTCAACAATCTACATTTTGTTCTAGATTTCTTAAATCTTTTTCAAGATTTGAATTATTTTCGGAATTTTTTAAAACTTCTAAATATCTCTTAAATTTACTGAATTTTTTCTAAACTTTTGTAAACTTGCGAAATTGAAAAATATAGCTTCAAAATCGTCTACATTCTCTTTAAGAACTTTGAAAAATCTACATTTTGTTTTAAAAGTTTTGAAATCTTCTCAAGATTAAAGAAATTTTAAATCGAGTAGAATTTAAAAAATTGTCTTAAAATTTTCCAGATTATTTTTCGGTTTATTCTGAAATCCTGAAATCTTAAAACTAATCCTTTAAAATAAAACATGAATCATTTTTTATTTTCTGAGAAATCTTACTGTCGATAGCAGTAATTTTGTTGTTACCACTATCGACTAAAACTTGTTAAGAAAACGATAACTTTCGAATTTATATTCCCGGTTAATTGCCGGTTTTATTTTAATTTCTAGCTATTTTCCCATCTTCTTTCCCGGTTAGTAGACACCCTGTTGAATACAGACTTGAATCCATTTGATTTTGATTTCTAGATAAGTGAAAATTTATGCTCGAATTTCTTCGAGCTCGTATTTCAAATCTAGCAGATTAAGTAAAATGCATAACTGAATTATGCATGTCACAGATGACTGAGTAATAAATAAGTTTATTGAATGAGAAGTATATAACAACGGGAAAGTTGTTTCGGTGAAGGAGTAGGTTCACAGAGGAAAAACCAACGAACCGTTCCCACATCTTTTCTGTATGGACTTATAGTAGCTCTTTTAACTTTTGTATAAAGTCATCAGTGACGGACGAGTGACGAAGAAAATTTTAATTGGGGGAGTAACTTACGAGGAAGTAAACACATAGGAGAAAGTTGAGAGAAGAAAAAGAAAGGAAGGTGAGAATGCACCATCTTTTGTTATCATGAGAATGCACATTATATGATAAAATGATCGTACAGTCGGAGGCGTAAACAAATAATGCATAGATAAGTATAAGATATAACGGCAACCTTTCTTATTGAAATAACAAAATTGGAATGCTTTCACATATTTTTCCTCGAGAGGATCCACTTTCAGATAATAACAGTTCGCCGTTGGTATTTCAAACTAATTGAAGAAGATATCTATCCTGAAATCGAAAAAAAAAAATTACCGAAAAATTTCATTTTTAAAATTCCCTGTCTTTCCTCTAAGCAATTTTTTATTTCCCCTGACCATTAATATTTGAAGACCAAAAGAACCAAAAAACCAAAAAAATGGCGAATTTTCGACAAAAAATGACTTTTTAACAAAATAGCTCGCAAAATAGTTAAATTTTCAACCTACAAACATGAATTTTCAACAAAATGGTCGAATTTCTAAATAAGAAAGATTAAAAATCAACCAAAAACTGTTGAATTTTCAACCAAAGAATACAATTTTTAGAAGACAGTTGAAGTTTTATCTAACAAAGCTAACCTTTCGACAAAGTACCTGAACTTTGAAAAAAAAACAATTGAATTTTGAACGAAATACTTCAACTTTTACATACAAAGATGAATTTTAAACCAAAGAGTTCAACTTTTAAACAAAAAAGATTAAACTTCAACCAAAAACAGTTTAATTTACAACAAAAACCCATTAATTTTTATTTAGTTTCATTTTCAATTAAATAATTGAAATTTTTAGTAACACACTGCAAAAACGACGGCAATAGCTAGGTGGTCATACTCGAATGTTAAGCACGGTCGAGAGCGATGAGCGCTCGGATGGGTAACCGTTCATAATTCTCGCTTAGTCGTGTTTTCACTGCGTTTAACTACTGTCTACATCCAAACTCGTATTTCGGTAATCAGCTTTGCTCAGGAGTTTTGCTTTTCTCCAGTTTTCCACTTCTCTGACCAAATTTTCACATAATTGCAAGCGCTTCTAATAAAAATCTGACTGCAGACGATAGGACGTTGGAATTTCCAACAAAAAGTTAATTTTGTACCAAAATAGTTGAATTTCAAATACAGAAAAAAATATTTTCAACAAAACTATTTAATTTTCTACCAAAAAGGAATCACCTTTTAACAAAATTGTTGAATTTCCCACCAAATAGTAAACATTGTTACAAAAAATATAATCGTCAGGAGGCAGCAATTACAAAGAAACAAATAGATAAAAATATAAGACAAATCAACTACTAAAAAAGAATATTATATGAGGGTAGCCGCAAACTTCATTTTGTGGCCAATTTTTCATTTGCCCTAACCATTAATATTCAAAGGCCAGAAATCTTCATCTTGTAACATTTTTAACATAGAATCTTTTATAAACGAAATAGAACAATTTCAAATACATTTTTTTAAATTTCAAGTTCATTATCTTTGACAGTTATTTAAAGTGCTTCTTAGAAATTCCCTGACTTTTGTAAGATTGAAATAAAAAAATAATAAATAATAAAATAAGGTCATTTTCAGATTTTTCTGTAAGTAAAAGTCAATAAAAATTATTTTAATGTCATCTTTCTACAAATATTATTGTTTATAATCTTTTTTATATTTCAAGGTCGTTTAGGCAGGGTAAAAAGAATGTCAATGACACTGTTTCTATACAGGTATAATTCATTGACTCCGAACTATCTCTTCTGGTAACTTAGATCTCATAAAAAAAAACTTGTTGGACTTCAAATAAGAAAGAGAGTTTCGCTTTTAATGATTTTTGACTATATAACGCTACGGATACAGAAGAAATTTTTTTGTTGAAGAAACTTCAGGGAAGGATTTTTGACTCCCAAAAGAAAGCCACCCTGAATCGAAATTAATTTGTTATTTTTATAAGCTAGACCTTTGTATATTTGATCAAAAAGTAAAATTGTTTCATAATAATTATGTATCCGGAAATGTATAATATAAGTAATAGGTATGCAGTATGTACTACTATACAGCCCACAAAACCATTATTCTGTCGCGTTCATATGAATAAACTGAAGCTTCCGCGACACGAAGAGACTTATTATACGTCTGGAGGAAAAGTCTGGAGGCGAATGAAGAATTGAATGGTGCAAAGGAGAGATTCCACTGCTCTGATAGATCACTCAGGAGGCTTAGGAGCTTCTTGTAACGGATGTGGATAACAAAGGTGTTACAGACCGAACATAAATTAAGGAGATTTTATCGTATATTGGAAATTCAATACCGCAAACGAAAGTTGCATTCCAGAGCAGAAAAAGGAAAAGAACACCGGCAGTGATGGTCAAGAATAAATATACAATCAACAATAAACAACCGTTAATTTCACAATAAACTTTCGTTTTATATCATAAATCATACAGGAACAAAGATGACTATAGGAAATAAGACCTCTTTACACAAAGTCGATATGACTCTGCATGTAATTAATCATAAGTCATAAATCCATACGTGACCTTTTGCCCCAGATCTTTAAGCAAAAGTAATTTTTCGTTCCCAGAACTTGTATTTCTATTTTTTTTATTACTCACATGTACATCCTTTTTGGAAATTGACAAATGGAGAATCCAACCTTACCAAGTGTACCTAAATACCCCTTCCATAGGAAACCGACTTACAACAACCCTTTAAACTTAACCCCCCAAGTACCCCAATTACCCCAAGTTTCAATAAGCCTCCACGTAATGCCTGACGTACTCAACCTTGTGGAGTCCCTAAATCCCATACCGTCTGCAACCGAATTTTTATTAGAAGCTCTCGCATTCGCTTGACCATTTGGTCAGAGAAGTGGAAAACTACAGAAAACCAGAATTCATGAGTACAGCCGGTTACCGACAGGCGAGTTTGAATGTAGACGGTCTCTATTTATATTTCCCTTCATTATTTTTTACCTGCCTCACATATACAAGCGAGTGGATCAATGAACTATACAACTCAACCTGCTCAGTTCATCTTGCCTTTGAAAGCAAAACACACGTTGCACCGTGCACTCGAAAGCGGGTCATTCAAGACATGTCATGGACCAATCTCAGCAGGAAGATCACTTTACTGATTTCAATTAACCGGGGCATATAGCTATTCGATCTTCGAGAAATCGACACGCGATCACGTGCTTCGTGAACTACTGTATTATTACCTTCCACTGGCAAAAACAATCATTTATGTTAAAATTTCCCTCAGGAGCCGTCCATAAACTACGTTACCAATTTTAGTTTATTTTTTAACCTCCACCCCGCAAAGAAAAGTTATCTCAAACCAGGAGAAATAGGATGATTTAAAAAAAACAGGAGAATAATAGGAAAATAAATTTTTCTACAAATTAGTTGAACTTCTACTCAAATAGTTAAATTTTTAAGTCAAACAGACGATTTTTTTCGGAAACAATTGAATTTTCAACCAAAAAGTCGTTTGGCCATTGTGAATTCTCTTTGGTCAAGGCTCCTTCGGCTTTAACGAACACACTCTCACAACGTACCTCGTGCTTCGCACTCGATGTTTTCCCAAATCTGAACGCTTCTACATTATGTTCAACACTTTTATATCAAATGTATATTAGATTTATGTATTTACCTCGGCCTGGAATTGCTTATTCAGATATTGCAAAATGAAGTACAAGTTTTATTTATCATGATTAATTTAATATTTTTTGCTTATTTTGCATTACATTTTATTCTCAGCTACCTTGGAAAATATGTAACTTCAATAAATTTATATTATTACAATTCATAATATGCATTCGTATTGATATGTAACTTCATTGTCTTGTTTTTATGATTGAAAAAAAGTGCGCATACTATAAGAAAATAAAAACAATTTTGCTATTAAACATTTTATTACAACTTGTGTCATTTTTCCATAAATTTAATTTGTTTATTTTCAATGTTATTTTGTACAATTTAAACGAAAAATACGCATCCTAGTGTAAAGTTATTTTGAGAAAATTTGTAGACATAATTTAGACGAAAAATCTCGTCAAATAAAATATTATTATAGCTTGTGTCCGTTTTTCAAAAACGTAATTTTTTTTAATATGTTTTCATAACAAGAGTTTATAAAAATGTAGATCTTTTTTGGTTGAACGACTTTTGTCTTTTTTCATTTTTTTTCGTCCCTTATGTCGTTTTTCCAAAAGTTTATTTTTTTTTTTATTTTTAATCTTGTTTTTTACGATTAAAAGAAAATCCACTTGTTCTATCTAAAAATTACCAATAACAAATTTGTAGATCCCTTTGGCTGAACAATTTTTGCTTTTTAATTTTGTTTCGTACCTTGTGCCGTTTTCCAAAAAAATTTAATTTTTTATTTTTAATATTATTTTTCACGATTAAAACAAAAAGTACGCGTCCTATCAAAAAATTATTTATGGCAAATTGGTAGCTCTTTTTGTGAACAAATTTTGTCTATTTGTTTTTTTCGTATCTTATGTCGTTTCTCTAAAAATGCAATTTTTCTATTTTCAATGTAGTTTTTTACTGATAAAACAAAAACTTCAAAAAGTTGTTATGATAATCTTGTAGGATGTTCAAAATGCAACGTCTTGATCTCTCTGACATTTTTTCATATCGTGCGTTGTTTGGCTTAAAATGTTAATTTTCGTTTGTTTTTTGGAATTTTGTAAATGCTATAACTACGGTAATATTTTTTTATCAAAAAAAATCATTTAGATAAATTGTCCGTCTTTTTGAGTACTATACCAATAACCGCACATAGAATTTTTTAATTTGAAAAAAATATGAATTTTCAACAAAATACATGATTTTCAGCTCAATAGTTGAATTTTCAAATAGAAAAGATCAATTTTCAATTAAAATGTTTAATTTTGAGGTAAACATGGAATAGTTACATTTGAATTTAATTAAATTAACTCTAAAAAAAATAGTTCAATTTTCAACCAAACACACAAATTTTTAACCAAAGAGCTGTATCTTTAACCAAAAAATAAATAAATTTGTAACAAAGTAGTTCAACTTTTAATCAAGTAGCTGAATTGTTTACCAAAAAAGATGACTTTTAACAAAATAGTTGCATTTTCAATGAAATTTAATTACATTTTCAACCAAACAAGATGAATTTCGAACAAGCAATGTAATATAGTTGACTCTTCAACCAAAAATAGATGTCCGTTCTTATTTGGTTCTATTAATTAAGTTCTCATTTAGGCGAAAAACGAGAATAAGGGGAAGTTTATTGAAAACAGGGGGGGGGGGGGAATTATTGAAAAAGGGGGAAAGAACGGAATAGGGGAAATAAAGTGAAGTCTGAATTATTAAAATTGTTTTCAAACTTATTAAGTTATTATTTAACTGTACTGTTGCTAAATTTTAACACCTCCTCCGAACCCCTGATACCAGACCATAGTTTCAGTAAAGGATCACTCAAATCACAAAAAAACATTTCGGCTGTTATTTCCCCATCCCAACCGATTCCGACCAGTTTCTCCGAAATGCATTCAAACAAATCAAACATTCTCTACCGTCAAAAATATTTAAATATAATAAACATTGCAAATTATCAACTTTAGAAAGTTTTGAAAGTGTTCTCACTTTCAAAACTCCGCATTGAACAATTAAAAATTAAAATCTCTAATTATCATGAACCAACACTAATCAACTATACGTGCATTTCCATAGATAAGATTTCATTAAGCCGCCTTCATTTTTAA
Source organism: Andricus quercusramuli (assembly GCA_932178445.1). Taxonomy (NCBI): domain Eukaryota; kingdom Metazoa; phylum Arthropoda; class Insecta; order Hymenoptera; family Cynipidae; genus Andricus; species Andricus quercusramuli. Next base: position 122,775 of record CAKNXH010000066.1, on the reverse strand, counting down.
TTACCTTTGTCTGTCTGATTATGTAGAAGCTACATTGACTATGACTATGCATGCATATAAAAATAGAAACCCGGACCTTCGGATATAAGTTAATGGCTCAATTACTGTTTATAACTGGTCAGTATTTTTTAGATTAAGTCTTTTCTTAATGATTGAAGACATTTCTGAGTAGCAAAAGATAATATCAAAACCGATTGGAAAATTTAAATCGATCTAAATTGCCGATTCCGAGATTTCGAATATTTGCAGGACTGTCACAGACTAATGTACTCAAAAAAGGTGGAAAAGGCCATCTTAGAACCAGAAAATTGTAAATAAATTCTCTTCAAAAAATTATATTGATAAAATTATATTGACCAAATGTACCATTTTGAATTCAATATGAGATGCTTTAAATGCCTAACCTCTCAAGTAAAAATGTGCAATGTAAAAAAAAAAAAAGATGAATATTCAACCAAGTAATAAAAATAATAAAAAATATTGCCCAAAAAGATGAATTCGGAACCATAAATATAACAGTAGACTTTTCAACGAAAAAGAATCAACGTCCAACCTAAAATAGTTCGATTTTCTTATTGGGTTCTATTACACTCGAACTTGGATAAGAAGAAGAAACTTGATTTGAGTCTTCCGAGAATTGACGCCGAGTGGCGGTTTCGGATGAGAGGAACTGCGGGGAATTTGCTGTGTTCAGTGATTTGTAAAAAGACAGTAGCATAGCAATAAAGCGCTGTACCCTAACGGCCTAACTGGATAACTGCGTCACATTGCGTCATATTGCGCTAGTTTATTCTCAATGTTCACACGACCCTGGTGTTTATGTTTGGAGAGTCTGGATTTGAGCCAAAGGTCAGAACCAAAACCGTGCTCAAATCCAAGTTCGAGTGTAGTTTAGTTCGCATTCAGACATACAAGAAGAAAAGGGGAAGTTTCTTGAAAATAAGGGAAAAAGAGGAATACTTTTAAAAAAAGGGGAATAGGAGAAAAAGTAAAAAGTTTGATATTGAATAGCATTTCCATACCATAGATTACTATATAGATTTAATACATATAGATTAATCAAATTTTCTTCTTTTTTAGATGAAAACTAAAATGAGATAGATTAAAGTGACTAAAGGCCTTTTCCTTAAAAATTAAGCTATTGTGAATTTTTATTTAAAAAGTTACTAAAACGTGACTTGAAAAAAGTGACCTAAGCATCTGTATGGCAGCTCTGAATATTTGGAAAAAATTAACAAAACAAATGAACTAAAAGCTTTGATTCAATAAAGCAAACGAGTTTGGTCGACTCGACTTAAATTTTGTTGCTTTAACAAAATTTTGTTCAACTCAACCAAATGCAGTCAACCAAACGATTTTGTTGAATGAACAATTCTTTTTCTAAGCGGGGGCTTCCTTTAGGCATATCTGGAAAAAACTATAGGAATCTTTTCTTGTAAATTCTATATATGTACCAGTAGAAAAAAAAATTATGACAATCTTTTTTTATCAGACTTCCGTGCTAGTTTGGTTGTAACGTGTTGAGAAAGTATGAACTCACGTGTGAACAAGCACAAATGAATGTTTTAGTACAAATGGCATAGAGTCAGATAATTATTGCAGCTCGTACGTACAGAGCCTTAACGATCGTATTGTACGCGAGACATGACCCGTTTGATTAATGAACTTCCTACAGATTTGCATTCTTTAAATGTCGATCTCATAACACGCATGATGAATCGAGTTACTTCAGCGTGGCCGAAAAACTTCATTTTAAAAATTACCTGACTTTTCCCTAACCAATTTTTCATTTTCCCTTACCATTAATATTCAAAGAGCAGTATTTTAATTTTGTAACATTTTTAAAATAGAATCTTTTACAAACGAAATAAAACAATTTCATATGAATATTTAGAAACTTCAAATTTAATTATTAATTTCAATCAAAAAATATAACATTTCTATAGTAAAAGATGAAATTTCAATCCAAAAGGACAAATTTTCAAAACAAGATTTGTAATTTGAACAAAACCGTTGAACTTTCAATTACAAGACACGAATTTTGTACAAAATAATTGAATTTTCAACCAAATGGACGAATTTAAAAACAAACAAGGTTCAACTTTAACCAAAAACAATTGCATTTTTAATAAAATAGTTGAATTTTCAAGCAAAAAAGACGAATTTTTAGAAGATAGTTGAGTTAACAACAAAAAAGTTAATTTTGAACCAATCACGATAAACACTTTACCATAAAAAATGACTGTTCAATCCAAAGAGACGAATTTTATATCCAAAAAAAAACGTTCAACAAACAATTTGAATTTTCGACCAAAAACGATTACTTCTTAATGAAATAATTGAATTTTGAACCAAATAGTGACACTTCAGCCTACAAAGACGAATTTCCAAACAACTATCGCATAAAAAAAATTCCACCACAAACATTTTGAACCAAATAGTTGAATTTTGAAACCAAAAACACGAATTTGCAAGAAAAAATATATTTTCAAAGAAAAAAAATTAATCTTCTACCAAAATAAAATAGATAAATTTTCAAAAGAAGAGACGAACTATCAACCAAAAAAAATGTTTCAACAAAATAGTTGAATTTTCAATTTAAAAATATCAATTTTTAACAAAATAGTTCAATTTTCAACCAAAGAGATTGTTTTTCAACTGAAATGCTGATAATTCAACTGGAATAGTTAAATGTTCAATCTAGAAAATTAATTGATAACTCGAAATAAAAACAATTCATCAACCAGAAGGATAAACTAAAATCATGAATCTTCAGCAAACAAATTTTTTCAAGAAAATGTTTCAACCTTTAACTGAGAAAGACTGCTTTTCAACGAATAATGAAATAGTAGATATACAAATATATGTAAAAAATACATGTATTTAATGTTTATAAAAAATAGGTGAAGATTAATTTTCAACCAAGCAGTTGCATTTTTATCAAAAAAAGATGAAGTTTCTGCTCAAACATATTAATTTTTGAACCAAAAAGACGAATTTAAAAAAAAAATAGTTGAATTTTCAACTAGGAAAGATTTCAGTCGAATTTTCAACACTAACATATGAATTTTCAACAGAAAGTTAATTTTCTACTAAAATAGTGGAATTGTCATCAAAAATGGGTGACTTTTTATGAAAATTATTGAATTTTCAATCATTTAATACAATTTTTAACTAGAAATATAATCACAAGAAGATAGCAACTGTAAAAAAAATAAATACAAAATGCAAAACTTCATTTTCAAAATTTCCCTATTTTCCCCTGACCATTAATATTCAAAGACCAGAATTTTAATCTTGCAGAATTTTAACATAGAATCTTTTATAAACGGAATTAAACAATTTCAATTTAAAATGCAACATTTTAAATTTATTATTTTCGACAATTATTCAAAGTGCCTCCTAAAGAAATTCCCAGACTTTTGTAAAAAGAATTGTTTAAAATCCCTAACTTTTCCCTTACCAATCAAGTTCCCCGACTTTTTCCTGATTTCTATATGTTTTCCCTGACCTACGTTCACCCTGAGTTACTTGTTACTCCAGCATCAGCGATTTATAAGAACCAACAGGAAACTGGATCGAAGATCCAATCTTCTTTAACGATTCCTCATAAATGAATGAAAACGAGTATAATCCTTAATTAACGATTTCCCCTTTTCACATAAATCAGATTATCACTTAAAAATATTTGCCTTACTCGACATTTTCTATGTTGGTATTTCTTGCTTTATTTTTTCAATTAAAGAACTCGCAGCGAAATCTCAGGACAATCAATGTAGAACTCGAAAGGAAATTTGTCAGCACGCAATTATCATTTTACACGTTTGTGCTATAATTCAATACTGTTCTCAGAATCACAATCTCAGAATCACATTACAGGCCAACAATTAGTTTGCAGTGCTAAAACCATTTTATGGGGCCACTTTCTTTTAGAAATACGAAGAATCTAGAAGGCGATATTTCCATAAGAATTATATGTCTTTAATCATCCCTATTAACTAATAAACTATTTATAAACATAAATCATGTTTCTCACGAGTCAATGTGTAGATGCAATGGATGATAAAGTGTGAAAGTTTGAAGCCTTATTATGAATACTCTGCTGATCAGGAACACAATCATCAGGATATCACGTTCAGCTTTAATGAGTAGAACGAATCTTACTGCTAATGAACGTGATTTGTGTTTATTAATTCCCAAGGTTGCAAGCGAGAAAATAACATAATCTATTTAAAAAAAGTGAATTTCCTAGTTTTCATTCTCGATATTCATGACTGTTTCTATATATAGGTACTGATTTGAAATGATGTTGCAGATTTTGGGTAAATTGCCAACAACGAAAGGAATGATGAGTGAAAGTTATACTATGGGATGATCAGTAAAACACGGCGTGAGCATGTAGACCAGGTTACGTTTTTATGTAGTAAAATCCAAGCTGAAGTATAATAACGCCCACCTGGTTTGACAGAGAATAATTTATCGATTTATATGAGAGCGCGCCTCAAGAAACATTGCAGATCTTATAAAGAAAGGCACACCTTCAAAGGACTTTTTCACTTTCCTAAACTGGTTCACCCTCACGGAATTCCGTTCTTTATCAACTCTGCCTTACGTTTATAGAGAATAATAGTGAAATGTAAGGAAAGGCCAAAAAGAAAAGGGAATAAGAAAAAATATTGTAAGTTGTAAAGTTCAGATGAGAAGATTAAGAATGGCCGGCAGACAAAACTTGAAAAGTAGGACAAGAAAGTTAAAAATATCGCAACTTTGCCATCGCAATTCTTGAAATTCATCTTTAAATGCGACGGTACAGTTCAATAATAACTTAATAAGTTTGAGAATCTTTATCATATTTCAGACTTCCCCTTTTTCTCGTTTTTAGGGTTTCGTAGCCCCGGACAGAAACCCTTATAGTTTCTGTGTCGGGTGTCCGTCTGTATTTCGTACTTTTTTCAAAAGAGGGGATGTGAGAAGAAGTGAAGGGCAATTATGGAAGGGAAAATAAGGGGAGATGAAGTAGGGGAAATTAGGAGAGGGGAAGGTAAACTGAGCGAAAATGAGGGTTTTGGAAATAGGAGAATAAAGGGGAAATGAGGGATAAGAAAGTAGGGGAATAAGTGGTGATGAGGGGAGGGAAAGTAGATAAAGTGAGAGGGCGTCGGTAAAGTAGGGGGAGTGAGGGGAAATAAGGGAATATGAAGTTAGGGCAAATGGAGAAGGGAAGCAGGGGATGTTGGGGGAGGTGGAGAGAAGAAGTAGGTTCGGAATTCATCTCGTACTTGGTTGAATGTTGAACTACATACTTTGTACAAAACTAATTTTTTTTTGTTGAAGATTCATCTCTTTGGATGAAAATTTAACCATTCCATTTTTTGTTGAAAATTTATATTTTTTAGTTGAAAATGCAACTTTTTAGTTGAAAATCGATCTTTTTTAGTTGAAAATTGAACTATTTGTTTGAAAATATATGTAATTTGTTAAAAATTCGTCTTTTTTGGTATAAATCCTTCTTGATTAAAAATTCATCTTTTTCGTTGAAAATTCAACTACATAGTTGAATATTGAACTCTTTTATTCAATGTTTTAAGATACATAATTTTAGTTTAAAATTCATCCCTTTCTTTGAAAATTTAACTATTTTGCTTAAAATTCAAATTTTTTTATTCAATGCAACTGTTTTTTACTTGACCCTTAACGGTCACACGGGGTGTCTCACACCCCACGGGCTTTCCGATTGTCTACGTTTTTTTTTTCAACTATTTTTTTTCGAATAGTTAAATTATCACTGAGGCTTTGGAGATCTTTTTTTCCTATTTTTTATGGTTTCAACATCACTCCCGATTTTTTTTCAGCCAAAAAAATCTACAGGTGTATTTGGAGGTGCGACTGTTAAGGGTTAAATTAAAATCTTTATTGGTTTAAATATTAACTATTACATTTTTCGATAAGACTTTACCTTTTAGTTTGAAAATTGAACTACTTGGTTGAAAGTAGGACTACTCTGTTTAAAATCTACTTTTTAGTTGAAGATTCATCATATTAGTTGAAAATTCATCGCTTTGGTTCAAAGTTAAACTATTTGGTTGAAAATTGATATTTCTAGATTCATAAAAATTAACTTTCTTGTTGAAAATTCACCTATTTGTTTAAAAATTCAACTATTTTGTTGAAAATTCAACTGTTTTGTGAAAGAAATCTTTTTTGGTCGAAAATTCAACGGTTATATTGAAAATTCGTCCCTTTGGTTTGAAAATTAATCTTTTATGGTAGAAAAGTCATAATTCTTGGTTAAAAATTCATCTTTGTAGGTTTGAAAATTCAACTTTTTTTCTTATAAATTTAATTATTTTGTTGAAAATTCCACCATTCTGTACAAATATTTTTTTTTTCGTTAAAAATTAAAATGGGTCAAAAATAGCCAAAAATTGGTTATGTAATTTATGGACGGTCCGTTACCGAAATGTAACTACAGCTGAAAGCTTGGAAGCTAGTTAAAGGGTCCGTGTTAAATTTAATACAATTTTTGTTTAAGAATGTGATCACTTATTTATTTCTAAAATCCAAGATGCGAAATGTGTATGCATGTAGATTATGGAGTGCGTTTAAGAACAGTCCTTTGCGGTCGACATTTTATTGTTACGTCAGGTTATTACACCTACCCAGTAGAATTACCTGTGACTCTGCAAGAGTAATAAAAGCAAGTTGTAATCTATCCTACACGCGACTCGTTTTGCGGATTGCCTTACATTAGTATGAGATGATATAAAATAAAGAGGTAAACGCACTTGCAAAGCAAGTGCATAGACGTTCTCTTTAAATCTTCACAATTTAACAAGGTTTTGCAGTTATTAATTAGAAGGTTTCTAATCAAATGCCCTATTAATACCAAATAAGACGAATTTTCCACAACCTAGTTCAATTTGGTTAACCCGAAAATATGCATTTTAAACCAGAATGTTAACTTGTAAAGCAAACAGTTGAATTTTAAGCAAAAAGATGAAGTTTCTACGAAGAAGATTAATTTTGTACCAAAGAGCGAATTTTAAACGAAATAGTTATATTTTCAACTAAAGTGATCTTCATGTAGAAAAATGAATTTTTAACAAAGTAACTTAAATTTTGACCAAAATAATTAAATTTTCTACTAAAAGGATGAATTTTCGAAAAATAACATTAGTTTTCTCCAAAAAAGACGAATTTTCAACAAAAAACGTGAATTTCAAATAAATTTTAAACAAAAAATGGAATAATTACTTTTTCAAATATAAAAATTAATTAAAAAATGGACTGTCAACAAAAAAGTAAGATTTAAAAAAATAATTATGTTTAACAAATTACAGTTGAATTCGACAAGAAAATACCAAATTTCAACAAAACCATTAAATCATAAACCAAAAAAGAATTATTTTCAACGAAACAATTGCACTTTTAACCAAAAATTTGAAATTTCGACGTAAAGAAGAATTTTAAACATCTTTTAAACTCACTTGAATTATTCCTAAAAAATTCTTAATCTTTTGAAATAAATCTTACGGATTTTTTTTACACTTTAAGAAACTTTACAAAATTTTCGAAATTTTCCTTCAAAAACAATTTTTTAAATTAAGAAATTATTTATAGTTATTACTGAATCAAATGATGAAATAAATATTAAATGATTAAATGATTCGAATTTTTGCTTAAATTTTGAAAAGTCTTTCAAAATTAAAAAAATTGCCCTGAAATCCTCCACATTTTTCTGAACATTTTTAGAAATCTTTGTCAATTTTTTAAAAATCATTTTGAATTTTCTTTAAAAATTAGTATTTCAACTGAAATAATTCATATTTTCTAAAAGATAAAGGTAATCCTGCAAAATTTGAAAAAGTTGTCTTAAAATCTTTCAGATTCTTTTTTGACATATTCTGAAATTTTCAGAAAATGAAATTAATTAAACAGAATTAGTTCTTATTATTAAAATACAACTACTTAAGAAAATGGGTTTAAAATTGATTCATTCATATGTCTTGTTATCACTATTAATAAAAAATATTATATTTTCCAAAATTTTAAATGTGATTCCCGGCTCGAATTTGTATTCCCAGCTAATTTCCGGTTTTACTTTAATTTCTAGTCATTTCCTGGGTTTCCCGGTTAGTAGACACCTTGTTATTAGTTGAGAGAATAAAAATTTGCAAAATTTCTTGCCTATCAGGTTTCTAAAATAGACAAAAGTCGACGTAGAAAATATATAACTCAAGCGCTACTCTACTTGAAATAAATTACTGATTTATTGCTAGAAATTCACTTCTTACATGAATGAGGGAAGTGGACTTTTTCCCAAACGCGGAATTCATCGGTCACGTTTCTGAGACGCGAGCTACTGCGCCGTGAATGTTGCATTCACCGTTGCATACTAAATTATGAATATTACAATTTCCTTGTCACTCAAATAAATTTTGAAGTGAATTTCGAAGAAGGTATTTACCATAAAGAAGACTCAACAATAATTACTTTGAAAACTCTATCTACTAACAGACAACACGAAAAAAATGTTCACACTTTCCCTTTCTTTTACACTGGTAACATTCTGGTAAAAAATTATAAGAATGAATAAAACTGCGTAACTTTTGGCGTCACTGACCTGGATGGAATCACTGCATCATGGAATGCGTTTTCAACACCACGAAAGGAAGTAAAGGACTTTCCTCGTGAGTGTATGCAGTTACAGTATTGGAATATGAAAGCGAAAACTTATATATCTCAATAAAGGATGTCAGGTGTATCTTTCCGGATTTTTTAAAGTAACAACTAAAAACATGAACATGCGAATCTTTAGTCGATTAGTGCACGCAGTTGCGTAAGCGTCTAACCACGTACGCGTCGCATTTCAGGATGACGAGACGCACCGAACAAAGAGTGTGCGTCAAATTTTGCCAAAAATTTGGCGATTCATGTTCGAAGCCATCGTTATGATTTGGAAAGTATATAGTGACCCTCGCTCTGGCAGGCCCTGTGGTTCCTAGCAGATTCCCAAATTGAAGTATCCTCTAAAAGGATAACGATTTTCCAGACGTAGAGGCAATAAAACAGAATTCGACAAAGTAGCTGTTAGCTATTCCGGAAGATTATTGTAAGGAGTGCTTCCTGAAGTGGGAGAATTGGTGGAAGAAGGATGCATTATACCATTAAACCATATCCCTTTCGGGGAATAGCGTGACTCACTCGGCGAGGAAAGGAGTAATGTGGAGGAGGGGGTATAGATTTTTTTTAGATTGGTCTAGAATTCCCGAGGCCCATGTTCTTCATGCTTGTATTCAGTTCAATCAACATTCTTTGCAAGTCTTCGATTAACTCTGCCATAACAACCTTATCATCTCCGAACGCTAACCCACGTACCATTACTGTCCCGAGATCCACACCTTCTTCGTCCAAGAGTGCCATTCTTAGACACTTGTCCATGAATATAATAAATAGCCATGAGAACATAACGCATCCTTGCCTATCACCTTGCATATTGCTTGCAGGAGCCATTCATTGACTCCGTACTTTTTCAGGACTTCACAAAGTTTACTTCTATCCACCTTGTCAAACGCTGTTTCTAGGTCAACAAATGAACAGAAAACTTTTTTCTTTACTCTCCAATTTTTTTCTGTGATCTGTCTTAAGCTAAATATTTGATCCGTACATGATCTTTCTGGCATAATTTTTATTTTGTTAGACACTCTGTTCAGCCAGAAACCTGTATACTTTATACAATTGTTAATTGTTAAAACCCTTACCTGCTTCTTCGCGGGCTTGTCCATAATTCGATAAGATGGTGAGTAGCCGGATGCTGCCATGACAGCCCCCGCCTTACGAGATACGCATTGCCCCATATAGATCTGCCAACTTGGCCCGTGCACAACCTACGAAAATACCAGAAACCTTAGCAAAAAATATAATCATCAGGAAGCATGTGAACAATTTATAATTTCGCTTTCTCTATATACAAATTTGTTTCGACGATAATAACAATCTATGTATTTGGTTCTAGAAGATTCTAGGAAGCCAGATATTGTTACAGAATATAAAAACCACATACCAGAAGTTTACTAAAAAGTACCGAAAAACCAATGTCTCGGTCTATTCAGTTAAACTATTTAAATATATCAGGATTGCCATAAAATCCCAATTTCGAAATTCCCTGACTTTTCTCTGATCAAGTTTTCATTTTCCCTGACGGTTCTAAATTTTTCTTTTCGGCCTAGAAACAATCTCGCACCTAGGAGATCAATAATGTTAATACAACAAAAATTGTTTCTAAGTTTATTTGAGACACTTTCAGCGACAACAGTCATACAAAATTTTGCAAGAGATCATCCAAAAATTACGTACGACATTTATGTAAAATAAATACGCATGTTCAACCAAATAGTTAAGTCTTAAATTCAAAAACATAAATTTAGAACCAAAAATGGAAGAATTAAATTTCCAATTCAAACAATTTATTTTCAACAGAGTAGTTAAATTTTCAAACAAGTGATGAAGCTTGGATAACAAAAAATTCTCAACAAAAAGCGTAATAGTTGATATTTCCACCAAAAATATTTTAATTTCTGATCCAAAAATTATTTAAATTAAAACCAAATTAGCTTAGGATTAAACCTTCTGAACCAGAAATATTTCTCTGTCAATAAAGAAAAAAATATCTCATCCAAAATTTTACATTTTCAAACTACATCACGAATTTCCTGCATAATAGTTTAGTTTTCAACACATAGATATGAATTTTCAACAAAAAAGTGGAATTTTCAACACAAAAATATGAATTTTCTACTAAAATACTTGAATTGTCGACACAAAGGATGAATTTCCTAATAAAAAATACCATTTTTAACAAGATACATGAATTTTCAACTAAAAAAGATACATTTTTAACCAAAAATAGGAGAGTTAAATATTTCGAGTTAATGGAATGAATTTTTAACTAAAATGATTAAATAATAAAATGATTTCACCAACAAAAATTAATTTTTAACCAAATACTGAATTTTTAACTCAAAAGATTCATTTTCTACCAAAACGATACATTTTCAAGCAAAACAAAAAACCAATTTTCAACAAAACAGTTAAATTTTTATACCAAATAATCAAGCATGGAATAGTTGAATTTTCAGTTAAAACATTAATTTTCAACCGAAAAAATTCTTTAATCAAATAGTTAATTTTTAGCCAAAGAAATGAATTTTCAACCAGGAAGATGAATTAATCACCGAGAAGATTAATATTCTACCACAAAAGAAAAACGAATTTAAAAAAAATACAGGAATTTTGAAACAAATAGTTTAAATATCAATTGAAGAAGATACATTTTCAACCAAGCATGGAATGGTTGAATTTTCAGTTAAATAATTAATTTTCGACCGAAAAAAATTCTCTAATCAAATAGTTCATTTTCAGCCAAAGAAATGAATTTTTAGCAAATAAGATTAATTAATCATCAAGAAGATTAATATCGAAGTGAACCGTCGTTCCGAAATTCGGGATGACTAATCCAATATTTACCATGGGCTTGGCTAGTCGTCATGACTAGTCAATCGTCTTTTCCAACTCCCCCAATTTTTCAGGACGACTAGTCACAGTCGATCAATATTCTACTGTAAAAGATGAATTTTCAATAAAATGCAGGATTTTTCAAAAAAAGTTGAATTTTTAACTGAAGGGGAACAATTTTCAATCAAACGCGGAATAGTTAAATTTTCAATAAAACAATGATTTTACAACCAAAAAATAATAATTTTCAACAAAATAGTTAAATTTAGAAAAAAAAGAGATTTTCAACTAAAACGACGAATTTTCTGTCAAAAAACGTGGCCTTTTCAACAAAATAGTTTAACTTTCAACTACGTAGTTGAATTTTTAACTGGAAAAGATAAATTCTCAACGAAAAAGGTAATAGTTGATATTTCAACCAAGAAGAGATTTTAATTTTAAACCAAAAATAATTAAATTCACACAAAACAGACGATTTTTCAACACAATAATTGAATCGTCAACCAAAACAATTTTCAACCAAACAGTTGTGATTTTTAGCCAAAAAGACGCAATTTCTACAAAACCAGATGAATTTTTAACACAGCAAGGCAAATTTTCAACTTAAAATAATGACTTTTTAACCAAATTTTCAAACTTTCAACAAAATAATCAAATTAAATTTAACTTTAGCCTATCAAAAATTGTCTATCTCTGTCAGGTTTTCTGTGACTTTTCCTGGATTTCTGGAATTCCCTGATCTGTATTAAATATGCAGAATTACAATTTTGAATGCATTTGAATAGATAGAATAATATAAATGATCAATTATTCTGCTAAAAATTTTGTTAAATCTGCTCATTTTTGTGAAGATTTTAATTTATTATAACAACCGCATCTGAGGATAGCAATAGTATATTGTGCTACAAGTGCGGAAAGTAGGCAGTTCCACACGAGTGTGAAGTTTGCTGTACGAGCCAGAGGCGAGTCGAAGGGGAGTTGTAGGCGAGTCGTAGGCGAGTTGAAAGCGAGCCGAAGGCGAGCTGTAAACGAGCCGAAGACAAGCCGGAAACGACCCGAAGATGAGCCGATGGCAAGTACTGTAAACTTCACAAGAGTTGCAACTGTCTACTTTCAGCACCTGTTGCACACGATATTTTTTGTAACAAATGCAGGAAATTTTCGATTTGAGAAACAATAAGAATAATTTTTTTGGAAAGTTATGGTAAAATTACCAAAAATGTCCGGAAATTTCCGGTGTATATGTATATTACCGAAAATTTTCAGAAATTCAAGGTATCCAAAGCTTTTTGGAAAAAATCCAAAAATTTCAAAAATTTCCGGAAAATGCTAAATTTCACAAATTTCCGGAAATTTATGAAAAGTTGCTAAATTATCGGAAATTTCTGGTCTTGAAAGCTTTTTGGAAAGATTCCAAAAATTTCCAGAAATTTATGGAAAATTGCTAAATTTCCGGTAATTTATGAAAAATTGCTAAATCACCGGAAATTTCAGGTAGCCAAAGCTTTTTGGAAAAAATTTGAAAATTTCCAAAATTTCCGGAAATATATGGAAATTTGCTAAATTTCCGGAAATTTATGGAAAATTGCTAAATTTCCCAAATTTCCGGAAATTTATGGAAAATTGATAAACTTCCGGAAATTTCAGGTATCCAGAAATTTCTGAAATTTTCGGTAATTTATCGGTAATTTATGGTAATTTATCAGTCATTTATGGTAACTTATCACTTCGAGTTTGTCCAATCACTATCACTACTCACAATCAGTCTCTCAATGGTCAAATCATAATGAAGTGAGGTTATTATTTCGGCAGTCCTGGAAAGTAAATCTGAATCGAAATGCGCAAGCGCAACAGCAAGAAAAAGTAATCTGGCTGGAAGTGCGCAAGCGCAGCAGCTAGAAAAAGTAATCTTGCTCAAAGAGCGCAAGCGCAGCAGCTAGAAAAAGTCTTTTTATAACTGCTTTTTACCACGGCTTTGGAATTGGTCACTTCCCGCACGCAATACATGCCTCGAAAAGCGAACATTTCGTGCGTGCGTTACAAAAAGTAATTTTCTACAGTGCAAGATTCTTATATTGAGTGGAGCTGAACCATGAAGAATCATGAACAAGAGGAACTCACCATAATAATATATCACAGAGCTGTAATAACGCAATCCGCTTTTGCTGTACGTACATTATATTTTCTCATTTAGATATGCACAAGTGCATCTGAAAATCCGAGGTTAAGGACTAGAAACAACATTAGCCATCACCTCATGCAAAGTTAATGGTTATTATTTTTATACAAAGAAGCAGGATCATACAACTGTAAAAGGAAGTAACTTGTTTGTTATAAGTTATGTTTAAATTTCTGTACAAATCTGTGTTTGGGTTTTCCTCAAGAAATAAATGCAGGATAAATGAATTCTATTCTCTTTAACTTTCCACGGTTGCTATAAAATCCTAATTTCAAAATTCCCCCTGACTTTTCCCTGGCCAATTTTTCATTTTCCTTGACAATTCTAATTTTTTCTTTTAGGTATAAAAAGACGTTGAACACTTTTATACATACATCATTTTATAAGTGGTCATCCACAAAGTACGTAAGAAGCACCTTAAACACTGAATTTTCAAGCACATACTTGACTTTTTAACTCAAAAAGATAAATTTGACACCAAAAATGGAATAATTAAATTTTCAGTTGAAGCAATTAATTTTCAACCAAGAAAAAGAGGAATTTTCATCAAAATAGTTGATTTTTCAACCAAAGTGATGAATCTGCGATTTAAAAAAATGAATTCTTAACAAGAAGTGTAATAGCTGATATTTTCACCAAAAAATATTTTAATTTTCAATAAAAAACAGTTGAATTGAACCAAAAAATACGAATTTTCAACAAATAAGTTGAATCTTTTACCAAAACCTACTAATTTTAAAACCAAAAAGAGGAATTTCCAACAAAAGAGTTGAATGTTCTATACGAAGAATGATTTCTCAGTCAGTAAAGAAAAAAAGTCTTATCCACAGTATTGAACTTTAAGCCAAAAAGAGGAATTTCTGGCAAAACAGTTGAGAATGGAATAGATAAATTTTCAGTTAGAAAAAAAATTTTAGGAAAAAATACGAATTTTCAACAAAATAATTTTATTTTCAACTAAAGAAATAAATTTTTAGACAGAAAGATGAATTTGCAGACTTTTGCAGACCAAGCAGATTGAATGTCTATCAAAAAGGTTCCACAAAAAATGGAGTAGTTAAATTTTCAGTTTAAAAAACGAATTTTTAACTAGAATGATGAATCATCAACCAAACAAATAAATTTTCAACCAAACAGCTGAATATTCAACCCAAAAGATTAATTTCTACCTAAGAAGACAAATTTTCAACAAAATACATTTTTCAAATAAAAAAGTTCAATTTTTAACCAAAAGTAGGATGGATAATTTTTTGGATAGAAACATAATTTTTCAAGCAAAAAAAAACGAATTGGCAATAAAATAATTAAATTTTCAACCAAAGAAATGAATTTTTAGGCAAAAAAGTGAAGTTTCAACTAATAAGATTAATTTTCTATCAAAGAGACAAATTTTCTACAAAATAGTTCTATTTTCATCGTTTCAAAATTTGTATAAAAAAAGACAACCACGAATAATAATTTACTGTCAAAAAAAGATTATTTTTCTCAAATTATATAAATTTTTAATGGAATAGGTGAATTTGTAAAGGGAAATAAATGAATTCTCAACAAAAAATACGAATTTTTAACGAAAAATGTAATAGTTGATACTTAGAAGAAAAAAAAATTCAGCAAAATATTTGAATCCTTAACGATTTTCGTAACAGATTAAATTTCAACCACCAAACAGTTACATTGTGAACCATAAAAGATAAAATTTGTACCAACAAGATTAATTTTCTATCGAAAAAGACGAATTTTCAACGAAATAGTTGAAGTGTCGACTAAAAAAGACTAATTTTCAATCAAAAATGAAATGAAATGAAATCCTAAATGAAAAAACTGTTAAATTTTAAACAAAATAATCAAATTAACTTCAACATTTCCAGACTTTTCCCGACCGGTTTCAAATTCCCTGGCTTTCCCTAACTTTCTGGAATTCCCTGGCCTGTAGAAACCCTGTTTTCAAGCGTACGTGCTGCAGTGATTAGTTTAGAATTATTACATCGCCTTGAAACTTTCGTTCCTAGTGATTTGCAGCCAGAAAATTGATTCAAGGAAATGAAACCAGCTATGTGTTGCGGTCTTCCATGCCGGTACGTATTGATTCTGTAGCCACCCTTTGTTCCTATTGCTACGTCCGAATCTTTCACTTCTTTTATTCTACATAATTTGCTTGGCAAATTCTAAAACTGGAGAGCATTGTTCTTTGTCTAATATAACATGATCGTGATAGAACACGCTTTCATTTTAAGATCACTATTTCTTCGAAGCAGATAGAACACGTTTTATAAAGCCTTACCTCAAACAATCACATTCCTTCCATTCACCAATCATCAGTAAGATTGATTTGGATCACCAAATTTGTTCGAATTCACAAAAAAATAAATGCGTTCTTTTGAAAGAATTTATATGATTATTATTATTATTGTCTTGTAAGGCTGGTTCAATTGAGTCCGGTAACACTACGATTAAAACCTACTGTACTATGCCCTTTTATTTTAAACCCTCGGTGAAACAAAAACAAATTGTCATTCTCAGTGCTGAAGTGTCAATTATATTATTTAGCATGAACCGGCAGATACCAGTGATAACCCACGGCTGCATCCGACTTTATTACAAGTACTCGCATTTCTCTGGACATTTGGCCAGGGGAGAGGAAAATTGCAGAAAACCACCTCTCGAGTTCAGGTGGCTTTTCGACAGTCGAGTTTGAAGGCAGACATTCAAACCTCCCACTCGACATCAGTTAAAAGGCAACGAATCACAACCCCCGGTCGTACGTCGCAGATTGATCACCCATCCGAGTGCTCTCCGCGCTCGAAGTGACTTGACATCTGGACTCCTCCCGAGTCGAGATTCACCTCGCAGCTAATGCCGTCGATTAAAGAATGATATTTAGAGGTTCCACAAGCCCTTTAAATTTCAACACGTATTTCCCTTAAAAAAAAAGATGTTTTTGTAAAATTTAACCAGAATCGTCCATATTAGGTGAATCAAGTTGAAACTCAACATTTCTCTTAACAAATAGTTACAGAATACAAATTGATTATTACTTTTAAATATCACCCCCCTAAATCTGTTTTATAGGGTCCCGAAAAATCACCATATAAGTGAAAAATTGTGTTTTGCGAGTTTTTTTGGCAAAATATGATTTTTGTTGTGGTTTTTTAAATACAGATTGTTTCTAATAAATAAAATAATATCTTCTACTAATAATTAGAATTTTGCATACATTTTTTATAAGAGTTTATTATTGTTTAAGCATTTTTCTCTTAGTAGAGTTAGAAAGTCGCGGTTTTTCCGAAATTTTCTACATAATTTCAAAATTTCAGTTAAATAGAGGCAATAATTAATTAAATTTAACAGAAATAATTGTTTAAACAATTTGTTATTTTTTATAATATTATTCTCAATGTTAGAAAGTTGCAGTTTTTTCTAAAATTTTCCAGTTTTGGTCCACTTTTCGATTAGAGTCAGCTAATAATTAATTAAAGTGAATAAACATAATTGTTTAAACAATTTATTATTATTTTTAATAATATTATCTTCGAATAATGTTAGAAAGTTGCATTTTTTCTGAAACTCTCCACTTTTTGTCCACTTTTACTTAGAGCAAGGTCATAATTAAAGCAATTTAACAAACCAAATTTTTTAAACAAATAATTATTGTTGATAATCATGTTTTCGTATAGCAATGCTAGATAGTTGCGGGTTTTCTAGAATTTTGAACTTTTTACTTAATGAAATTTTAATTAGTGCAAGTTAAAAAACACAATTATTTAAACAAATTCATTGATTTTCTTATCGATTTATCTCTTAGAGTAATGCTAAAAAGCTACAGGTTTTTCCCCAAATTTTCAGCTTGTCTTTGACTTTTTAGTTAAGAGCAAATAATAAATGTTCAAATAACTTTATGTCTTGTAAAAAAAATTGTTTGTCTTCATTTACATCTCCATAAAAGTTAATTCTTTAATCAACGTGAATAATTTTTTGTCTTCATTTACATCTCCAAAAAAATTAATTTTTTCACTATATAATTACATCCTTCACGAACCAACAATTTTTTTGTACTAATATTTCAGAAATAAAGCACTGATTAGGGCCCATAGTCGAGGCCGAAACGTCTGATTCAATGATAAATTGATTTCAATTTTTTGTGATCCTAAAGCTAATTTCACCACAAACGTCCAAATATTATTAGTATTAATATTAATTTGAACAAAACGGCTTTCAGTAACTACTTCAAGAAAAATTTACATTTAATATGGTCCATACAGAATATACCAAACATCTGTTTTATTTTTGAAAAATATATTCACAAAAGAGAAAAAGATTGTTTAAAATATGATTTTCTTTATTGTGTATTTATTATATTTTAATTATTATTTTTTACCTTTCAATTATATTGACAATTTTAATTCTTTTAATGATTAATTAAATTCAATTTTTGGAATTATATTTTAATTATTAATAACTTAAAAGTCATAACAAAATTTAAAATTTCAACAATAACCAAATCCGCAACTTTCAAGAAATTGTCTAACAGAAAATAGTTATAAACAATAATAATTTGTTGAAACAACTAAGTTTGTGGACTTCAATTAATTATAACCTCACTAAGTGAAAAATTATAAAAAATGCTCATTCATTGAAAAAGTTATTATTCTTAAATTTCATTAATTTTACCTCACTCTAATTGAAAAGTGGACAAAAATGGAAAATTTTAGAAAAACCTGCAACTTTCTATCATTATTCTAAGAGAATATTATTATAAATGATAATATATTTTTCAAACAATTATTTCTGTTAAATTTAACTGATTTTTCCCCGCTCTAACTCCAAAGTTGAAAACAAGTTGATAAATTAGGAAAAACAGCGACATTCTAAATCTATTCTAAGAGAAAATTGAAAAAGAATATAATTGTTTAAACAAATTATGTAAACATCTAATTACTAGTAGAATGTAGTAGTTTATGTATTTAAAAAAAGTCTATTAAAAGAACCGCAGAAAAATAATCAGAGCCAAAAATTCGCAAAAACCAATTTTACACTTACGGGGTTTTTTTCGGGAACCTATAAAACAGACTTATGGGAGTGACAATTAAAAAGTAATTATTCATTTGTATTCTATCACTAATCGTCAAAATAAATGTTGAATCTCAATCGATTCACTTAATACTGACGATTCTGAATAAAATTTACGAAAACGTATTTTTTTCTTATGGGAAAGAGATGTTACACTTCATGGGGCTTGCGACTTCAAAATGTATATTTTTTCAAAGAAGAAACATTTATTTTTTTGAGGATTATTTAACTTAATTAATTTTTTATTATTTGCAGGCCTCGAACTCACTTCAGAAGTTCAAAATAGTGTTAATAATAGCAGCAAAAATTTGGAAATCCGTTAAAATCCTTTAGGATAACCCTCAAATCCATAGAAATCGCTTAAAATTTTATCATTTCTTTTGAAATCCTATGGATCGCTTGAATATGGAAAAATCCCTTCAAATCTCTAAGCCTTAATAAATCTTGGAAATCCCTTGAAATCTATACAAAGCCATAAATCTTGTAAAATCCCTCTTAATACCGCAAAATTTATATAAAATTAAGCAAAACGTCTTTTAATGTCTAATATCTTTCAAAATTCCTTTAAAATGATGAGATCTTTGAAATCTTCTGAAGTCCAATTATTCTCCAATTATTATCCAATTATTCTCCGGAAATTTCTGGAAAATTATCTAATTTTTTAATCATTTGAAATCTATAGAAATTTCTGATAATCATATAGAACATTTTAATTTTTTTTAAATGTAACTGACTCCCTAATGTTGTCTAGAATATCTTTGAAATTTTCGAAAATCCCTAAAATTGTTGAAACCCTTTCATATCTATTGACATTCCTGTAATCTTTAAAGACCTTAGAGATCCTATAAAATCGCGTGGTTTAGTAAAACCCCCACAAATCCCTTGAAATACTTCGAAATCCTGTACATTATTTGGAAATTTGTAATGTATCTTAAAACTTCTTCAAAAGTTTTGAAAACTTTGTAATCATATGAAACTTTTTGAAATGTCTGAAATCCCTTTTTTTGTTTTAAATATTCTAAAAGCTTTGAAACCCTATAAAATCCTTTGAAATCCCTGAAATCAGTTAAAATCCTTTAAACCTATTTGAAATCTTATTTAAATCTTTGAAATCTCGAGAAAGTTTTAGAAATAATTATCTATACTAATATTTTAGAGCAAGACACCGAGTTGTTTCTCCCTTTTCGTCGACCGTTGATATAATTTTATGATAAAATCTTTCGAACTGTTTGAAAACTTTTGAAATGTTGAAATCTTTTTAAATGGTGAAGGTGTTATTTTAGCCAATCTAGCGAAGAACTTTGAACATATTTTTTAAGGCAAAGTTAAAAAATAGTAGCATTATCGAGCAAAATAGTGGCATAGCTCAAAGAAGTCAAAAATAGTAGTGCGAGACCGAGCCCTGACTTTAATAAAAATCGTGGGGCCTAATTATTTATTCTTCGAAATGCATAGCTACTTGAAGCCGCTATTTCTATGAAGAAGAGAATGAAAGGTTCCCTTGTTAAAGTAACTGTTTCTAATGCATCCCAGAACCTCCTCTTTGTAGTCACGATTCCCATCCTGTAATTTCAAGTCATATCTTCAAAAAAATGGATACAAGAGTGTGTAATTACAATAAGCAATTAGCTTGTGAAATTTTCATTCTGAATAATTTTATTGATCTGTAGATTGAGATTGCTTTTTCATACATGCTTGTTTTTCTCCAGATGATTAATAAAGTTCATCAATAATCAACGGTTGAAACAATTACATTATCAAGTGGACGTACGAGGATTATATTAGGTGTAGTTTCTCACCCTTGTAATTAATAAGTTGAAGACATTATTGTATTGTTCAATTTTAATACTTTTTATTGTTTTAATTATGTATAGAGGCAAAATATTAAAAATTGGGAGATATTGTCTTGAAAATATTTTAGTTATGTCAAGCATCTTAGTGGGTAATTCCTCAATCGTTCAAACTGGTTTCGAACAATGACAAAAAAGCAATCAATAACTCATAATGCGCCATCGGCGGTGAATGTCTGGGTCTAGAAATCCGGAAGCGAAAACTGGTCTGCTATCGATGGAACCAGAATGAACTATAAGCTACATTCTACAACGATAGAAGAGCCCAGACGAAGGCTTCGCTTGAATCGATGACCTGCCCCGAAGGTTAAGGGCGACAGACCGAAGAAAGCCTTCAAAGCTGTGAATTAGTGCATTTTACTTATTCTTGACGGATTGTTCAGTATTTATAATCATTAAAAAAAATTTTAAGCACGGGGCTTGACCTACCAGCCGAGTGAAAAGTGGCAAAGCAAAGGGGAACAACTGCAAAAAATCACATCAAATTTTCAAATATAATGAAAAGAAAAAAAGTAAAAAAAAATGATTTTCTAACAAACGGTTGCATTTACAACCAAATAATTGATCC
Source organism: Andricus quercusramuli (assembly GCA_932178445.1). Taxonomy (NCBI): domain Eukaryota; kingdom Metazoa; phylum Arthropoda; class Insecta; order Hymenoptera; family Cynipidae; genus Andricus; species Andricus quercusramuli. Next base: position 101,597 of record CAKNXH010000066.1, on the reverse strand, counting down.
TTCAATAACGAGACGAATTTTTGACAAATCATTTAATTTCCAACCAAATAGTTGAATTAAATAAAAAAAATTAATTTTTTAGCAGACAGTGGAACTATCAATCTGAAAAAAGTAAATTTTCAACAACAAACAATTTTCAAGGAAGAAAGATGAATTTAGAACCAAATAGTAGTGGAATTATCAACAAAAAAATTATTTTGAAGCAAACAGTTGCATTTACAACTAAATTGTTGCACTTTTAATAAGAAAAGACGAATTTTCATGAAAATAATTGAATTTTTTAACTAAATAGTTGAATTTTCAAGACAACGATTTTTTTAGAAGAGAGTGGAATTAAAAACCTGAAAAAGGTGAATTTTCAACAAAAAAAGATCATTTTCAGCGAAGAAAGATGAATTTTCAACCGAATGGTTGAATAAAAAAAAATTTGTTTAATAAACAAATTTGTTGCATTTACAACAAAAATCATTTTCAAGCAAAAAAATACGTTTTTTTGGATACAATTTCATTTTAAACTAAAGGTTAATTTTCAACCAAGAAAGATGAATTTTCAAACTAGAAAAATGACTTTTCCATCATAAAAGATCAATCTTCAATCCATAAGGACGAATTTCCTACAAAAAATTTAATTTCTGACCAAAGAACATGACTTTTGAACAGAATAATTGCATTTTCAACCAAATGGTCGAACTTTCAAATAAAAAAGATTAATCATGAACCAAAAACAGTTGTATTTTCAACCAAATGGTTCAATTTTAAAGCTAAGCTTCTAAAAAGTTGAATTTATAACCAAATTGTTGAATGAAAAAACTAATTAAAAAAAAGTATCATTTGTAACTAAATAGTTCAAATTTCCATCAAAAGAGACGAATTTTCAACCAAACATATGCATTATTAACCAAATAGCTGAATTTTCACGCCAAAAAGACGGATTGTTTAGAAGACAGTTAAATTTTCAACAAAAAAGTTAATTTTCACTCAGGAAAGATCGATTTTCTACCAAAAAAATAACTTTTGTACCATAACAGGGAAATTTTTATCCCAAAGGTATGAATTTCCTATCGTAAAAGGAAACCCCTCAACGAAACATTAAATTTGCGACCAAAAAAGATGACTTTTTAACGAAATAGTTAAATTTTTAACAAAATAATCAAATTTTCAATCGAATAGTCGAATTTTTACAACAACAAAAAATAACTTTCAACCAAAAATAGTTCAGATTTTCTTATTGGGTTCCATCAATTGAGTTCGTATTTAAGCAAAAAAAACGAGAAAAAACGGTGAAGAGTAAGGGGGAAGCTTCTTGAAAACAAGGGGAGAAAGAGGAATTATTTAAAAATGGGAAAAATGGGAGAATAGGGTAAAGAGTTCGAAGATTGTAATTGGATTTTACATTAATCGATTTTAAACGTTTTCGACTTAAAAATGCCCAACTTTTCAGGCTTGCAAGTTGAAAAAAATCCAAACTTTGAATACGGATTTACAATATTAGAAGCTGTTCGATTTCAAACGCTCTTAATTGAAAAGTTTCTAAGTATAAAGCTTCAATGAGAAATTATTCAATTTTTAATGTTTTCAATTAAAATTGTACAATTTTTTCCTCTTTCCGATTTCAATTTTAAAAGATTCATTATGATTAAAATTCAAATTAAATACAGCACACTTTTAAGAAAAACGGAAAAAATCGATTAGTCAAATTTTTCTTGAAAAAGTCGCAAAAATATAATTTTTTCAAACAAGTTTAAAAAGTCGCACGATCCGAGTCCTGTGATGCAAATAAAAAAAACTTTCACGGTTTAGATAAAAAATAATTAAATCAAAGAGTACGACCTTGGTTTGTAGGATATAAGGCCCTATCTAAATATCCTTGACGTTATTTCATAGAGACGAGAAAGCGTCACAAGAAAGCAAGCAATTTGTAACGCCTGGTTGGTCATCTCGTTAAGTGTGCACTGAGCCACTAATTATGATTAGTGCTGCAGAAGCAACATGGTGACAATGAAAAACAATTCTACTCAAATAGTAATTTCGTAATATGTTAACAGATGGAAAAAAAATTCTGTTATAGGAAAAATACAAGCCAAGATTTGATACGGACCACGTTTTTCAGTTGATCTCTTTGTTAATCAAAGTTGTATTTGTCAATGTACATTATTATTATTATTATTATTATTATTACAGAGCATGTAAATTTGATTTGTTTATAACACTTTTATATTTTGGAATGTCTGGTAAAATACATTTTGTTATCAATTTGCAATAATATTTGTTGAGCTCAAAGTACTGTTTGTCATGATGAGGATGCAATTAAATAGATATAGGCTAGAATTACTACATCTTCGTGATCGTGCAAACCGCAACTTTCAATGAGATCTTAGCTACAGAACAGCAAAAATCTATGGACCGAGAAAACCGTAATGATATTACGCGATACATTCTAAATACCATTCGCTATATCAGAACCAAGGTGTACTAGGATGTAGGTGTATATCTCAACATATTCTAGATTATATGAAGAGGAATGCATAAATGACCTATAATTTGTAATTGGTACCCTTGAGAAAGCTTTAAAACAAATTAGTGACTGGATAATTTTATACTTTATAGAATATAAAGTTCCTTATAATATTAATACTGTATGCCAATAAAATTTAAATATAATACCAACACCTTTAATTTTAGATATTAAAAACTGCAGAATACCAATAAGAATAAAGACGTAAAAACCCACTTAAAATAACCTATCCTATTATTATTAGGATTTTAAAGAGATAACAAGACTTCACAGTCCAAAATGCTCTCACAGCAGGGGGAAAAGGGTAATTTTTCATGAAAATAGGACAATAAATTCTTTTGAATAAAATTAATGTAGGTAATATACTAAAATTCAATTTGGAACGCCTGAAATTCCTAAGATTTTAAATATATTGCAATTTCAACAAAATAGATCAATTTTGTACCAAATAGTTAAAATTTCAACCAAAAAGGTAAGTTTTAATACAAGAAGATTAATTTGCAAACAAGTAGTTGAAATTCTCACAAAAAATTGAATTTTGAATTTAAATCAAAAAATTGCATTTTTAACCAAGTAGTTCAACTTTCAACCAAGTAGTTGAATTTTCAACAACAAAAAATGAATTCTCAACGAAAAATGTAATAGATGATATTTCAATAAAAGGAAATTTTAAAGAAATGAATTTTCAATAAAAAACACGAATTTTTCACCCGAAAATATTAACTTTCAACAAAAAAGGTAATTTTCAAACCAAATAGTTAAATTTTCTACCAAATTTGATTTTTTGAGCAAAAAAGACGAATTTTCTACGAAACAGTTGCATTTTCAACCCTAAAATATGAATTTTCAACAACAACAAAATTATTTTTCAAACAAAATAGTTGAATTTTCAAACAAAAAAACGGAATTTCAACAAAATAGGTGAGTTTCTAACCGAAATAGTTGAATTTTTAACACAAGAAAATGAATTTTCTACAAAAAATTCTATTTTCAGTCCGAAAATATGAATTTTGCATATGATAGGTAATTTTCGAGTAAATAGTTGTATTTTTGACCAAAAAATATAAATTTTCAACTAAATTTTTCAGTCAAAAAGATGAATTTTCAAGAAAATAGTTCAATCGTCAACACAAAGAATTTTCTACAATCGAATTTTTAACCGGAAAATATGCAATTTTAGCAAAAAAGTTAACTTGCAACCAAATAGTTGAATTTTCTAAAAAAATAGTTGAAATTTTCATTCGAAAAGATTGAATTTTAAGCAAAAAAATTAAATTTTGAGCAAAAAAAATTGAATTTCAACCAAATAATAATAATTGTCAAACAAAAAATATGAAATTTAACCAAAAATGTAATTGCAGACTTTTAAACACGAACAGATTAATTTTCAACAAAGAATGTTATTTTCAACTGAGAAAGATGAATCATCATCAAAAAAAAACTTTTCTAACAAAAAACATCCTTTAGAGAGCAATGTTGAATTTTCGACCAAAGAGGATGTTTTTAAATAAATTAGTTGAACTTTTAACCAAATAATTAAATTTGCAACGAAATAGTTGTATTTTTTGTCAAACAGATGAATTTTCAACAACAAAAAATGATTTTTCTACCAAAAAAGATGAATTTTTAACCGAAAAGGGCGAATTCTCTATCGAGAAATACGAATGTTCTACAAAACATTTGAATTTTCGACGAAAAAAGATGACGTTTTAACAAAATAGTTGATTTTCCAACAAAATAATTAAATTTTCAACCAAACAGTAGAATTTTGAACCAAAAATATAATAGACTTTTCAAACCAAAAAGAATTAAGTTTTACCCAAAACTAGTTGGCTTTTATTATTGGGTTCTATTAATTCAGTTCGAATTTGGGCGAAAAACGAAAAGTTTCCTGAAAACATGGGAAAGAGAAATTTAAAAAAAGGGGGATTGGAAGGAGAAAAGGGGAACGAATATGAAATCTGAGGTAAAGTAGAAGCTTGAAGGGTTAAATTTCAAATCTGAAAGTCAAGTTTTCAGAATAAATTTAATAATATCCCAGCCCAGAAAATTATGTAGGGGGAACCTCCCTACAGTGGATAATGCAACCTAGAGTAGATACCATCAGTTAAAAATACGAATATATACAAAATAATTAATTCAATTAATAGTTAAGCCACTATAAGTGTTCATAAATTGAAATTAATTATTTTTCTTTTATTTGTGATCTTGATTAATGATTATTTATTGTAGGTTGCATTATCTACTATAGGGAGGTTTCCCCTATAGGTTAGTAGGAAAGCAGACTAGATTTTTTTATATTTACATCTATAGATCTGCTGAACTTTTGCGCATGCACCATCCCCAAGGAAGCTGAACCCTACGACCATCCCATCTCCCAGTATCTTTTTAATCTTTTTCTTTACTCACAAGTACAAACCACTTCTCCGCCCTATGCTTGGCCCCTTGGACCTTTTCTTCAAATACGCTGAAAAAATAAATTCTTCACTCATTTCTCTTAATCAGAGGGCTACTTTTTCACAATTCAACAATACCCTTTCATCTTTCTAGAGCAAATCCATACTGGATCCCATCTTACTTTTGGACTGGTCCAGAAAACAATTTTTCGTATTTAATCTTTTTAGCCTCAATTTTGATAAACTGATGAATTCAGCCGAGTTTAGGAAAAATACTTATCTTTTACAATATCCTATAAAAGAGGTTGTACAAAAATTGGAAAAATAGTTTTGAAAGTTTGAAGTGTTTTTCAAGCCTGGATACAAAATGACTAAAAATAATAAAAAAAACACTTGTTGAAATGCAAATTTGGAAAAACGTTCTTCTTGACAACCGTAAAAAACAATACGTAAAAAAGAAAAATATTTCTGAAAGCTGAAGGCTTTCTTTAAAAGCAACTGAATACGGTTTTCTAAAAACACTTGCCAAAAAAGGGTTTTTTACCTTTCCTTACGTAGCTAAGTGCCTCGGGAAGATCGTATGCCGTATACATTATAAAACTCGAACAGACTAACTGCAATCAACACGATTCACGTAGAATATTAACATGTCACACAAATCGGTCAATCCTTGATTGACACTTTTGTACTTGTTATATATCCACTTATCCAGTTGATAAATAACTGCACTAAAAATCACTAAACACCTGCGACACGAACACTCACGACCAGCTCGGCGCACCACCTGTCATTCGAATGAATGTTCTGAATGTTCAACATTGCACTTCTATCATCCTCCCACTACGCCGCAATCACAATCCGCCGTTAACTTTACAAGTTTGTCGCCCGGACGCTGGACCACAATTTCCTTGGAAAAGTTCTTTGCATATCGTCAAATCAGTGAGAGATTTGGAAAGATTCGAAGCTCTGAAATGAAACTTTATACTTTTAGATTTATTACTTGTCAGAGACGGAGCCGATTCATCACCGGTTTTTGCGCCACGCATGGAATTTTTCTCCGTTTTATCAAAGTTTATCTTTGGTTTTATCACGTGCGCAAGACAAGTTGTAGGTAATAACGCGACCTGGTATAGCGGCCCCGGTCGGTCTTTCAGAAACGTTCGAATTTCTGCTTTCGTTTAAAGTTTAAATATTGCACAACAAAATAGATTAATTTTTAACCAAATAGATGGATTTTCAACCCAAAAAGATCAATTTTTCACCAAAAAGAGTTCAATTTGCAGGTTAAGAAAATGATTAAACACAAAAAATAGAATTTGTAAAAAAGTAGTTCAACTATCCGCCAATTGAATAAATGTTTAATAACAAATTATGGATTCTCAACAAAAATGTAACAGTTGATATTTCAACCAAAGCAGATTTCAATTGTAATTCAAAAACAATTGAATTCTACCAAAAAAGACGAATTTTCAAAAAAATAGTTGAATAGACAATACAAAGAGATGAATTTTCAATCAAATAAAGACGAATTTTGAACAAAAAAGGTGAATTTTCAACCACAATAGTTACATGTTTAACTGAAAAATAAGAATTTTCCATAAAACATTTGAATTTTTAACTCGAAGATATGAAATTTTAACAAAAAAGTTTATTTTCATGTAAATAGTTAAATTTTTGACCGAAATTCAAGTTTTAAGCCAAAAAGAATAATTTTTTTTCTAACTAGATGAATTTTCAACAACAAAATTAATGTTCAACCAAAATAGTAGAATGTTTAACAAACAAAAAAAAAAACGAATTCTCTGCAAATCAATTGAATTCCAACCCGAGAATATGAGTTTTCAAGCAAAAATTCAATTTTCAAGTACATAGTTGAATTGTTGGCAAAAAATATGAATTTAAAAGAAAAATAATTTTGAACCAAATAGTTGAATTTTCTACCCCAAAAATATGAATTTTCAACAAAAAAGCTATTTTTCAGCCTAAAAGGTCGATTGTTTCCCCCCCCCCCCCCCACAAAAAAACGAATTCTCTACAAAACAATTGAATTTCAAACCGAGAATATGAAGTTTCAACAAAAATTTTAATTTTCAACCAAATAGTTACAGTTTCTACAAAAAGACGATTTTTCTACAAAACAGATGAATTTTCAACCGAAAACAACAGATTTTTATCAAAAATCAACTTTCAATCAAATAGTGGAAATTTCTACCGAAATAGTTAAATTGCCTTGCACACAAAGAGGAATTTTCTACAAAACAGATCAATTTTTAACGAAAAAGTTAATTTTCATCCCAATGATAAATCCAAAAAGATAAATTTCAACAAAAAAGATTATTTTCCACTAAGAAAGATCACATTTCTACGAATAAAGATCATTTTTGTATACAAAAAGACGAATATTCAATAAAGCAGTTAAATGCTCAACCAAAGAAACATGAGAAAAGTGTTAAGTTTTCAACGAAAATAGTTGAATTTTCTTGCCAAAAAGACGAATATTCTCAACGAAAAATGTTATAGTTGACATTTCAACCAACACAAATTTTGATTTTAAATTAGAAATAGTTGAATTCATTCAAGTCGACGACTTTTCAACAAAATAGTTGAATCTTCAACAAAACCAGATTAATTTTTAATCAAACAGTTGGCATGTTAAGTCAAAAAGGCTAATTTTCTAGAAAACAGATTTTCTACATCAACAAAATGTTAACTAAAGGGTTGAATTTTCTATCAAAATAGTTGAATTTTGAAACCAAAAAAAGATTTTTCAACAAAATAGTTGAGCTTTCAACAAAGCATTTACATTTTTAATGATATAATAAAATGTTCAACCAAAAAAGGTGAATGGTCAACAAAAAACAGAATAAACTTTTCAACCATTAAGAATGAACTTGGAAAGAAAAATATTTGGATTTTCTTATTGGGCTCTATAAATTGAGCTTATATTCAAGTTGAAAATGAGAAAAAGGTTAAAAGATTAAAAGAGAGAAAAGACTGTGAAGTCTACAAAAAATAAATAAGAATTTCAATTTATTTTTAAAACTTTAAAAATATTAAATTAGAAAACTTTAGGCCCTATAATTGCGTCGTTTTAATACAGGATTTAATATTTATATTAATTCATATTATTAATATTTATACTACATTATATTCATTATAATATTAACATTGGTATCATATTAATATAAATTAATACATAATTAAATATTTAAAACTAACACTGAATAGCATTTCTTCAATATTTTAAAATTTCCCGCCATAATGTTCGAAACTTTGCAACGTTTCCAAAGTTTCATGAAACTTTACAACCCTAGCTCAAATGTCAAAGTGACAGCAGTGACAGTAAACAAATTTGAAGCGGTTTTATCAATTAGAGTATATCGATTATCTGGAGTGTAAAAAACTCAATTTTCCGCAGCATTTTTCAATATTCTGACTCGAAAAATATGTCGTAACACAGAAAGACGTTGAAAGTAATCGTTCAGCTAGAAAGGTTAACCTCAAAAATCAATTTTCGCGACGCGTAACGAATTATGAGTTGATGTACGAATATAATGAAAATCATATCGAGTGATTCAGGCCTAAATATATAGATGAGTTAAAGAAACGCGTTAGAACGTCGTAACTAGGTAATTAAAACCCATTAGTCACAGTGTTTTTCATTTGTGATGTGGAGTGCGGTAGAACTGTTTTTAAACAGTGCTTTATTGTGGATTTTCCTCGAAGTCGTTTGTATTTTATCCATAAACGCATTTTATATTTCTGTGCCATGGTTTGTTTGGGGTGCTCTGATCGTTACTGCAGTGCTATGGTTTATAAGAATCCCACAGCCCGATTCAAGTATCGTGAAAGAAGTACTTGGAGAGGATCTTCTCAGTGTGAAGAAAGATGATCTGACTCGAGAAACCCGGGAGCAGAACTGCATGCGAGTGGTGGCTCATCGTGGTGGAGGATTCGATTATCCAGAAAACAGCTTGGCAGCTTTTCGTAATGTAAACCCATGCGCCTTTAACAAACCTTGCGCTTTTTCCACAAATTTTCCTAGACTTTTCTTAGGGTGGCCGAGAAACTTCATTTTCAAAATTCCCTCATTTTTCCCTGACCAATTTTTCATCTTCTCTGACCACTAGTATTGAAAGACCAGGATTTTTATCTTGCAACATTTTCAACGTAGAATCTTTTATAAGCGAAATGAAACAATTTCAGAGTAAAATTTAGAAATTTCAAATTTATTTATTTCCACCAAAAAATATGACTTTTCTACTGTAAATTATGAATTTTCAATACAAAAGAAATTTTTTCAACAAAGCTGTTAAATTCTTGAACAAACAAGATGACTTTTTAATCAAACAGTTAAATTTTCAATAGAATGGTTGCATTTTCAACCTTCAAATATGAATTCTTAACCAAATGGTCGACTTTTTAAACAAAAAAGATTAAACTTCAACCAAAAACGCTTGCATTTTCAACCAAATAATTCAATTTCCAGAAAAAAGTTAAATTTTCACAAACAAAAGATCCGAAAATTTCTCTCAAAATAAACAAATTTTCAAAGAAACAGTTGAATTTTCAAACAAATATTTGAATTTTTGACAAAAAATATTCTTTTAAACCAGAAAGACCAATTTTTTAGTGAACACTTGAATTTTCAGTCCAAAAAGTTTAATTTTCTACAAAAAGATAAATTCTCAACGAAAAATGTAATAATTGATGTTTCAGCCAAAAAATATGAAATTTATACCAAAAGAGATGAATTTTTAGACAAAAAAAAATGCATTTTCTAGCAAAATACGTTATTTTTGGAACACATAGTTTTGTAATTTTAACTAAAAAAGATACATTTCCAACCAAAGAGATGAATTTTCCAACTAAAAAGACGATTTTTCAACAAATAAAGATTTTTCAGTCAAGAAAGAAAAAAATGTATCCAAAATGTAGAAATTTTAAACCAAGAGACGAATTTTGTGAAACAATTAAATTTTCAACAAGAAAATATGAATTTTCAACAAAAAAGTTATTTTTCAACTAAACAGTTGCATTTTTAACTAAAAAACGAAATCTCAAACCAAGAGTATTAGTTTTCTACCAAAAGAACGAATTAAAAAAAAACAGTTCAATTTTTGATTAAGACAATTACTTTTTAACAAAATAGTTTAATTTTCAACGGAATACATCAATTTCAAAACAAATAGTTTAATTCTGATTTAAAAAAGACGAATCTTCAATAAATAAAGATTTTTCAGTAGAGAAAGTCAAAAAATTAATCCAAGAGTATTAGTTTTCGACCAAAAGAACGAATTAAAAAAAAACAATTGAATTTTCGATGATGAAAATTACTTTTTAAGAAAATAGTTCCATTTTCATCAAAAGAATTTAATTTTCAACAAAATTGTGAAAATTTTAACCACATTCTTGAATTTTCAGCCAAAAAAGATGCATTTTCAAACATAAAAGATTAAATCTCAAATAAAAACAGTTGCATTTTTAATCAAACCATTGCATTTTTAAATGCAGTTGAATTTTCAACAAAACAATATTAATTTTTTATCGAAATAGACAAATGTTCAACAAACACGTTGAATTATTTATCTAAAAATATGACTTTTTAGAAAATATTCGATTTTTAAACAAAATAATAAAATTTCAACTAAATTATTGAATTTTCCACCTCCAAGAATATATTCTTAACCAAAAAGATTAATTTTCAACAACTTTCAACCAAAAAAATTATTTTTGAACAAAGGGGTTCAAGTTTTACCGCAAATATTCATTTTCTACCACAACGATAAGCTTTGAACGAAATAGTTTAATTTTCAACCAAAGAGACTTTAACCGAAAAAGTATGTACTTGAATTTTCAATTTTTAAAAATCAATTTAAACAAAAAAGTTTACAACAAAGTAGGTAAACTTTCAACCAAGGAGATGAATTTCCAACTAAAGTTATGCATCTTCAACTAGAATAGTTAAATTTTCAGTTAAAAAGTTAATTCTCAACCAAAAAATATGAATTCTCAACCAAAACATTTTTTTATTTTAAATAGAAAACAGTCGAATTCAACCAAAAGAAGACGAATTTTCAAACAAAATAGTTCACGGAGAAAAATGATTCTACTAAAGTTACATGATTTCCAGTTAGAGTTTATAGTTTGAAAATATCAACTTGTCAGAAATGTTCAGTAAATGTTACAGGAAATATCCGTAAATTAATCAAATTATAAAAAGTAAAAAACAAAAAATTTACCTGTTTCAATTCAGAAAAAAAACTAAATACCGAAAGTTCTTCACTTTCTAGACTCGATAAAAATATCAAACATATAAAATATCCCTCTGCCAATTCAACAAAAATGAAAAACTCAAATTTCGTCGTTTCAAACTTAATAAAAATATTAACAATATCACATTTGCCCACCTTCATCTCAATAAAAATGTAAAAAAACAGAATATTTAATTCAGAAAAAATTGAAAGTAAAAAAATGTTCCCTCAAACTCAATAAAGACCTTAAAGAAAAAAGTGGCCTCTTCCAATTCAGAAAAAAAATAACCAAAATGTCATCCCTTCATACTCATAGAAATGATAAATTGAAACTTCTTCCACTTCATAAAATATTGAAAACCAAAGTTTCCTCCTTTCCACCTTGATAAAAATATAAAATGTGTAGCTGCCAATTGAAAAAAAATTTTTAACTTAAATTTCCTTGTTTTAAACTTGATAAAAATGTTAAAAATACCAAATTTGCCCGCCTTCAACTCAATAAAAATGTAAAACACAAAAAAATTCCTCTTCCAATTCGAAAAAAGATTGAATGCAAACATTTTTCCCCTTTCTTTTAAAATGAAAATTGTTAAATTTAAACGGTTTTTATGCAGAAATCCTTTCAAATTGAATGATTTTAATTTCAACTCATTTCTAAATAATAATTCTTAAAATTTTATTTATACATCAAATTTCAATACATTCTCACACAAATTTGAAATTTATTTGATGGAACAATGAAAATGGTAAATTTAAGGCTTTCTATTTCAAACAATTCAGTTTCAAAGTCTTTAGTTTTTAATATTTGGTTTATAATTGCTCATTTTAAATGAACAATGGAATGTTGATAAATATTACTAAATTGTTATTTTTTTAAATTAAACAATTTAAAATTGAATGGGTTGAAATGGAATATTTTAGACTGAAACAATATTTGAATAAGATTTGAAATTGAATGAAAGCGTTTGATTGCGAATCTATTAATTCGACATTACTTCAAAATTGAAAATAGTTTATAAAGTTTTCATCTGACATTAGAATTTGTTTAACTAATAAGGCATTCAAATGAAAAAAGTTTGGTTTCCAACATTGCAGTCTGCAAACTGTTTAATTGTAAACAGATTCAGAATGGTCTTGTAAATTCAATTATTGTTCAGTTTGGAAAAGCATTAATTAATTCATATTTACAGTTGATCAACTTCAAACGTTTTTATAAAAAAATCCAAATTCACACGCTTTTATTTTTTATTGTTTAAGTCTTCAAAACTGCATTTTAAAATTCTTTAAATTGAAAATGCACGCTTCAAAATAAAGAACTACAATGGAAAATTTGGATAGATTTTTCTCCTAAAAATTTGTTAAATTTTCCGGTTAAAAAACAAATTCACTGTCATTTTTTGGGTTTCCCGGTCTGAAAAATTTCCCGGTTCAGTGGCCACCCGGTATCTACTTATTAACCAAGCCGGACGGAGATTTGAAATTATTTTAATTTTTCCCGACTTGAAAAATGTACAACTCTCCAACTGAACTTAAGCATATATATGTATATACGTGTATAATCTAGCGACATTAAACATTTTTCAAAGTCTTTTTGTTTATTTTTCACACGTCCAGACACCTCTCCTTTACGGTATTACATTTTCAAATTTTAATGTTAATATAATTTTACTGATAAAGGAGTAAATATATATAATTTTATATTACTTTAATTGCATGGAAAATATAACAATTAAGACCAACATTAATGAATTTGAAATTGATAGAATTTAAATCAATTTTTATCTATTTACACATTAACAAACAAGAATGTAATCTACAACTAATGGTTATGGATTCTATCAAATAATACTGTGCGATAGTTGTGATATTTACATTTGCTTTTCAAGTGCAAAGAAAAAGGCTGCAATGTGGTGGAATTTGACGTTTCCCTTACAAAAGATAACATTCCAATAATATTCCACGATGTAACTATTGAAAGACTAACCGGCCATGTAGGAGTTGTTAAAGAAATGACATGGGATCAACTTAAAGAATTAGATATAACGCACAATCATCCTCTTAGGTATAGTACACATTTCGACACGTTTATAATATTCTTCTTCACATGCAATAATGCAATACACTAACTTGATTCTGGAATAAAATAATAAATTTATTTTTGTTGTGCATGCCGAACTCTTAGATAAAAAACAACAGCCACGCCTAGCCTAAACCAAAATCAAACAAATCGGTAGGGCCTTTTTTGAAAATGTTCAATTTTTAGCTTTTCAGTATATTTTCATAAAAGCCCATGAAAAGTGATGCTGCTTATAATGAAAATCTTTTATTTTTCATTTCAAAATAAGATCTAACTACTCAAGATCGTGGAATATTCCTTTTCCATTTGAAAACGCTGAAAACATGGGTAAAAATTGAGTTTATTGGGAATTTCTCAATTTCAGGGCATCCAAAATCTAAAGTAGTCAGAACAGAAATTAAAATATTTAAAATTAACTATAAATGAAAAAGACCGTTCTCTTAATAGGTCACGGAATATGACCTTTAATTATCAGTATTTCATGAAAAATAGATTTTCATCTTGATTTTTTGTGAAATATGACCTTTTTTATGCATTTTAGATAAAGTTGTCGCCAGATCAGGATTTCCACCCAACGGGTGATTTTTAAAGGAATTATAATTCTGAATATCAAACATATTTTATTATAAGAATTAAACATCTAAGTTAGAACAGAGAATTTTGTAAAAAATAGTCTAAATTAGAATTCTTTACGGAAATTCCCTATTCCAAAGTAAAAAATATCATTCTTCATGAAAATTACTTGTCTGAAAGTCATAATTATTTACGGAAAATTGGTTATAAGATAAAATTTAAGTTATTTAATGAAATTCCCTGTTCCAAAGTAAAAAATATAATTCTTTTCAGGAATTATGTTTTATATTTAACTTATTTATTCCCCGGCCAAACTTAAAATTATAATTCTTTGAGAAAATTTCCTATACCAAGACACAATTGAATTAATTTCAAAAACTCCCTGTTCCAAGTCAGAATTATATTTATTTACCAAATTTTCTATTATAATTCAAAAATGTAGCAACTCCCTTTTTCTAAAATTTGAATAAGAAAACTTACAAATTCTGGCAATTTTGTATTTACAAAAGAAAAATTTTATTTCGAACAAGGAATTTTCAAAATCTGACGTATTCTGACTTGGAACCGGGATTGTTTTTGTGAATTCCCTTTTTATAAATCAAAACCAAAATTATTTTTCAAAATTTCCTGCTCTATGTAAAAAATTACCTGTTCCAAGACAAACATTTTATTCTTTATAATAAAATTCCCTGTTCTAAAGTAAAAATTGTAATTCTTTACAGGAATTTTGTTTTATATTAGATTTATTAATTCCCAGTCCAAACACAGAATTATAATTATTTTAGAAAATTCCCTACACCACCTCACAATTAAATTAATTTCGAAAATTTTCTGTTCCAAGTCAGGATTATATTCACTTACCAAATTTTCTATTATAATTCAGAAATATAGTAACTCCCTTTTTCAAAAATTTGGAAGAGGAATGAATGACAAATTCTTACTTGGAACAGGGATCTGTTACAAGTCAAATTATAATTTATTACAAAAACTCCCTGTCCTAAAGTAAAAAAGGAAAAAAAAAGCAAAAAAAAATATTCTTTTAGAAAATTCACTGTTCCAACTAAGAATTAGAGTAATAAAATATATGCAACCACTTTTAACCCATTTCCGCCCAGTGGACCGCTGGCGACCCAGCTTTGTTTATGGTTTATAGTTGATACGAGCATTCGGTTGTTAATTTAAAATTATGTATTTAAAAATATGTATTTTTTTTTTTTAATTTTGTGAAAGAATATACATACAGAAAAAAATCCCATCACCGAATCAAATTCCCTTTTTTCCCCCAGTGAACAAAATTCCCGGTTTTCCAGATTTCCCAGTGAGGTAAACACACTGTGTATGGATTAAAGTAAACACAATTCGGTTCATACCGAAATAAACTCTAATTTCTGCTCTGAATACTTTAAGCAAAGAAAGCTTCACTTTTCATGGGATTTTATGAAAATATACTATAAAAACTGAAAAAAGAAAATTAAAAATTAAAAATGAGCATTTTCAAAAAAACCCCAACTGATTTTTTTTATTAAAGGCTTAAAATACTTGGGAGATATCCAAAAACACGATCAGAAAGAAACTGGGATGTGCAAGCCCCTTTAAATAAAAAATGGTTTAGGCTAGGCGTGCAAAAACATAAAACTGAAACTTTGATTATTTGTTTCATAGCGCTTGTACTTTTACTTAAGATATTTAGTTTCTCTTCCAGAAATAAGTTTGTCAACGGTGCAAAAATCGCATTATTCGATGAAGCGATTGAAGAATGTTTACGGAATGGTCAACGCATGATCATAGACATAAAGGAGAAGGGGTTGGAAATAGTGCAAATCATAATAGATGCCTTCAAGAAAAACCCAGATCTTTACCGAAAAGCCATCGTATCAAGCTTTAATCCTATAATTATATATATGGTGAGTTTCTATACGCATATTGTCAATCATTTTGTATATAGAAAGAAAACTGATTTATAGAAAATTGCTATTTATTACTGGCATAATGTGATGTAAAATACAATATATCAAGCATATAAATCTTTTTATCTGTAGATACGAAAAAAAGAACCACGAATAATATCAAGCCTGGCATGGAGGCCCAGATTTTTCTCGACAATGACTTACAAGGGATTGGACGGACCATCAGCGGGACGTTTTCGAAATCCATTTAAAAATATTTTGGCCACCGCTCTTGATATCATTCACGATTGGGCCTTGCATCGATTCACTTATTACATTTTGGGCATCTCTGCTATATTATTGCACAAAGATGCTGTTAACCCGTAAGTATTTGCAAAAAAAGGGTTCAAATAATTTATATATATTACTAAATTATAATAATAAAATTGCCGGTCATTTCCCGGTTTTCTGAATGTTATATAATTTTTGTTTTTAGCGAAGTTGTTCGCTGGTGGCATGTGCGAGGCGTACGCGTAATCATATGGATTGTCAACTTGCCATCTGAAAAGTTACACTATTCAAGGGTTCTTAAAGTACCATACTTGACGGATAGCTTGCTGTCTGAAGAGATTCCGTGACGCGTATTGTAAATCTGATGTATTTATTATTTTTTTAAACTTCTAATTCGCGTGTGCTTCGAAGCACTGAATATTTGAATATTGAAGTGGCAGCAAAATGACAAAATTATATATCACTCTTCATGTATTGCTCTAATTATTTATATATGCATCGAAGCTCTCTTTTAAGTCGCCGTCAATGATCAAAGATAATAAAATTGTGTACATATATTTTATACAAAATAGGATATCGTCACTTGTAGCAGTAATAACTGATTTAATTTTAATGTCGACGGTTATAATAACTATATCATAATTTATGAAACATAGACGACGCTTTTACATATAGCTCTGCTTTTATGTATTATTCAAGGCACAGAAAATCAGTTTCGATAATAGGAATATCACTGGTGAAAAACCAAGTTTTTCACTTTCGAGCTTTTACCAGCTCACTTTTGTAAAACGTTTTAAGAATTTACATAATTTCTTCCTGTATATGATCAAAAAGTTCAAAGACTTTATATTAATATATATATTTGCTTAAATCATTTTAATATCTTCTTGACTATTTATATATTTTTTGAATATATAAGATTGATTACGAACGCAAAAATAACGAGTTTCACACGATCGTTGTGAGTTTAGTTTTACGAGATTCCATACCTTCAATTAATCCTGTTAATAAATCTTCCATTTCAGTTGCGGCACGTTTCAATTCGCAGTTATTGTCGGCACTAAAGGTCTCTGAAAAGTTGAATATTTCAGTTATATATTTGATGCAACAGATTAAACGCAGGCCTTGGACTCACCACTTTATTTACACTATTTGGCACTTTTTTTTTTTAGCGATGACACTATTTTGCTACTATTTCGAAAAAATACACTAAAGACACTATTTGCTCGAACAAATTAGTTCAACTTTCAACCAAATACTTAAATTTTCAACCAAAAAAGATAAATTCTCAACAAGAAATGTAATAGTTGCTGTCTTAACCAAGCAAACATTTTCATTTTAAATCAAAAACAGTTGAATTGAACCAAAAAGGACGAATTTCTAACAAAATAGTTGAATCCTCAATCAAACAAAATTAATTTTCAACCAAGCAGTTGAATTTTTAACCACAAAAGATTAACTTTCTACCAAAAGAGATGAATTTTCAAATTAAAAAGACGAATTTCCAACAGAATACCTACATTTTTAACAAAAAATTGAAGAGAATTGATTTTCAATTTAAAAAAAAAAAGGAATTTTCTACAAAACAGTTCAATTTTGTACCAAATGGTTGAATTTCATGCCTAATTATTGATTCTCAAGCCAAAAAGGCGAATTTTCTATAAAACAGTTTAATTTTAAACCCGAGAATATAAATTATCTACAAAAAGTTAGTTTGCAACCAATCAGTTGGATTTTAAACAAAACAGTTCAACTTGCAGTTACTAAAAAATTAATTTGAAACAAAAAATAAACGAATTCTCAACTGAAATGATGAATCTTCAATAAAAAATGAACTTTTAAGAAAATTCTCAAAGTTTTCAACCAAGAAGTTAAATTTTCAACGAAAAATGAAATAGATTGACGCTTCAAAGTAAAATTTTCTACCAAATTGTTGAATTTTCTAGCTGAATATAGGGATTTTCTACAAAACAGTGGAATTCTCAAGCAGAAAATGTGAATTTTCAACCAACAAGATGAATGCTCAACAAAATAATGGAATTTCCCATAAAAAAATGTGTTACTAGAAAAAGAAAAAAATGCAATCAAATTGACGGAATTTCAAGCCGAAAAGACGAATTTTTAATCAAGAAGTATGACTATTTAACAACATTTTTGAATTTTCAATAACATAAATCAATTTTGAATTACACACAATTATTAAATAAAAGAAAAATGAATTTCTTATTGGGGTCTATTAATTTAGTTCGCATTTGAGTGGAAAAATGAGAAAAATTGTTCATTTGTGAAGCCTGAGATAAATAAATGGGAATTCTGATAGCCTAAATACTAAAATTTTAAATAAACATTGCAGTTGATTTTTAATGCTTGAAAATTTGTTGGCACTATTTTTTTAAATTTGTGATAGTATTTACAGCATTTTTTATATCTAAAGTGAGTCCGAGGCCTGTTCCTTTCTTTCTTTTTGATGTTCTTTTTAAGAAAAGTAGACGTTTTAAAATTGAACATACCATCGAGCAAACAATCGTTCGCTACCATATTTTGCAATCTGTCCAGAATGTCACTAAGATCGCCTTGAATATTTTGAAGGCTGCTGTGTTGTGAGTGTTTGTCGGGTCGCTGAAGGGAGTAAAGTGTGTTATCACGGGAAGTATTAACTGCTGGAAAATAATTCGAATTGCCGGACAACATAAAACTGCTATCGGAAATTGCATTTTCCGTAAGTTTGTATCCTTTATTGCTACTTTCATCTTTAGGTCCCAGCCACTGAGAAAAGCCACTATCACGTGGAGTAAAATCACTTTTGCCTCCTGCCAAGGAAAAAAAGAAAGACAATTAAACCATTTCCAGGATGACCGCTGGACCGAAAAATGACCGTGAATTTTTTGAGACAAGGAAAATCTGGGAAATGACAGTGAATTTAGTTTTTGATAGGGAATTTTTCTCCTTTTTAGAAGAAAAATCTATCCAATTACTTGAAATATCACAGATTTCAACTTTTTTCAATGTTAAGTTCAATTGTTAACTTGTTTAATTATGAACAATTCAGTTTACAATGCGTACTTCTACACTCTTTTACTAACAATTTTTCACTGTAGCTCTTCATTTTTAAGTGTACGTTTCCAATTTAAAGAATTTTAAAAATCAGTTTTAAAGGAACTATATTTGATGTTTGTTCTTTTATGTCTACTGGTCTTATATCAATATTCAAATATTGTTTTTATTCATAAGTGGTGAAAAAATTCCTCTCCGTCTCCGCTGAGATTCGAACCCAGGTTTTCAGATAACTTCAAATCAATCGATTCATAATTAAACGCTTTTATTCCATTTAAAATGGAATAATGGATTTTTACATAATTCAATTTCAAATTTTTTAATTAATAAAAAAACTTTTTAAAACTATTTAGCATTATTTAAAAGTTCATTTAAAATTATCAATTTATAATCAAATATTTAAGACTAAACAATCAGAACTGAATTGTTTGAAATAGAAGATCTTGAATCGTTAACACTTCAGAGTGCTAAATTTATACTTCGATCGTTACAATTTTAATTGTTCCACTTCGAGTTTTTAATTTAGATTTTTGAAGAGTTTGAATTTTTGAGAAATTTATTTCAAGAGAATATTTAAAAAGATTTTCAAAAGTGTCAAAAAAAGAATCAGAAAGGTTTTAAGGCAATTTTTCATGATTTAAAAAATGTTAAAAAAAATTCGAATAATTTTAAAAGATATTTAAAATTTTTGAAAAATATTTTTTATTAATTAAAAATTTGAAATTTTTTCAACAAAATGTAGATTTCTGAACCTTTAGAAATAGGATTAAGATTCTTAAGGATTTTGAAAGGGATCAAGATAATGACAAAATGTTCGTAACATTACTGAGAAAATTAAAAATGATTATTTATTTTGGAAAATAAATTTTAAGAGAATATTTAAAGAGATTTCAAAAGATTTCCAACATTGCGAAAACAGAACCTGAAAGATTTTAAGGCAATTTTTGTAATTTTGCAGGATTAAAAGAATGTAGGGAAATTTGGAATCATTTAAAAACATATTCAAAAGTTCTAAATAAATTTCAATAATAATTCAAAATTTGGAAATATTTCAAAAAATTCAAACACCAAATGTACATTTTCGAAGATTCAAAATAATAAAAAAATGTTCTTAAGATTCCTTTGAAAATTAAAAATGATTTCTTGTATTAAATAATTAAATTAAAGAGAGTGTTTAGAAAGATTTCAAAAATTGTGAAAAAAAAGGTGGAAGATTTTAAGGCATTTTTTTTTAATTTGCAGGGAAATATAGATTTTTGAAGATTTCGAAATAACGTTTTGAAGCTTTTCATGGTTTTAGAAATGATTCAAGATAACGAAAAAAAATTCTTAAGATTCTCGATTAAACCAAATTGAATCGTTCAATTTTTAATATTTTTAACTGAAAATTGCCCAAAATGATATCATTTTTAACATTAAAAAATGTATTGATTCATTCTTCCATTTTAAGTATTGAAAATGACAGCGTGGATTTATATTTTTTAATCGGAAATATTTGAACTGTTCAGTTTATAACAGTTTGAAATTTCAATTTTGCATTTTGACGGTATATAATTTAAAATTATTCGATTGCAAAGAATTAAAAGCTTTCATTTTATACGTGTAAGAAATTGAACTTTTGAATACAAAAAAATTAAAATTTTTTTAAGTCTATATTTAAAGTTTAAAATTCAAAATAGTTCCACTTCAAAAACCTTAATCTGCAGTTCAGTTTTAATTACTTCAAATTAAAAAGTTGTTAGCTTTAAGAGTTCAAATTCGTTTATTTCAATGACTGTGAACAATGTTTGCGAACCGAGTAATGACCGGGAATTTTTTCCCTCGATTGAAACAACCACCCTGAATTTTAATTATAAATATATTTTTGGATAGAATAAATAATTTGTAATAATCTCACCTCCAATCCAAGTGCTCAACTCAATTCGTGAACGTTCCGACAAATCATTAAATGCCGAATCAGTGGATGTTCTGCCCGTAGTTTGCCGGCTCGATGATTCTTTATTGTTATACAACATTTCATCATCGTGATGCCCTACACTTCCTTGATGAATAATAGGACTCAGTGCAAACGCCAAAGGAAGAGGCGTGACTCGTGATGAGATTGGATGAACCATAGGAGTACTTTGTACTAAATTAGCATGGGGTGGAGTTTGCTCGAAAAGATGATTCTGTAACGAAAACCGGGTTTCCAGATAAATTTCGTCGAATCACTCGGTTGAGGTTAAAAGGGGCAATCGTGAATGATCTTGGAATTCAAGAACGGATCCAGAGATGTCCGATTGAGGTGCCCCCCCCCCCCCCCTCCGAGATTTAGGGAACCAAATTTAAAGTTTGAAAATGTGTACATCAGGTGCATTAAGTACTTCAGGCATCTTAATTTCCTTGGCAAATTTGAGCCCCCTAATTATCAGACCCTATCTTTGTTTTTTTTCTGAAATTGGTAAAATCTTACTGTATCTTATGAATTACTAAAGAAGTTCAACTTTCAAAGAAGAAGTTGCTAATTTTGAACCAAAAAAGATGAATTCGCAACTAAAATGTAATAATTGATATCTTAGTTAAGGAAAGATTTTCATTTTAAATCAAAGACCGTTAAATTGAACCAAAAAATACGAATTTTCAACATTATACTTGAATCCTCCGCAAATAAAGATTTTTAGTTTCATCCAGAATGTAGAATTTTTAACAAAGATGATTAATTTTTTACTATACAAGACGAATTCTCAACAAACTGTTTGAATTTTAAACCAAATAGTGGAAACTTCAAGCTAAAAGACGAGCTAAAAATGTTCAACCAAGAAGATTAATTTTCTATTGAAAAAGGCGAATATTCAACAAAATACATACATTTATAACCAAATAGTTGAATTTTTAAACTATAAAGATAATTTTTTATAAAAAAATGGAAAAGTTAAATTTGTATTCGAAAAATTAATTGTCAATGAAAAAATGAATCTTCTACAAAACAGTTGAATTTTCTACCAAACTGTTGAATTTTCAAGACAAAATGACGAATCTTCTATACAAAACAGTTGAATTTGCAGCCCGAAAATATTAAGTTTCAACAAAAAAGTTCATTTTCAAGCAAATAGTTAAATTTTGAGTTAAAAATATTAGCTTTTAACCCAAAAAATAAATTTTTAACAAAATACATAAATTTTCAACGAAATGGTTGAATTTATAAACTAAAAAATCAATTTTATAACAAACAATGGAACAGTTAAATTTTTATTTGAGAAACTTAATTTTCAATTTTAAAAAACGAATCTTCTACAAAACAGTTGAATTGTCAATCACATAGTTAATTTTCTACCAAATCGTTAAACTTGCAAGACAAAAAGACAAATTTTCAATATAAAACAGTTTAATTTTCAAACCAAAAATAAGAAATTTCAACAAAAAAGTTAATTTCCATCCAAATAGTTAAATTTTAAGTTGAAAATATTTTTTAACACAAAAAATAAATTTCAATAAAACACATGAATTTTCAACCAAATAGTTGATTTTATAAACTAAAAAAATGAATTTTTAACCAAAAATCGAACAGTTCCATTTTTATTCGAAAAACATAATTTTCAATGAAAAAAAAACGAATCGTATACAAAACAGATTAATTTTCAATCACATGGTTATATTTTCTACCAAATTGTTGAACTTCCAAGACAAAAAGACGAATGCTTCATACAAAACAGTTTAGTTTTCAACACAAAAATTAGAAATTTCAACAAAAAAGTTAATTTTCAAGCAAATAGTTAAATTTTGAGTTAAAAATATTAGCTTTTAACCTAAAAAGAAATTTTCAATAAAACACATGAATTTTCAACCAAACAGTTGATTTTATAAACTAAAAAAATGAATTTTTAACAAAAAATCGAACAGTTACATTTTTATTTGAAAAACTTATTGTTCAATAAAAAAAAAAAAAAAACGAATCTTCTTCAAAACAGTTGAACTTTCAATCATATGGTTAAATTTTCTAACAAACTGCTGAACTTTCAAGACAAAAAGACGAACGTTCCATACAAAACAGTTTAATTTTCAGCACAAAAATGAGAAATTTCCACAAAAAAGTTCATTTTCAAGCAAATAGTTACATTTTTATAAAAAAAAAAGGTTTAAACAAACTAGTTCAAATTTCAATCAAAGAGTTGAATCTTTAACATAAAGAGATGAATTTTCAATAAAAAGCATAATAGTTGATATTTCAACAGAAAAAGATTTTAATTTTAAATAAAACAAAATTGAAATTAACCAAATGGACGAATTTTTAACAAAATAGTTGAATCCTCAACGAAAACAGATTGACTTTCAACCAAGCAATTGCATTTTTAAACAAAAAATTGATTTTCTACCAAAAAATACGAATTTTCAATGAATTAGTCGAATCCTCAGGAAAAACCAGATTAATTTCAAACCAAACAGTTGCATTTTTAACCAAAAAATGTATTTTCTACCAACGGAGACGAACTTTCCACAAAATTCATAAATTTTTAACCAAATAGTTGAATTTTCACCAAATAGTTGAATTTTTAGTCTAAAAAAAGAGCACTTTTTATCCAAAAATGGAATAGCTAAATTTGTATCGAAAAACAATAATCTTCAATTTCTAAAAGCGAATTTTTTTACAAAACATTCGAATTTTCAACCAAATTATTGAATTGTCAAAGCAAAAAGATGAATTTTCTACAAAACAGTTGAATTTTCAATCCGAGAATACGAATGTTTAACACAAAAGTTTATTTTCAACGAAACAGTTAAATTTTCAACTTAAATAGATGAATTTTTTTACAAAAATTGTACCCCATGTGAGACAGCATAAAAAATCAATGCCCCCCCCCCCCCCAAAGGGATTTTACGCAATTTATGCACGACGTCAAATATGAACGTGCTTTCAGGTTTTTTATGAATGTGAAGACTATAATTGAAAAATATAAATAAAGTGGAATTTATCGTCTTATTATATTCAATTTTAAAAGTTCTCTTATATAATTGGTGGAGCCCCCCCCCCCATTATTTCGCATAGATTCGTTAAAGAAAAATCACAATTGCCCCCTCCGAAAAATGTTCTGGATCCGCCCTTGTATTGAATGGAATTGTTATTACCTTTAAGACTTTAAGACGCTCCAACTGAGACTGGATGGCTACCCTATGATGTTGTAACCTCTCGACTTTAGCGCCACTTATTTCTTGTAGTTCTGACTGCAATTGTCTGTTTTCTTCCTCTAGTCGACTGATTATACTCTGTAGCTCTTTGTGAGGATCTTTGCATATTCTCCGTTTAATTGTGCTTCTCACAGATATGGTATCGAAAGCTTTCCTCCGGCTGCTAAGAAAATAACGAATGTATTATAAAATACTGATGGGGTGTGAAAAAAAATAACCTGAACCGCTTAAGGTTTTGTGCGGGCCGGATCGGGTTTTCGGGTTAACCCGCAATCAACCCGCCAACCCGCATTGAAGCCGCGAACACGAATTCAACCCGCAAAACCCACAATAAACCCGCCTTCAACTCGCAATCAAACCACATTTACGAATTTTACCAGAATTATTATTTAAAGAACAATTTTGCACACCCCTATTAATTACCTTTAACTCATACAAGTAAAACATTGATATTGCTCAAACTGTGGTTTTTCATAAGCATTTTTATCGAGATTATAAATTAACAACAGTAAAATTTGTTTGTTACTTACACATCTGCGTCGGGCGAAGAATCTTCCAAAGCACTCATGACTGATCGAGTTGGGCACAGCATTAGTTTGTTTCGTATTAATTCAATGATCAGTTTCGTCACCTCTTTATTAGTCGTCTGAAACAGTTTTTAACATTGTTAATTAGGGTTGTACGAAAGCACGTCTCACGCTCAAAAATTAAGTCATGCTATTTTGAACTCTCCTTCATCCCCCTTTCGTCGTCACAGATCATCGCACAAAGCTTAAACCCCTCAGAGCGATGTCACAAAGATGAACACCCCACTCACCTTTTAGTCAACATTTTTTCTTAGATTAGATCCAAAAATGCTCTCAAAAAAAGGGAAATAAGGTGATTTTTCAAGAAAATAGTAGAAACATATTACATTTTCAACAAAACAGTTGAATATTTAAAGAAAAAGTTGAGTTTTCAAGACAAAAAGTCGATCTTTCAAATAAAGAAAAAGTAACTTCAATCAGATAGTCGAATCTTCAAGCCAAAAGACGCATTATTTAGAAGACAGTTGAATTTTCAACAAAGAACTTCTGTACGAAAAAAAATATAAATTTTCAATCCAAAAAGACATTTTTCCAATCCAAAGAATTTCCAATAAAGCAGTTAAATTTTCGAAGAAAATAGTTGAATTTGTAACCACAAAGTTAAATTTTCGACTTACATAGATGAATTTTCATCAAAATAATCAAATTTTCAAAAAATAGTTGAGTTTTCAACAACAAAAAAAGGTTAAACTTCAACCAAAAATAGTTACATTTTTAACCGAATAGTTGAATTTTCAAAGCAAAAAACAAGTAAAATTCGTTAGAAGATATTTGAGCTTTCAACCAGAAAGGACGAATTTTCTATCACGAAAGATGAATTTTCAATACAACACTTCAATTTTCAACAAAAAAATTAAATTTTCCACAAAACAGTTGAATTTGAAACTATATAAATAAATTGTCAATAACATAAGATGATTTTTAACTGAAATGATAAATCTCCTACAAACAAAATTCAACAAAGAAGTTCAGCCAAATTATTGAATTTACAAGCCAACAAATTTTTAACCCAAAAATAATAATTTTCAACCAAATAGTTGAATACGAACGTAATATAACTAATACAAAAAGACAAAGTTTCCATAAAACAATTGAATTTTGAACCCAGAAATAATTACTAAAAAAAGTAATTTTCAACCAAACAGTTGAACTCTTAACTATAAATCATGAATTTTCAACCAAAAATGGAATAGTTAAATTTACAGTTAAAAGATTAATTTTCAATCATAAAAGAACGAAATATAAACAAAATAGTTCAATATTCAACCAATAAAATGAATGTTTAACAAAGTAGTTCAACTTTCAACCAAGTTGTAGAATTTTTAAACAAAAAAGATGAATTCTCAATAAAAAATGTAATAGTTGCCTTCAACTAAAAACGATTAATTTTCCATAGAAAATAGAATAGTTGAATTTTCAATTAAAAAAATTAATTTCCAAACAAAAAAAAAACCAAATCTCCAACAAAATAGTTAAATCTTAAACAAAGTAGTAGAACTTTTAACCAAAAGAGATGAATTCTGAACCAACAATGTAATAGTAGACTTTTCAACTAAAAAACAGAAGTGTGAAGTGTGTATTTAGATAATTAATTTGTAAAATAAAATCACTAATTACCTTTTTTAGGCAATTCAAAAAATTGTTATTCCCATTTATATTTTCCATGTGTGATGTTACACTCTGAGGCCCCCCCCCCCCCCCAACTCCAAGGCAGAGTGAAGTCCTTTCTGAAGAGCCCCACATATTTTATTTTATTGGGATTCTTAGTCGTAAAATCAAGCATAGAAAAAAAAGACTATCTGACTGAAAACAAAATTATTTTTTTTTAAATTATACTCTGTAAAATCTTACCTTTATACAATATTCACGAACTGGATGTTTTAACTTGTGTTTTCCCGATATTTTGCCAAATAAGAAACACGTTTGGCATTGGTGATACCCAGCACACCTCAAGCAGGAATATCGGGGTCCAAGGACTGGGGTTGATTTGCAAGAGGAGCATTTAATATTGTGAATGACTGAAAAAATTCTCTTGTAAATATACAAAGTTTTCAGCCCCATCTAGCAAAATTGAATTAAATCATCTGAAGAATTTAAGCTATTGTTAGTAATTTTGATGATAATTGTAGTATTTGTTCTCTTAGGTGTTGAAAGAAATCCCCTAAAATGATTTTCGACAAATTAAAAAAACTTAGGAGATATTCGAAATTGAAAGTTTTTGTCTTTTTTTTTTAACTCTCATAACTTTGGTGATTTTAATGATATCAAGGTGTATTTTTTTAAATTATTCGTAATAAGAAGCAGTTTTCAAGAAATATTGTTTGAAACAAAAAACTTCAAAAACTTCTTGAATTTTCCAAAAATGAATTTTTAAACTGAATTTCGGAAACAAACTCACTTTTTTCTCTTCATTTTTTTATAGATAGCTTACAATGCTTACTCATCATGCCACGGCATACGTTCTTAATTATTTTTCGAGAACTAACAGAGATCCCATACTGAAATTTACAGGGCTTTTAGTAAACATTGTAAGCTATTTATAAAAAAAATGAAGAAAAAAAGTTTTTTTTCTTCAGAAATTCAGTTTAAAAATTCATTTTTGGAAAATCCAAGAAGTTTTCGAAAATTGTTGTTTCAAACAATATTTCTTCAAAACTGCACTTTATTACAAATAATTAAAAAAAAAACACCTTGATATCATTAAAATCACCAAACTTATGAGTTCAAAAAAGACGAATATTTTCAATTTTGAATATCTTCTAAGCTTTTTCAATTTTTCGAAAAACATTTTCGAAAAACATTTTCTTTCAACACCTAAGAGAACAAATGCTACGGTTTTCATAAAAATTACTGACAATAGCTTAAATTCTTCAGATGAT
This sequence comes from Andricus quercusramuli, assembly GCA_932178445.1. Classification (NCBI taxonomy): domain Eukaryota; kingdom Metazoa; phylum Arthropoda; class Insecta; order Hymenoptera; family Cynipidae; genus Andricus; species Andricus quercusramuli. The sequence continues at coordinate 73,922 of CAKNXH010000066.1, read as the reverse complement.
TTGACATGAAATTGCTCATATGAAGGGTTGCAGTACATAACTAGAAAACCAACAAAACCGGAATTTTCCAGGAAAACGAAATAACATTCTGTAAAATCGAAATCATCGTTTAAAGATAAAACAAAAATTTACTTCCGAGCTGAAGTGTTTCCAAATTGAGGCCAAAAAAGTGTGATTAAAAAATATTATCCAGTTCCGAGAAATAGAATTTGGAAGCTTACAATCGCAGTGACAAGAACCTTTAATAGGAACAGGTTTCGTTGAGAATAACGATAAAAATTTCAATGTTCAATCGAAACAAAAAATAAAATATTGTTCCCAATATATTGAGGCGCTGAATTGGGAAAAAATGAGTGGATTAGAAAAATTTAACCAATTCCGTGTAAACCATTCAAGAATTTGGAGGTTTAAATTTCATGGTTTTTAAAAATCATCTATAGATAGAGACTAAAGACCTATTTTTCAATTTTTAAAAATAATAAAAACTTGATTCCGAGATATAAGTTTTTATAAAAAAAAAAAAAAAAAAAAAAATCATTCTGTTCCGGGAAAATAAAGATTTAGCAGATCTGGTTTTGAATTACCAATCACTTTCTTACTATACTAACAATGAGCTTTTGAAAAATCTTTTTAACACAACATGTATTTGATTTTTTAAGAATTTTTAATGCAAAAAGCCCCTTTTCGGAGAAAATATTGGTTATCTATTTCTGTGCTGCAACCCTTCATATATTGTGAGATGGGTTACAAGTTTCGAAAATAACGTACTGTTTTCTGCCGACTTCATTCGGTTCAGCGTTGAAATCCACGTCAATAAGGGTGGCTCTTCCATCAACCATCGAGCAAATTCTGCTTCAGTTACTCCTAGACATCCTTGAGACTATTTGAAAGAGAGAAATAATTTTTATTATAATTACGTCATATGATAATAATTAAATTCTTCATGCCCCGGGCTGCCACAGACTAATGTATTTGAAAAAAATGGAAAAAGTGACTAATTTAAGGTAAAAAATGACTAAAAGTGACTACTATTCTGACAAAAAGAGACACATGTACTGTCAATAAAAACACTTGTCTTCTCAAAAATTTAGATTCTATTACACATTTAAGTTATCTGCTTTAATTTTCAAGATTACATGAAATTTCTACCAAAACAGACGAGTTATCAATAAAATTAATTTTCAACCAAAAAAGATTTAATTTTCTAGTAAAAGACACGAATTTTCGACAAAAAACATTAATTCTCTACCAAATAGTTTGAATATTTTACTAAAAGAGATCAATTTTCAACCAAAAATATAATAATTAAATTTCCGGTTGAAACCATTAATTATAAAAAAAGAGATTCAACAGAATTCTTCAATTCTTAAACAAAGACATGAATTTTCAACTGAAATTATTAATTTTCAACCGAAAAAAGAATGAGCTTTCAACAAAGTAGTTGAATTTGCATAAAAAAATGTAATAGTTAATATTTCAACCAAAAAAGACGAATGTTCAACAAAACAGTGGAACTTTTAACCAACAGATTATTCATTTTTACCAAAGCAATTGCATTTTTAATAAAAAAAGATGACATTCCTATCAAAAAAGAAAAGTACAGTTATCAGTGTAATAGATGAATATTTAACCAAACGATTGAAGTTTTATCGAAATGCATGACGAATTTTCAACGGAATACATGAATTATCAACCATATAGTTGAACCTACTACAAAAAAAAAAAAAAAGATATATTCTCATTCAGAAATGGATTAGTTAAGTTTTCTGTAAAAAAATGACTTTTAAACAAAAGTTTAATTTTCAACCAAAGTGATGTATTCTCAACTAAACAGCCGAATCTTTAAACAAAAACCGATTTTTCATCCCGAAAAGATGAATTTTCAAACAAAACAATAATTTCAAACAAATAGTTGCATTTTCAATAAAAAAAGATCAATTTTCTACCAAAACGAAATTAATTTTTAACAAAAAAGTTGAGGTCTTAAGTTAAAAAGTCTTAAACCGGAATCAAATGGTCGAAATTTCGAACAAGACAGATTAAACTACAACCAAAAATAGTTGCATTTTCAACCAAATAATTACATTTTCAATGCAAAAAGACGAATTTTTTAGAATACAGTTACATTTTCAACGAAAAAGTTCATTTCCAACCAAGAAAGATGACTTTTTTTACCAAAAAAGATGAATTTTCTATCCAAAAAAACAAAGGTTCAACAAAATAGTTGAATTTTCGACCAAAAAGGGTGACTTTATAACAAAATTGTTCAATTTTCCACAAAATAATATAACATTTTCACCAAAAAGATGAATTCTTAACCAAAAATTGTTGGATTTTTTCATTGGGTTCTATTAGTCCCGTTCGCATTTAATAAAAAAAAAACGAGAAAAGAGGGAAGTTTCTTTAAAAAAGGGGAAATACGAGGAATTCTTTATAATTAGATGGGAAAGAGGGAAATAGGGGAAAGAAGACTTTTCCTTTAAAAAAAGTGACTACAGTGACATTTTTTAAAAAGTAATTAAAAGTGACTGTGTGGCAGCCCTGTTCATGCCAAGATGTTTTCAAAGCATAAAAAATACCTCTCTAAAACAGTTTTCAACACTCGAACGTATAAGATGATTTCCGTAAGCTACACTCTCGCCCAGCATCTCGGTTACTTTGCAAATGTTTGATAGTAATGTGAGCAATGCAGCTTCCGACAAACAAGCGTTATGATCAGCAAGTTGGTGAAATAAATAGCCGTACTTCTCTTCTAGTTTAGCAGAGCTCACCAACGTTAAAGCTACTTTTACCGAAAATACCAAGATATTATCTTCGTAACTCCTAAAATAGAAAGTGCAATGTAGTAGTTATATAATTTAAAAAATGAGAGGTTCCAGTTCGGGAATATCGGAGTTGTTATCGATATTTCCAAAATGTGGGAGATAAGTCACTTTGAATTTTCTTGATGAATTGTTTTAAAAATGCGATATCTTGAAACGTTTTCAACCGATTTTACTAAAATGTATAGGTATGTTTTGTGTAACATTCAGTAACAATCAAAACTTTTTTTCGAAATACTCTGGATTAAGTTTCTCATAAACGTAAGGAAGCCAATTTTGTTATTTGTTCTTGTGTTTAACAATACTTTAAAAAAATACAGCGGCAAAACTGTTCACTTCAATTATATTATTTGTTATTTCTGAATGAATCTCTTAAATAAAAGCATTGTTAGAACTAATGAAGAGAGACTTAGAAATCATAAATATTATATTAAAAATTGTATCTAATTATTACAAATTATTAAACAAATTAGATAGTATATCAGTTTATTATGGAAAAAAATTATTTTGTCTATAAATCGTTGTAATTTATTAACGGCATGGTATCAGTAACAAAAAATTGTCATAATTTTAAGATATATAAACAACTTATGAAATTATAAACAATATTTCAACTTATTAAATTTCATGGACAGACCGATTGACATAGTAAAAAGTTAATGTTGCGATGAGAATATGTCGTTAAAAGATGATTTTTCATTAAAAAGAAATTAAATTTTGGATGGTTTAAACAATTGGTTTGAAAATATGGGTTATGACAAAACTAATATGACCACTCGATTCTACAGGAAAAATTACATAGAGTTCACGGACATTTTGTTTCTCAAGTGAGAACAAAATTGATTAACAAATCAACTCTACTTTTTTTTATTGTAATTTGGTTCTCAAATGAGAACAGAGTTTATTAACAAATGAACTCTATAATTTTTTTGTATTGTAATTTGGTTCTTAAATGAGAACAAAATTTATTATCAAATGAACTCTATGCAATTTTTCCGTAGGATCGTATGGTCCTATTAGTTTTGTCGTAGCCCATATTTTCAAATAAATTGTTTAAACAATCATAAATTTAATTTCTTTTTCATGACACAATTTTTAATAGACTAGTCATAATTGCCAAGTCTGTCTTCATTAGTTCTGACTAACAATGACTTTATTTAAGAGATTTTTTCCGAAATAAAATATCATTTATATCAACTTCAAAGTACTTTGTTAGGTATTGTTAAACACAAAAACAAATAAAAAATTGGCATTCTTAACTTCGTGAGGAATTGATTCCTTTTCCGAAAAAAGAAAGTCACTTCTTAAGGAATATTTAAGAAAAAAGGTCCATCCAATATATTCAAATGGATATTTGAATATATATATATTATTTTATTTTATTATTATTAAATGTATAT
>CAKNXH010000066.1:9055-64700 GCA_932178445.1 Andricus quercusramuli | reverse complement strand
CATTCATAGTTTCGCACACGATTGAAACCCGAAAAATCTTTAAATTTAAATTTATTATAATGAATCATCGTGAAAGTATCAAATCTATTATTAAGGAAATAAATATTTTTAGAAATCGTTTGATCAGTTTTGAGATGTTAGTGGTAAAAATAAGCCCTACAAATGTAATTAATTTATTTGCAATAGTCTTCAAGTTATCGTGTTGACAAAAAAATTTGACATTAACGCACGTCGCACATATAAATCCGGACAATTATTTAGAACATTGTATTAGACATTATGCTTCCTCACAGACAGAGGTTTGTAAATAATAAAATTTCCAATATAATTTTTAACATATTTCGATATAATTCGACCCCAGGAGTTGGAAAATAATTTTTTTTTTCAAATGTCCGCGTGCCTGTGTAACTTCTTTCTGTTTACCATATCTTGAACAGTAAGAGCTGTTATCATGAAATTTGGAAGAATTGTAGCTCCGACTGATATCCAGGTCTGATAGATTTTTCGCGTTTATAGATTTACAAAAATATACCTTGTTTATATGAGAAAAACTTTTTTATATTCAAAATAAAACAATACGATATCTAGCGTATTTGTTCGCGTCTTTGAAACGCATCGATCGACCTATTGTTGAACCTTTTATGACCCATCAGTAACGATTCAACAAGTTTAAAAAAAGTGTTATTCTGTGTATATAGAAAAAAACTTGCTTTATATTCAAAATATGACAATAATATAGTGTATTTGTTCGCGTCCTTGAGACGCACCGACTGACCTATTGTTGAACCTTTTATGACCCACCAGTACCGACTTATGAAGTTTCAAAAAAATGTGTGTATTCTGTTTACATGAGAAAAACTTGGTTAATATTAGAATGCTGCAGTACTGTATCTGATATGTTTGTTCGCGTTTTCGAAAAAAGTCGAATGACCTATTGACGAATCTTTCTATTACCTCTTGTGATCTAGGAACACCGATTCAGGGTGTCCAGCGATTCTTAGGAACGAAATTCAAGGTATTTTCCAGGTTTTCCAGGTCAAGAAGTCAAGCTTTTCCAGGTCTCCTTTTTTACATCAAATAATGAAATAACCGTTTGTTATACATATAAAAAAGTGAGCCATTTCATTTTTTATTAGTCAATAATTTATAAAGGAGGCAGAACCATTAATAAACAAATTCTTAATTTTTTTCAAAGATAAGTCGTCTTTGAAATCCTTGAAATATTTGTGAATTCTTTGAAATCTCTTAAAGTACTTAAATCTTTGTGAAATTTGTATGAAATCTTTGAAATCTTTGTGAAAGTTTTCTTTAATTCTTGTGAAATCTTTCGTATTAGTTTGAAGTCACCGAAATATTTGAAATCGTTTAAAATCTTTGAAATGTTTTGAAATCTTTGGAATTCTTGTATTATTTTGATATCTTTCTGAAATTTTTTGTATTCATTTAAAATCATTAAAATATTTTCAATCTGTGTACAATTTTTTGAAATGTTAGAAATCTAGATTTCCTTTCTAAACTCTTTCTAAAAAAAAACCTTTCTAAAATCTTTAAAACCTTTGAAATCTTTTGAAAGTTTTAAAATATTTGGAAATGTTCGTAATCTTTGCAATCCTTACAATCTTTATGAAATGTTTAAAATCTTTGGGAATTTATTTGTGAAATTTTTGACAAATCTTTTCAAATATTTGTGAAATTTTTCTTAAATCTTTGTTTGGGAAATCTTTTTTATTTGTTGAAACCATTGAATTATTTGAAATCTCGGTGAAATCTTCTAAAATGTTTTTAAACCTTTTAAAATCGTTTAAAATCTTCGAAATCGTTTAAAATCTTAGAAATCTGGTGTACTGTAAACTTTTTCAAATCTTTAAAATCCTTTAAATCTTTTGAAATTTTTGAAAGCTTTGTGGAATTGATTTGAAATATTTGAAATCTGATATACACGCCTTTTTTAAATCGTTGAAATCCGTGAAATCTCTGTAAAATGTTCAAAATCCTTTTAAATCTTTGAAATATTTTGAAACCTTTTGAAATCTTTAGTAATCTTTTGTAATTTGGTGTACACTAAAAAACCGAGTGGGGAAACCCTTGAAAAATCCGTTGCATGGCCGTGGCTCATTCTAATTCTGGAACTGAATTAACATTGACATTTTCAACTAATAATTTTTATAGTTTGAAAGTTGAATATCACAAAAAAATATATACTTTAACATTTTATATTAGCAGAGACGAAATTAGAAACTTATAGAATTATCCACAATATCAGGGTGGCGATTCGGCGGACGATTTCAAATTTCCGGTAAACTAAAGGTAACATATTCATATTTTCAGAAAAAAACGCAAACATTTATTTTAATTCATGACGTTCATTCTAAACATCCTTTAACACATCAGAGAAAAAATACTTAAATTTTTCACAAAAAAATATTCATTTTTTTACAAAAAATGGAATAGTTAATCTTTCAGTTGAAAAAATTAATTTTCAACAAAAAAAAAACGGATTTTCAACAAAGTAGTTCAACTTTCCAGCAGAGTGATGAATTTTCAAATAAAATTATGAATCTTCAACTGCAATAGTTAAATTTCAAACCGAAAAGATGAATTTTCAACTAAAACGATTAATACTTTACTGGAACACTTGAATTTCCAATCAAAGAGATCTATTTTTAAACAAGATTAATTTTCAAATAAAAAGATGATTTTCTACAAAAAAACATCGATTTTTTAACAAAAGACACGAATTTTGAACGAAATTGTTGAATTTTCAATTAGAAAGGACAAATTTCCATCTAAATTGTCGAATTTTGACCTAGAAAAGATCAATTTTCAACTAAAAATGGAACAGTTGAGTATTTAGTTAAAGAAATTAATTTTCAACCAAACTGATGAATTTTTAACTGAAATGATGAATCTTCAACTGGAATAGTTGAATTTTCACAAAAAAAGAGATAAATTGATTTTTAACAAAGTAGTTACATATTCAACCAGAGAAGAATTTAAAATTAAAATAATGAATCTTCAACTTTTCTAAATTGACCAAAATTATTAAAATAATGAAAACTCGAATTTTTCTACGATCAGAAGTAAATTCCCGGCCATTTCCCAGTCAAGTCGCCACCCTGAATATTAATGTCTGTTCATTACAATCTATAAAATAATTTGTAAAGTGTACAAAAAATGCCTAGAAATCTCTTTCTTTATTGCGTAATAAGTAAAAGATAAATAAAAAACTTTTCAGTAGCAAGGTTTCTTCTGAACGAGATGTTTCTTTTATAATAGACTAAAAGATTTAAATTACTTTTCGCATTTCAATAAAAAACCTATTGAAAAAAATTAATTAAATTTTCTCGTGAAAAATTCAAGGAGATTTTCAGGTTTTCAAGGTTCAACAAAAATTCAAGGAGAATTCCAGGTTTTCAATGTTTTCAAGGTCGCTAGACATCCTGCGATTTATAAATTTAAAAAATATATTGTTTATCTTATTAATACGAGGGAAACTGATATAATATTAGGAATACAACAGTAATGTTTATGATACATTTGTTCATGTCTTAGAGTTGCATCGATTGCCCAAATTAAGAAACCTTTCATGACCTACTACAACCTAACCAGATCGTTTTTAAATTTCTTAAAAAAATGAATGTCCTTGCTTATAAGAGGATTTTTTCCTCTTAAAATGTATTAGCATTATAGGGCAAACGATTCGTCTCAAATCAAGGAATCTTTTCTATCTTTGAGACAAGTTTAAATTGTGTGAATGAGAAAATTTTTACTATAGAAATCGATTGTTTTTTTAATTGAAGGGGAAAAAGGGGACGGACTGTGATCCCTGCAATTTGAAAAAATAAAAAGTTGGTAATGTTATTACCTGTTACAGTTGGATAGATTCCTCCTTTCCTGGAAAGTGCCTCTTTCATTTGAGTTCCTCACTTTATTAGTTTCTGGAAAACCATTTTTTATATAGTCAATAAAGTCAAATTTAATAAATATAACTTAACACATGATATCTCCATTTTTTATTTAAAAAAAAAAACAAGAAAAATTTTCACAATTTTTCGACTATATAATCCATATTGTAATAATTTTCTAAAGGTCCACTTGTTTCAAAAATCAACCCCGTTCCCATTTCGCACACGATATTAAGTTTCAAATATTTCACAAATGTAAAAAAAATGTCAACTGTGTTTCATATAGATACAGGATTTTAATAAAAATATTTATGGAATTTTATACCACGTAGGAATTTGACAAAACTAGTATTCTAAGCGATTATTTATAAACTTGTATAAAGTATCTAAATAATACTAATTACTTTTAAAATATACATTTTGTTAAGTATATAAAATAAAATGGAAAAACGAATCCAATAAGGATAATTTTGGTAATACCTGCGGGTTTACAAAATTAAGATTTACAGAAAACGAACATGTCTGTAGAGTCTTCATAGTTTATTTTTCTTGGATGATTTCCCGGACTTATTTGGCATTTCTCATTCCGACAAGAGACGTCTTTCTCTCTTAGGCAAAGTGCTTTTCACTCACCCACTCATCCGAACGAAAAACCCTAACCTAACCTAACAATGCCGTGCCCGAAAAACCGTTACTCTTTTACTTTTATTTATCTTTAGAAATACACAAAATATACATATTAGTGAACTTTACTTACCATCCATCATTTCTCACAATATTTATTGTCAACTTTCTGCATAAATTTGAATTTTCTTGTCAACAATCACAGTAAAATAACTGTTTCATAACGTCACATAACTTGCAAACTTATTCAAAATTAGGTACGTTTGAAAATAGTTTGATACATTTTTTTTCGTTTTCCGTTCTATAAATACCGGGAAATACACCACTTTTCATGTAGTTCCATTTTATTGCATTATTCACAAGATTTTTCAACAAATAAATAAAAACTGTGATTCTTTCACTCGTATGGGGATGCATGGATTTATGCGCGTCCACATACATACGCACACAAATTCAAAATGATTTAAAATGGGAATCGTTCATCATTCTGACGCTTGGCGGCAGCACCGAAAGTAGGCGCGGTTATTTGAATTATTTTTAACATCCCTTTACATGTCGCATTGCGGGATTATAGTTCTTTCTGAATTTTAAAAGCTGCTGAGGATAATTTTACATAATTTAATATTTTAGTTTCACACATTCCGAAATTTATAACATGATAATTTACAAAAAATTTCAAGACATGCTAATACTGTGTAGATTTGCAGAACTACTTTTTAAATGTCTTTAGCGTATTTGCCAAATATTCGTCATCCAGACAAAGGTTGGATGAGGAATGAAAATTTATATTTTGGGTTATACATTAATTTCTCAAGAAAAAATTCAACCATTTGATTGAAAAAAAATCTTTTTTGTTGAAACTTCATATTTTTGGGTTGAAAATTCAATTGTTTTGTATAGAAAATGCGTCTTTTTGTCTTGAAAATTCAACAGATATTGGTAGAAAATTCAACTATTTCGTAAAATATTCGTTTTATTTATTGAAAATTGATTTTGATTATGAACATGTAAATATTCCATTTCTACTAGAAAATTATCTTTTTCGTTTAAAAATTTAACTATTTAGTTCAAAAATTATGCAATTTGCTGAAAAGTCATCTTTCCTGGTAAAAGAATAATATTCTTGGTTGAAAATTTAACGATTTGGTAAAAAATGTATGCATTTTGTTAAGAATTCGTCTTTTTTAGTAGGAAAATTAATATTTCGCGACTAGTTCTTTGAAAGTTGCATGAATCCTCAACAAATAAAGATTTTTTAGTCAATAAGGAAAACAAATTTCATCCAAAATGTAGAATTTTCAAGTAAAAAAGACAAGCCTACTACGAACAGTTGAATTTTAAATCAAATAATTACCTTTTTACAAAAAAGATAAATTGAATTTTTAAACAAGATTTTTTTTTACCAAAAAGACGAATTTTCAATATAATATATAAATTTCTAACGAAATAGTTGAATTTTCATCCAAGAAAATTAAATTTCTATCACAAAAGACGAATTTTCAATCAATTATATAAATTTTCAAGCAAATAATTAAATTTGTAAACTAAAATGATTAATTTTTCACCAAAAGTGGAATAGTTAAATTTTCATTTGAAAAAATTAATTTTCATACAAAAATTTATATTCTACAAAGTGGAAAGGTATATATTAATATTTTTTATCAATCTGTTGAATTTTCAAGATAGGAAAACGAATTTTCGTAAAACAGTTGAATTTTCAATCCCAAAATTTGACGCTTCAACAACAAAAGTAAATTTTCAATCAAATAGTTACATTTTGTGTTAAATAGATAAGTTTTCAACACAAAAATGTAATTTTCAATAAAATATATACATTTTTAACCAGGTTATTGAATTTACAAACAAAAAATTGAATTTTAAAACTAAAAAATCGATTTTGAACAAAAACATGAATAGTAAAATTTACATGGAAAAGAATTAATTTTTAATAAAAAAAAAAAGAAACTTTTACAGATCAGTTGAATTTTCTATCGAATTGTTGAAATTTCAACAAAGACGAATTTTCTATTTGAATTTTATTTTGAATATTGAACCTAAAAATATGAAATTTCAACCAAATAGTGAAATTTTCAGTTAAAAAATCAATTTATAGCCCAAAAGAGGTATTTTTCTAGAAATTAGTTTAATTTTCAAACGAAGAGATGAATTTTCTACCAAAATTATGAATCTTCAACCAAAAAAAAAAAAATGAATTTTTAAGAAAGTGGTTTCAACCAAGGAGTTCAATTTTCAACCTAAAGACATGAATTTTCAGCAAAAAATATAAAAGTTCTAATTATAAAAATATAAGTATATAATTAAAACCTATCTTAAGCTACTAAACTATAAACATTTCCAATTAATAAATGTTCGATTGCATATCTTAAAAATTTGAGAATTTTAAACTGCAAATCGTTAAAATTGAAGAAATTTTAATTGTAAATCTTCAAAATTTAACTATTCCAAAACAGGTTCAAAATTACAAACCTTTCAAACATAAATCTTGAAAAGTAAATAAATTGCAATTTTATATTTTCAAAATTCAAGAATTTTCAACTGTAAGTCTTCAAATTCATACACAGAAACATATTAATTAAAAAGAATACTTAAACCTAAGTAAGATAAATTCGATCAATACCACCTCGGTTGTAAGTCGTGTTAATGAAAAATTATTCAAGTTTTGTGTTTGAAAATGAAAAATTCTGTAATTTAAATATCGTTGATTCACAATTGAAATTTCTTCAATCTAAATGATTCAGAATTGACAAGTATTGATTTTTGATCTTCAAAATCACCAAGAAAAACAAAATTCAAAATAAATTCATTTTAAATGATACATATTAAAAATAGAAAAATCTTCAATTGCTATTATTACTATTTCTACTATTATTATTGCTTTTGTTATTAGTCGGTTTAAGTAATATATTGTACTAATAATACATAAATGTATATTAAATTTAATATTTCATATCTTTAAGTAAGAAATTGGTAAAAACAGGCTTTCGTCACCCTCGCTCATCCCTTCCCCAAACTTTCTCCTCATCTACTTCCCCCTCGCCTCGCTTCCATAACTAAAAATCCTCTTCCCCTACTTCCCTTTTCTGGCCACCACTTCCCCTCCCCTAGTCCACCTAATTCCACACGCCTTATTTCCCCTACTTCCCCTCAACTACCTTTCCCTTACTTCCCCCACCACCATTCCCCCTAACTTCCCCTACTCACCCTTTATTTCCCCTAATTTCCCATACTTCCCCACTCCTCATTTCCAATACTTCACATTCTTCCCTATCCCTCGTTCCCCCTCCTTAGATAGAAGTACGACAGACGGACACCCGGCCCGAGGCTATGAAATAAAAAAAAATGAAAAATATTGTAAAATTAAAATAATAATATTATACATCATAAAAAATATAATATTATAATTGTTAAACATATTCTAATAAAATGTTTTATATAATAAATAGAATTTAAATTCGATATAAACAAAAGTATAATTAAGTAATATTAGTAATACCATTGTAATTACATTCCATGTCGCAGCGCTTTTGCATGAAATCCATGTAAAGGTACTTATAAAATCGTCACCCCCCCACCCCCATAAAAAATGTTATAATCATTAAAAGTATTATATTTGATATGAATAACAAGACTGTATTTGTAAAAAAGTGTATCTGACGTGATTAATTTAATAATTTATGTTTTTAAGGTTTAGGTCGGTTGTCCGTACGTCGTACTTTTTTCTAAGGAGGAAAAGTGAGAGGAAGTAGGTAAAATAAGTTTAAGGGATGTAGGTGGAGTAGGGTAATGAGGGGAAATTATGAAAGGGGAAGTAGGAGAAGTGAAAGGCAATTAGTGGAGGGTTAGTAGTGAAAAATGGTGCATTGGGAAGTGGGGGGAAATTATTTAGGGGAAGTGTGGGTGAGTAGGAGAGGAAAGTAGGGGAAGGGGAATGTTATCTGTGGCACTGAGAATAGAGGAGGTAGTAGTGGTGGGGCGAAGGGTCAAGGTAAAGTAGGATTCGTAGAGGAATTTAGGGGGAGTAGGGGAGGGAAAGTATGGGAGGTGTCTCAATCAGCGCATGTTTTTGAAATTATTTTGCTTTTGGCACATATAAACTTTTATTTTTCAGAAACACATATAACTTCATAGATATGATTAAAACACGAGAAAAATACAACAGATGCTATACAACATGGAATAAACGTTCTCTTAATGCTAATAAACATAATAAACATTCTCAAATACGTAAACATTATAAGCAGTGCTAAAATGATTAAATCAAGTTTAATTAGAACTATAATTGATAACTTTTCTTTGGTAGTTTATTTGCATAATTACTATATTATGCAAAGGTACAAAATAAGAAAGGAATAATAAACTAAACAATTTGTTTTAGATGACTTTGTATCTTATAAATAATTTTAATCAGTTAAGATCCGGAGATATTAACGGTGTATCATGTGTATCCAATAAAAGTATCTGTTCATTACTACTACTTTTCTCTTCAGCCTCATAATCGCAGTCGTCCTCCTCCACTGAAATCTGGGATCCAAAGGATTTATACTGAAATGCAGACTGCGACAAATCCACCTCCACAGGAAACAGTGTATCTGATGAGAGCAAATCTTTGGTATTGGCGTAATATTCTGCCAAGCCTGAAGCAAATTTCTGCAATTGCCAAACCACGTCTTGAACATGCTTGTTGTCCAAGAGTTCTAGTTTCACAAGGACATCCGATCTGAGTTTTGCGAATTTCGCTCTAGCCTCTTGCCGACATCGAAGTATCAAACGGTATTCGTAGTTGCCCGTTTCCACACGATAAAAAGGTTCCTGAAGTGCAGCGTAGCTTTGTTCCTCATCATCGAGTTCTTTGACTTTTAGGCAATAGGAAAGATATTCAAATTTTGCATCAGCATATTTACTGATTGTTAAACGAGTATCTGGAATCGCCTTGTGAAGATATGTTCCCAGGTCACTAAGAATTGGCTTCAAAGCTTTCAGCATAGCCACCCCGTATTTTTCCATCTGTCTGTGTTGGTCACCAAATTGTCTGAATGCTTCACTGGCTCGTGGTTGAGGCTCTCGAACTCCGATCGCTGCAAAAGCGTCGCCAAACACTGCAAGTTTCAACGATTTTAGAATTAACATTTATTCCCATAGTCTCTAAGGGGCAGTGGTGTAGGCCTAAAAGAAAAAGTGACCTGGCGGTACTTTCCATAAACAATGTTACCAGTTTTAGGGGAGGGGGCTAAAAATAAGGTTGGTAACAAGGGGGGAGGGTTATGAGTGGAAATACCTTTACGAACTTAGATAATATTTAGAACTTAAACCCAATAAGGAAATCCAACTCTATTTTTGAGTAAAAGTTCATTTTTTTATTGAAAAGGCTACTATTACATTTTTGGTTCGGAATTCATCTCCTTTGGTTAAAAGTGCTATTACTTGGCGGAAAATTTAATTATTTTGTTGGAAATGCAACTATATTGATAAAATCATCTTTTTTATCTTTTTTATCTTTTTTATCTTTTTTAATGCTAAAAATTAATTTTGTTGTTGAAGGTTCATCCCTTTGGTTAAATATTTACATATTTTAATGAAAATTCGTTTCATGTTTGGTTGAGAATAAATGTTTTAAACTGAAAATTAAATTGTTCCATTTATTTTTGAAAATTTATTTTTTTTCAATTAAAAATTTAACCATTTGGTCAAAAGTTTATCTTTTTAGTTGAAAGTTCAAACTTTTTGTTTGAAAATTCATGTATTTTCTTGAAAATACGTCTTTCTTGGTAGAAACTTATTCTTTTTGGTCAAAAATGCAATTATTCAGTTAAAATATTAACTGTTATAGCTTCGTTGAGAATTCATCCTTTTTGCCTGCAAAGACGATTTTAAATAAACTTTTATGTTTAAAATTCTACCGTTTTGTAGAAACTTCATCTTTTAGGATTAAAAATTCAAAAATTTGCTAAAAAATTAAAGTATTTGGTTGAAAATTAAACTTTTTAGTTGAAAAAGCATATTGTTGAGTTGAAAATTCAACTTTTTTGTAGATTATGTTAAAAATTCGTATTTTTTGGTTAACTTTAACTCTTTGAGAAAAAGTAAATTTAGTTTCTGGTTGAAATATCAACTATTCCTATTTTTGTTGAGGATTCATCTTTTTGTTTAATTAAGCTGCTTTCAATTTAAAATTAAAATCCTTTCTTGGTTGAAATATCAACTATTATATTTTTCGTTGAGAATAAATATTTTTTTATTCAAACGTCTTTTGAAAAATTCGTTTTTTGGCTTGAAAAGACAATTACAATTCATCTTTTTTGTTGGAAAATTCAACTGCTTTGTTGAAAATCTGCCTTTTTGGAATAAAAATTATTTTCTTTTTTAAATGGGCAATTCATATTTTCAACAGAAAAGTTCCTGGTTGAAAATGTAACTGTCTTCTGAAAAACTTGTCCTTTTGGCTTGAAAATTCGAATATTTGATTTAAAAAAATGCAACTGTATGTGATTCACGTTAATTATTTTTTGTTTGGTTTAAAATTAATTTTGTTTGTTGAAAATTCATTTTTTCGGTTTTAAAAGTCAACCTTTTCCTACGACATTCGACTTTTTAGTTTTAAAACTCATCTCTCTCGTCGAAAATCGAGTCGAAAATTTATCTCGTTTGGTAGAAAATTAATCTTTTTTTTTTTGGAAATTCAACTTTTTTGTTGACAATGTAATATATTTCGACTTGAAATCTTACGCATTTCATATTTAATTCAGTATGGTACCTACACATTATTTTATTCAAAAACATCCCCTATTATTCTACATGAAATTATAATTCAAAATAATCTTACCTTTATATATTTGTGTGAGATCGAAAAAGGCATGCAATGTCGATTTTGCATGGGAAAGTAGACCTCGATATAAATTTTCCGTTCTTTGTAAAGCCATTAGCCGTTGGATCAGTGCATCGTTGCAAAGAATTGCTCGAGACAGACCTAAAGCATCAGCAGTGGCGCTTCCCATGCCTTCCACTAATCTATGTTTCACCTTAAAAAAATTTATTATTTCCTCAAACAGTTTATTATTCAGAAAAAATTTTGAAAGTATGACTTAATCAATATTAATAGATTTAAATATTAAAAAACGTTGATAAGCGACGGGCTTATCACTTGACTTTTGGGTGTAAACCAGATTTCATGATTTTACAAATATTTAAAATATTTCAAATAATTTCACAAAGATTTCCAAAAAATGTCAATGATTTCACAAAGGTTTAAAAATATTTCAAAAGGGTTTAGACAAGTTTTACAAATACTCACAAATTTTTAAAGATTTTGGAGGTTTCAAAAGATTTCAAAGAATTCCAAATATTTCAAAGATTTCAAAGATTTTAGAAGATTCAGAAGATTTCAAAAAGATTTTACAAAAATTTCAATGATACATAATAGAAGATACAGAAGATATAGAATATTTCACAAAGATTTCAGAGATTTTACAAAAATGTCAATGATTTCATAAACGTTTCAAAAGATTTCAAAAGTTTTTACAAAGGTTTTACAAAGATTTCAAAAATGACAAAAGAGTTGAAAGATTTTAGAAGACTTCAAAGATTAAGAAGATTTGATATATTTTACAAAAAATTCAATGATTTCATAAAGTTTTCAAAATATTTCAAAGATTTAGAAAGATTTCAGCAGAATTTCAAAAAGATTTCGAAAGACTTCAGAAGGATTTCACAAATATTTCAAAAGATTTTAACGATTTCAAATAACTTTACAAAGATTTCACAAAAATTTAAATGATTTCACAAAGGTTTCAGAAGATTTCAAAAATTTCAAAAGATTTTACGAAGATTTAAAAGATTTTACAAAGATTTCAAAGATTAAAAAAGATTCCACTGAACTTTCAATAATTCAACAGATTTCAAAGATTGCAACGATTTTAAATAATTTCACAAAGATTTCAATTTTTTTGAAAGATTTCACAAAACTTTCAAAAATGCACAGATTTCAAAATGTATTTAACATTTCACAAAAATTTCACAAAGATTTGTAAGATTTAAAAAGGTTTTACAAAGATTTGTAATATTTCTAAATATTTCAAAGATTTCATAAAGATTTCAAAATATTGCAAACATTTTCTAAAGATGTACAAGGTTTCGGAAAGATTTGAAAGATTTCAGAAGACTTCAAAGATTAAGAAGTTTCAAAAGATTTTACAAAAAATTCAATGATTTCACAAATATTTCAAAAGATCTCAACGATTTCAAATAACTTCAAAAAGATTTCACAAAAGTTTAAATGATTTCACAAAGGTCCCAAAAGATTTCAAAAGATTTTACACCGATTTTGAAAGATTTCACAAAAATTTCAATAATTTCACAAAAGATTAAAAAGATTTTGAAGATTTTTTGACATTTTACAAAGATTTCAGAAATATTTAATAGATTTAAAAGGATTTCATCCAAATTTCACAATGATTTCGAAAGATTTAAAAAGATTTGAATGATTTAGAAGATTCAGAACATTTCACAAATATTTCAAAAGATTTTAAAGGCTCCAAATAATTTCACAAAAATTACAATAATAACAAAGGCATCAAAAGATTTCGAAAATTTCCAAGATTTCACAAAGATTTCAAAGACGTTAAAAGATTTCACAAAACTTTCAAAATTTCACCAAGATTTCAAAAATTTCACAAAGATTTCAAAGATTTCACAAAACTTTCAAAAACTTCACAATGATTTCAAATATTTCGAAGATTTCGAAAGATTTCAGAATGATTTATAAGATTTCAGAAGATATTATAGATTTAAAAGATTAAGAAGATTTAACAACAATTTCCAAGATTTCGCAAACATTTCAATGATTTCACAAAGGTTTCAAAAGATTTCAACAAATTGTAAAAGTTTTCAATAATTTCACAAAGATTAATTTTTTTTTTAATTTCACAAAACTTTCAAAATTTTCACAAACATTACAAATTATTTCAGAAACATTCGAAGATTTGGGAAGATTTCAAAGATTCAGAAGATTCAGAAGATTTACAAAGATTTTAAAAGACTTCAAATATTTCAAATAATTTCACAAATTTCAGATTTCACAAAAATTTCAATGATTTCACGAAGATTTCAAAGGTTTAAAAAGATTTCACAAAATTTTCCAAAAATATTCACAGAAGCTTCAAAATATTTCAAAAATATCAACAGATTTTACGAAGGATACAAAGGATTTCAAATATTTTGAAAGATTTCACAAAAATGTCAATTTTTTAAATATTTCACAAAACTTCTGAAAATTTCACAAAGATTACGAATTATTTCAGAAAAATTTCAAAGATTTAAAAAAGTGTTCAAAACATTTGACAGAAGGTTCAAAATATTTCAACAGATTTTACGAAGGATACAAAGGATTTCAAATATTTTGAAATATTTGACGAAGATTTTACAGAAATTTCAATTTTTTTTAAAGATTTCACAAAGTTTTCACAAAAATTTGAAATTATTTCACAAAACTTTCAAAAATTTCGTAAAGATTTGAAACATCTAAACAGATTTCAAAGAATTCACAAAGGCTTGTACACCGTATTTCAAGCGTAATCAACCCCTCGTTGGTAAGTTATGTTTACCTTTTTTAACGCAATATCTAGAGTGTGTCCCTGTTTAGGATCTGCGTGTAATTTGTTGTAGTTAATACTGACTTGCGATTCGCAAGCTTGTATCATCTTAGCCACCTCCACTTTTGTTTTTCCTCTAACTGAAGCTCCATTTACAGCAACAAGTTCGTCTCCAGCTTGAAGTGTGCCATCCACGGCAGCCGGGGTATTATCAAAAATTTGTACTATGTAAAGGCAAGGGCAAAGAGGAGCACCACCTCCAATACTGATGCCAATCAGATTACTGCTGTCCTTTTTTATCACGATATTTCCAGACGTGATGGTCATGCCCCTGTAGTCAATTTTTAGTTGAAAAATATTCAGGTCTCGATGATTTAATTACCCTCACAGCAATAAGATTTCCCGCTTAAACCTATTTATGTCCCGGATTATCCCAGGGATAACCCGCCAGGATATCCTGCAAGGTGGAAATTTGGATATCCCAGGGAAAACATCAGGATATCCGGGATGTCTATGGTATGTTTCCGGGATATTTGAATGCACCACGTGGGACATATCCCATAGACATCCCGGACATTTTGGGGAAATCCAAATTTCCATCTTGAAGGATATCCCGACGGGTTATCCATGGGATATCCTATTGTTGTGAGGGTAGGCACGAGAGCCACAATAAATAACAGTTTCTAGTACAATCATTTAAAGACACTGCGTGTGCAAACTACAAGAATTAATAAAATATTTGAAGAAAAAAACAACAAAAACAACAGTGAAATACTATAATAAATACACGGACGTCTACCAGAAAGTCCTAATTCGAAGATCTAAAAATGTTTAAATGTTGCAAACTTATCTCTAGTTTTTAAATTTAGTGTGTTTAAAATTGTCCAATTTCAAATTGAAAATTTAAACACGTGTGTACCTTTAATACCTGGTTCTGCGGTCCAGTAGCCACTCTGCAGATTATAAATTACTATACTACAGGCTTCGGACTCACTTCCGAGACTAAAAACAGTGTAAATAGTGTCACAAATTTGAAACAATAGTCTCAAAATAATGTCTGAATTTCAAAGTGAACAGTCCGAAATCATAAAGTAAGCTTAGTAAGTAATAGAAAATTAACTTTATTTTTAAAGAAAAATTTCCAGTTTTATAACCTAATATTTTGAAAGTATTCAAAATGAACTTCAATGTTTATTAAAAACATTATTCTTCAGTCTATAAATTGTCAAAAATCCTAATTATTTATCGCAGACATCATGGTCTTTTGCCTATTCCCCTCTTTTTTTCGTTTTCGCACTTGAATGCGAACTGAATTCATAAAACCCAATAAGAAAATCTAACTATTTTTGGTCGAAAGTTCATTAATTTTAATTTAAAAATCTACTAATAAATTTTTGGTTAGAAATGTACCTTTTTGGTTCAAAATTGAATTATTTTGTTGAAAATTAAACTGCTTTGTTGAAAATTCGTCTTTTTAACTTGGAAATTCAACAATTTGAATGACCTTTCTTTTATTTTTTGACTAACAAATTTTTTTTATTGAAAATTCAACTGTTTGGTTAAAAATTCTCTTTTTTTTCAATGAATTCATCTGTTATATATTTTTTTTCACCGAAGTTTGAAAAGACAAGTACCTGAAGTTCCGAACGTTCAAATGAACGATAAATTTTGCCTCGTTTCTATTATACCCATAAATATTGTTTCAACTGCAATTTAAAATATGCTTCATAATTCTGTTTCAATAATAAATTATTTCCAATATAAAGGAACAAACATTTTAGCACTTTTTCTGGTTTATAAAGTCATCAGTAAAAAATTTCGTTCATTTGAACGTTCAGATCTTCAAGCATATTGAAAACACGGAAAGAAGATTTTCAAGATAAACTACGCATTTTTATTTTTTCCAATACTTTAAAAAAATTCTACTAATATAAAAAAGGCATCCTATCTCGTTAAAAATCAATCTGTTATGGTTGAAAATGAAAAATTCGTATTTTCGGCTTGAAAATTCAACGACTTGGTAAAAAATGTATGTATTTGATTGAAAATTCATCTTTTATTGGTAGAAAATCAATTTTGTTTTGTTAAAAATGCAAATGTTAGGTTGAAAATTAATCTGTTTTAGTTGAGGATTTAAGTATTTTGTTGAAAATTCGTGTTTGTCGGTTGTTTTTGAGTGAACAATTGTTTTATTTTAGTCTAAATCGAAACATTTTTTTGTTAATATATCAAATAATAAATTTTCAGTTGAAAATTCATCTTTTTAGTTTGAGAATTCAACTCATTGAGTGAAAGTCGAACTACTTTCCAAGTTCTTTTTTTTTTGTTAAGAGTTTAACTGGTTTGTAGAAAATTCGTATTTAAGAATTTTGTTGCGAATTATTTTTTTTTGTTTTTGAGTGAAAAACTGTTAATTTTAAACGAAAATATATTTTTGTTAAAATATCAACTATTAAATTTTTAGTTGAAAATTATTTTTTTTGTTGTTAAAAATTCATATTCTCGGGTTAAAAATTCAACTGTTTAGAAGAAAATTTGTCCTTTAAGCTTGAAAATTCAACAATTTGGTAGAAAATTCAACCTACTTGTAAAAAGTTAAGTAAGAAACGAGAAAATATAAACTACAAATTAATTAAATAAAACTTGGACTAACATTGCATTCACTGTTTTAATTGAAAATTCCTCTCTTTTAGTAGAAAATTAATCTCCTTTGAAAATTTAATTATTTCTTTAAAAATGTATGTATTTTTTTAGAAATTCGTCTTTTCTGGTAGAAAATTGATCTTCTGGGTTAAAAAATCAACTATTTGGTTTAAAATTGATGTATTTTGTTGAGAATTCATCTTTTTTGGTAGACAATTAATCTTTTGTATTGAAAATTCATCTTTTTGGTCAAAAATGCAACTGTTTGTTTGAAAGTTATTCTGTATTGGTTGAAGATTTAACTATTTTGTTGGAAATTCGTCCTTTTTGGTTCAATACAACTGTTTTTTCTTTAAAATGAAAATCTTTTCTTGGTTAAAACATAAATTATTACATTTTTTGTTGAGAACTAATCTTTTTTTCGTGAAAAATTCAACTACTTGTTTGAAAGTTGAACTACTTTATTGAATCATAAGAAAAAGTAAGACCTCCCCCCCCTTCCCCTAATCGTATAAATCGTTCAAAAATATTTTTTAAGGAAAAGTAAAAAAATATTGGCATTCGCGGACAAAGGTGAGAAAATAGTGTCTTTAGTGTCATTTTTTTCGAAATAGTATATTGGGTCCTTGCATATGACTTTAGGCAAAAATTATTTCAACCCACCCCCTCTTTTTATTAAACAAAATAAGAAGTTACTTTATTCGAAACATGCCTCATCGGAAGCTACAACTTTCATTTTCCGATGGGGCATATTTCGAATAAAGTAAGTTCTTATTTTGTTAAAAAAATGGATTTTTTGCAATAATTTTTGCCTAAAGTCATATGCAAGGACCCAAAAGCAAAATACTGCCGTCCCTCAAAAAAGTGTTAAATAGTGTCAATAGTGTGGTGGGTCTGCGGCCTCGTAGCAACTAAAAGTAAAATGACAAATTACCACAGCAGTGCACATTTTGTGCGATATATCAACACAGATCGATTCGTGTATATGCAGATATTCGTGTACCATAGAACAAGAGTTTAGACTTACATCTGACAATGAGGCGGCATTGGTGCCTTATCAAACTGATCGAGCTCGATCAGTTCAATTTCTGATCTAATGATTCCAGAGCAGCGGAGAATAAAAAGATAATTCAGAAAGCAAAAAAAAAAAATTTAAGAGAGTTGGCAAGTTTGAATCTCATTAAGAAAAAAAAGTGCGTACATGCGGTCTTCCATCATGGCCAGCTGATGCAATTCGACGCTAGCTGAAGGTACGGTGGTCATAGAATTCAGAACTTGGGACTCTGACTGTCCATCACTGCTCGGTCAATGCACCGCGGTATTGTAGCATGCACAGTATACAAAAAAAGCACATTGAAACTGCAACCAAGCAAACGAAGAAAATAACATCTATTTATGACCCTGGGGAACCAACATTTTATCCTCCTCGAAGAAGAAATCATCCTCAAAGTCCATCTTGAAAGACAAGTTTATCAGCTCTTTTCTGGAAAAAAAATTAGGATTTTTTTAATGCACCATCGGCTAAAGCAAGAAAATAATATTACAGGCGCGTTAACATACACTCCTAATTCCTATTGAAACTTTGCGTAAACTAAAAAAATTAAATCTCTGTTTCTAAAACTGCTTTACTTATCGCACACACAAAGCCCGCACAACCTACAAGGTCGATGATAAACATGTAAAAAGGAAACAGATAAAAACACGTCTACGTTCGTATGGTAAATTTTCATCTCATGTTTCTCTTGCTATACGAATTTTTTTTCAGAGTGACCGTTTTAATCTAGGAAAAAAATTCCCGGTTATTTCCCGGTTCGCAAAAATTCTTCACGGTTATTGAACATAGAAAATTTAAACCCCTATAGATGAACATTTTTTCATTTGAAGTAATCAAAACTGTACTTCAAATTAATACAATCAAAGTGGAACTATTTTGAATTTTAAACATTCAAAATTGAAGCTTGAAAATTTTTGTATTCAAACGCTCAATAATTTACACGTATAAAATGAAACCTTCTAACACTAAAATTTAACATTTTTAACTTTTCTAAATCGAGCAGAGAGAGTGCATCAATAAATTTGTGAATGTTCAAAATTATATTATTTTAGGCAATTTTCAGTTAGAAACATTAAGAATTGGACGATTAACATTATTTTTTAATTATCACTTTTTAAATCAGAAGCTGAATTACTTTTTATTTTAGGTCTTTTAAAATAATTGTTCAATGTATTGTTACTTATGCGTCGAAATTCAATACTTTAACTTATAAATTAAAAATGGAAAAATTACAATTATAAGTTGAAAGTTTAAATTAACACAAAAATTTTAACGATTCAAGACTATTGCAAACAATTCAGTTTCAAATTGTACAGTTTCTAATATTTAATTTATAATTGCTCATTTTAAATGAACGGTCAAATATTTACAAATTTATAAAATTGATCTTCATTTAATCAACATTTTTCGAATTGAATGAGTTAATAATGAAATATTTTAGACAGAAACAATATTTTGATAGGATTTGAAATTGAATAAGAGCGTTTAATTATGAATCTATTAATTTGAAGTTTTTTAAAATTGAAAATAGTTATGAAGTTTCAATCAGCGTTTGCATTTGTTTGGCAACTATGGCTTTCAAATTGAAACAGTTCAACTTTTAACGTTAAAATCTGTAAATTGTTAAATTTTGAAAAAAAGGAGAAATTTCTTTTAAAATCAATTATAGTTCAATATTTAATGCTCAAACTGCAGTTCAGTTTTAAAAATCATTAATTAATTTATATTTACAGTTGATCAACTTGAAACTTTTTTATCAAAAATTTTCAATTTGAAACTCGTTTATGTAGTTTTTAATTTATTAACAGGGAGAACAGAGTTTTTTTTTGTAAATCTCATAAATTCCCTATCTGAGAGACAATTGAATGACTATTAATTTGCCAAAACATTATTTGCCAATGGTAAGCCATTTACTAGAAAATAAAATTTTTTTACAAAAAAATTGTATGGTTTGCAAAGTTTATTAAACTCTCATGTAAAATTATGTAAATATAACATGTTTTACACTTGTTTATAATTGAAAAATTCGCTTTTTTCTTGAGCTTGCAATAGTTAAAATGAAAGAAAATTGAAAATTGAGTTTTTAATAGTTGAATTTTTCACAGTTGAAAATGGAAGAAAATTTACAATCAAATTTTCAACTTTTAAAAATTGAATGTTCAATTTTTCAGACGTTGAAAGTTCAAGAGAAAAGCGAATTCTTTATTAAAAAAAATATAAAAATGTACGTCTTCAAAACTGAATTTTTAAATTCTTCAAATAGAGAATGCACGCCCAAAAATGAAAAAATAAAATGGAAAATTTGTGAAGAAAAAGATTTTGAAACTAGGCATTGTAAACTGAATGAGGTAATAAATGAAAAAGTTGAAAATTTCACTTACAGAAAAAAAACTTCAATCTTTAATGTTTCTACATTGAAAATTGAACGATTAACATAATTTTTTTGTTAACACTTTTTAAATTAGAAGCTGAATTATTTTTATTTTAGGTCTTTTAAAATTACTGATTTTACAATTGTTACTTATACATCAAAATTCAATACTTTCACTTTCAAATTGAAAATAGAACCATTAAAATATTGTGAAAGTTCAAAATTTAAATTAACACTTAAATTCTTATGATTCAAGGCTATTTCAAACAATTAAGTTTCAAATTGTACAGTTTTTATTATTTGATTCGCAATATTGCTCATTTTGAATTAATAGTCAAATATTTACAAATATTATAAAACTATTCATTTTTTAATTTAAAAAATTCAAACTGTATGGGTAAAAATGGAATATTTTAGACTGAAACAATATTTTAATAGAATTTGAAATTGCTTTGTTTGCCAATTGAAACATACCAATTTTTGACGGTAAAATTGTTAAATTGTTTAATTTCACACAAATTCAGAATTATTTTGTAAAATCAATTATTGTCCAATTTTTAATACACGAACTACAGTTGATTCCTAAAAATCATTAATTAATTTATGTTTGGAGTTGATCAACTTGAAACATTCTTTCTCAAAAAATTTAAATTTCAAACTCCTTTAGTTTTTCATTGTTTAACAAGGAGATGATCCCTATCTGAGAATCAATTAGATCACTATTAATTTAGTAAAACATTATTTGCCAATGGCAACCCGTTTACGAAGAGATGGACTTTTTCAAAATAAAAATGATTATGGTTTTAAATTTTTATTAAATTCTCATGTACAATTTTGTAAATATAACATATTTTACACCTGTTTTTAATACAAAATTCGCAAGTTTCTTGAATTTTCAACAGTTAAAATGGGAGAAAATTGAAAATTGAGTTTTCAATGTTGTTGACTTTTTAAACAGTTAAAAATTGAAGAAAATTAATAATCTAATTGAGCTGCCGGATCGAATAAGGGCACATAAAATTATTTCGCGGAGAGTGGGGAGACCCCTGGAGGCTTCCTGGAACATTTTCGAATTTTAATTTTTAAAGATTATATCTAGATGTAGAATTTCATTACGCATCTTTTTTTCCTCAGGCAAAAAGTTGTAGCTTTTTTAGTTTTCCAATTAAAGCCAAAAAACTAGCTGTTTGGGAAAAATCGATTTTAATTCGTTTTTCACTTCAACTTGTGCTCAGTCAGTCAGTTTTTGGAATTTTTCAATGAAAATTTCAGAGAATGTAGATCAAAATGTCCTTTGACTGGCACAATAAAAGGAATTAAGGAATTTATTTCAAAAAAATTGTTGATAATTTTTTTCTGATGCTTGCCGCACATTGGACTTCTCTAACTTCCAGCGTTTCGTTTATCGAGCGAATTTTCAGCAACAAAAAACTTCCAGCGTGAAAGTTGTTAACAACAGTACAAAGCACTTTTCTGGAAAATTGTAGCCCAATCGAACTGATATTTAAGAAATTATTAACGTGTCAAGCCGCTAGCACCTGTACGCCTCGCGCGCGGACTGTTGCGAGAGTCTTAGATCCGATTCTTAATACAGTTCACCGGCGCCAAAAATAAAAACTAATCAAGAAATCAGGTAATATAAAAGTATTATGAATGAATAAATAAATAAATTTGAATAATGTAAAATATTCTATTCATTTCATATTGGTTCTATTTTTGAGATGAACTGTGCAAAAGTAAAACAAAATATAAACATCTAATAGTTGAGATTCACCCTAATTCCTCGAATTTTTCAATCCTTTAAATTCGTGGAATTGAAAAAAGTGAGAGATCGAGAGAGTGCACTTGTTTTTGTTCGTTTTGTAATATTGATAATCTAAAGAAATTTTTTTTGAATTTGAATCAGTGAAATTTCATTGAAAATCAGTAATAATCAGTAAGTGAACGATTCGTCACTATTTTATCAGCGAAATTTCCTTTTTTTTCTTTCAGGGTAAAGAATATATATCTGTTTCAAATAAAGTCCAGAATGCAGACGTTTTTGAGCCAGTTAAACTCTGCTGCAAACGTTTGAAGTCTTATGAACAAGGATCTCATTAGAAATCAAAAGTTCAGAAAGCCTAATATTTATATAAAAGAAGTCTATAAATTTGTAAATTAATGTTAATTATATAACAGAAAAAGACTTTAAATTAAAATGAATTATTTTAATAAAATGTTATGTATATTTATTTAATGATTCTTAATAATTTGATATTACCTGATTTCTTAATTAGTTTTTATTTTTGGCGCCGGTGAACTGTATTAAGAATCGGATCTGAGATTCTCGCTACAGTCCGCGCGCGAGTCGCATAGCCGCTAGCGACTTGACACATTAATAATTTCTTAAATATCACTTCGATTAGGCTAAAATTTTCCAGAAAACTTCTTTGTACTGTTGCTAACAACTTTCTCGCTTGAAGTTTTCTGTTGCTGAAAATTCGCTCGATAAACGAAACGCTGGAAGTTAGAGAAGTCCAATGTGCGCCAAGCGCCAGAAAACAATTATTAACAATTTTTTAGAAATAAATTCCTTAATCCCTTTTATTGTACCAGTCAAAGGACATTTTGATCTACATTCTCTGAAATTTTTATTGAAAAATTCTAAAAACTGACTGACTGAGCACAAGTTGAAGTGAAAAACGAATTAAAATCGATTTTTCCCAAACAGCTAGTTTTTTGGCTTTAATTGGAAAACTAAAAAAGCTACAACTTTTTGCCTGAAGAAAAAAAGATGCGCAATGAAATTCTACATCTAGATATAGTGTTTAAAAATTAAAAATCGAAAATGTTTCAGAAAGCCTCCAGGGGCCTTCCCACTCTCGGCGAAATAATTTTATGTGCCCTTATTCGATCCGGCAGCTCAATTATCAACTTTTAACAATTCAACTGATGAAAATTCAATTTTCAATTTTTCAACAGTTGAAATTAGCTTTATGATGATTTTTTCGAAACAGCTCGCCATTGGTGTATAATATTTTAGTAAATTAATATTCTGTGGGGAATTTAAGAGATTAACAAAAATACCATCTCTGATCATCTCATATTGTACCTCTTAAAAACTGAATTTAAAAATTCTACATTGAGAATGTACGCTTTAAAATGAAATCATAAAATGGAAAATTTTTAATGTAAAAGATTATAGAATTATGCATTGTAAACTGAATGACTTCACAAATTAAATAGCTAGCAATTGAACTAAAAAAAAAAAATGAAATCAAACTTATTTTAAATTGGATACATTTTTCTTGTAAATATTTGTACACTTCAGGACAAAAAATAAATTCACTTTCATACACTATAGATATACTTGAAAAGAATACAAATAGTCGTATAATTATTTGTTTAACAGTACTATGTTATCATTAATAACGCTGCGATTCTTAAAAGTATAATTCTATATTTTTATTACGAAAATCTCTCATGTCGTTAGAACATTAAATAAATTATTTTGATTTTATCATTATTCAAATATTATTATACACCCCCCCCCCCATAAAACAAATATACACCGGCCACGACTAATATGCTCAGCAAAAATCAATAAAAAAATACTTTTCCTAAGCTGCACACTGTATTACAAAGCTTGAAAAAATAATTGCAAATAAACCGTCCTTATTCTTTATATGGTAATAATATAACTAATTTAATGTAAAGATTTATCGATAAAAAGTAACAAAGTATGATTTGAAAAGAAAGTCGATCACTGACATCTGTCAACATGTAGTAAAATTTCTTAAAAATAAGCGTTTATCGAAAAGTACTTGCAAAGTAATAACTGGATCATTCAACTAATTACCTTCTTTCGCCTAAAAAAACTTTTATATAATTTAGAATGTACACTTCACTATTTATTTACTTGACAAAATTGCCATTTGACATTGGACATTTTGGCAATGAAACAGGTTATGTTGTCATTGATGTTGCGCTTGCGCCAGCACGGTCAGCACAGAGCCGCGCAATTTAAAACTGTAAGGGCACGTTTATGTAAGAATGATTTATGAATGTTTAGCCCTTCCCCTCCTATTGTAAGCATTCGTGAGATTTTTTGACTTCCCCTTCTTACATAAGATTTTATATTTTTACTTAATATCTCGGCAATGTATCAATTATTTTCATTGTAAACGAGTTTGCGAGGGATTTTAAAATATCTGAAAAAGTACAATGATTTGCAACGATTTAAAAAGTTTTCAGGGAATTTTTGAGTATTTTAAGCACTACAATGTTTTTTTTAAATTACAGAATTTTTACGGAATTTAAAGAGATTTCCAAAGCATTCTAGGGATTCCATAAGATTTCAAAAGGAATACAAAATGTTTTACAGATTTCAAATGAATTTAAAATCATTTTTTGAAGAATTAGATTAAGAAATTAGTTTGAAGAATTAGAATTGATTATAATGGATAATTTTGCTCAATTTTTTGAACATTAAATTGAGTAATTGAATATTTTTGTTATCTGATTTATAATAAATAATAAATAAATAAAAATAATAATAGTAAATGATAATAATAAATCCCCATAAAATCTCGTGAAATTTTTTCAAATCTGTTAATATATACCATAAAAGTTTCCAATTCCTTAGAAATCTGTTGCTGATATTCTCTCAAAATTTCTGAAAAATCCGTCAACCTTTTTCCATCCCTTAAAATCTATAGAAATCCCTTGAAATTTTTTTTTCTCGAAATTATAATATTTAAATATCACAAATCCCTGAAATAACTACAAATCCATAGAAGTCCCCTGAAGTGAAATTTCAAGGGACTTCTTTGAAATTTTCTGAAATCATTTGAAATTCTTTGAAAACCCTTACAAAATTTTTAATCATTTGAAATTCCTTCGAACTTTTTAAATCTTTTAAAGTTTTTTTTAATCAGTGTGGACGCTTTAGTCGAGGAAAAAAATTCCCGGTCATTTTTCGGTTTACTCAAATTTTTCACGACCATTGAAGATGAAAAATTCGAACTCTTGGACAATTATTTTGCTTAAAGTAATCACAACTAAACTGTAAATAAAAGCAGTCAAGTTGAACTCTTTTGAATAAAAAATTGTTTAATTTGAAACTTAAGACATTTTTAATTCAGAAATTGTTTACTCAAATTCTAAATAACTGACACGTATTGTATGGAAGATTTTAACATTTTGCAATTGTACAGTTTGAATTAAATACCGTTAAACTGTACAATTTTTAATTCTAATTTTTATAAATTGAAAAATTGATAATTGTTCAATTGTTATTTATACATCAATACTCAGCACTTATACCAACAAATTAAAAATGTCCAAACGACAACAATTAATATTGTAACGTTCAATGTTTAAATTTAGCACTCTGAAATTTTAACGATTCAAGGCCTTCTATTTGTAAAAATTCAGTTTCAACTTGTTTAATTTTTAATACTTGATTCACAATTGCTCATTTTTAATTTTTTTATTTTATTTATAAAGTATCAGTCGGAGGTTTGCATTTTTTTAGCTACTAAGGCTTTCGAATTGAAATAGTTCAATTTTTAACGTTAAAATCAGTAAATTGTTTAATTTTCAGTCCTCGAACTATAGTTCAATTTAAAAAACTATGAATTTAAAAAATATCTAATTTTTAATTATTTAGGCCTTCAAACCTGCATTCTTAAACTCTTTAAATTAAAAATGTAAGGTTAAAACCTAAGAGCTAATATGGAAAATTTGTAATGTACAATATTTTAGAATTATGCATTGAATGATTTCAGAATTTAAAAAGTTAATAATTGAACTTAACATTGGAAACAAAGTTGAAATTAAACTTTTTTTAAATTGCATTACATTATTTGAGATGAAATTCGTGATACTTCAAGTGACTGGATAGATTTTTCTTCTACAAATTTGCAAATATTCCAGGTGAAAAAATAAATTGACTGCAATTTCCCGATCCAGCGGCCACCTTAATAAGCCGTCAAAATTCCTTGATATTCTTTAAAATCTTTCGAAAATTTCTTAAATCTAATGAAATCCCGCACAACATTGTGAAATGTTTAATATCTTCTAAAATTCTTATAAAATTGTTTAAATATTTGAAATCCTTTGAGATCCCATAAAATCCGTAGAAATCCCTAGAAGTTTCTTAAAATTCCGTTCCATTTCATTTACTCCCTACGACATTAGAAATTCTTTAAAATACCCTCAAATCCCTTAAGTCTTTGAAATCCTTATCTAAAAAATAGGTGGAGTGGCATAGAATGTCATATTTGTGTGCACAATAAAACTGTCAAAAGTGTAAGATTTATTATTATAAAATTTTAATATTTAATCAAAGCGAGACATATTCAGCAGCATTAGAATTTGTATTTGACACAAACAAAAGTAACTTTATTGTCAAATATCAACAAAAAGTTGTGTTTTTACAACAGGCGAAAAATTACCACTTTTTAATATTTTCATCGCATTATTTAAACTGAAATATTTTTGAAAACCAAAACTTACCCCCTCAGGTTGATTGTTGCTTCTTTAATCCTGAATTGGAAATCCTTTTTGGAACTCAAGCAATTAGTCGAGTTTCAACTCAAAGCGATCAATTTTGAACAAAAAATGATATTCATTAAAAATAATTTATAAGTGTCAACAAGTTGATTTTTAGACCAAAAATATTGTTATTTTCAGTAAAAAAAATTAATTAAAACAAAAAATACGAATTTTTAATAAACTATTTGAATCCTTGACAAAAACAAAACTAATTTTCAAATAAAAACGAGGAATTTTCAATAAAAGAGTTGAGTTTTCGGCCAAGAACGATTTTTCAGTCAATAAAGAAAAAATATCCAAAATGTTGAGGTTTCAAGCCAAAAGGACGGTTGATAAAAAAGCTGAATTTACATCCCAAAAAAGACGAGTTTTCAAGCAAATAAGTGAATCTTTAACAAAAAAATACCAATCTTCTAGCAAAAATGAAACAGCTACATTTTCAGTGAAAAAATCCATTTTAAACAACAACAAAAAACGAATGTTCAACAAAATAGTTATATTTTTAATCAAAGAAATGATTTTCAGCTAAAATGATGAATCTTCAACTAAAAAGAATGAATTTTTACCCAAATTGTTTAATTTTCAACACAAAAGATGAATTTTCTACCAAAAAAAAGACACGTTTTTAATAAAGTAGATGCATTTTTGACGAAATAGATCAATTTTCAACCAAGCAGATGAATTTTCAACCAAGAAAATTGAATGCCTATCAAAAAAGATAAATTTTCAACGAAATGCGTGAATTTTCAACCGAAAAAATTAATTTTCTTCCAAAAAGAGTAATTTTTATAAAAATACGTAAGTTTTCAAAGAACATTTTTAATTCATTTTCAACCTAATAATTTAATTTTCAACACAAGAAATGAATTTTCTACCAAAAAGGTGAATTAGTCACCAAGAAAATTAATATTCTATCAGAAAAGACAAAGTTTCAACGAACTACAAACATTTTCAAACAAATAGTTGAATTTTTGAGTGAAGAAGTTGAATGTTCAACCAAAAATGAAATATTTGAATTTTCAGTTGAAAAAATTAATTTACGAACAAAATTTCAACAAAATGGTTGAATAAAAAAATAGGGGTTTCAACTAAAATGATGAATCATTAACAAAAAAAAATGAATTTTTAACTATGTAGATCTACTTTCAACTAAGTAGTTGAATTCTAAACCAAAAAAGGTTTTTCAGTCGCTGTTATTCATGAATAGAGAGTATCTTGAAAATTTATTCAAATCGTTATACATATTGGGAGAAAACCCTGGACCAACGTAAAATTGACAGGATGATTCGAGCAGGAACTGATTTAAATACCCTTAAATTCCGGATTTTTCCGTTTTTCTTTCTATGAAGTATTCATCTTGAAATGTAACTATTTTTAATACAACTAGTAAAAATTAAATGTTTGTGGCAAGTTTTTGAAAATATGGAAAAATGATTATATTTTATTTATTGTAAAAATACTATTTGAACTGTTATTTAACAATAAAGTTATTTATACTCATGTCAAATATAAATTGAAATACTGTTGTTTGCGTCTGTCTTGATTAAATAAAATGTTTCATTATAGATCGTGAATAATAAAATTTCGATATAAAAATAAAATATTTGAATAAATTTATGTTTGTGACAAATATATCCAGAAAAAGTAGTGAACGGCCTGTTATAGAAAAATTGAGACATATTTAAGTAAATGAAAAACTGGTGTTCATATTGAATTTACTGGAATTTTCTCGCTATAATAAAAAAATTAAAACCCTTAAAAATTGCTAATCCTTTGAAATACTTTGCATAATTATATGAATCGTCTTAAAATTTGTAATATCTTTTAAAATTTCTTCAAAACTTTGTAATATTCAAAATTATGAAAATTTCTGAAATTTCGCTTTTTGAGTTGGCGGTATGCTATCCTAGTCCATCAGCGAAAAAGTTAAAAAATATGTTAAAAGCCAAATGAAAAAATATAGTTGCATTAGCGAGCAATTTGCGAAAATAGTAGGATTAGTGTAATTTTTCTCAAAACAGTAGTAAACTAGTTGCATAGCTAAAAAAAAGTGTCAGAAGCGTAAATAGTGTCGTCAGCCCGCAGCCTGAAATAGTAAAAATTTCATCTGTATTTCAAAATTTCTACATTTTTTTCGGTAATTTATTGGTGTAATTAGGCCCCCTTCCGGTCTGCGCCCAGTGCGGAGGCACCGACGGCTCTACCCTGGTTACTGCACTGAGGATTTTTAGGATTTTAAGGGATTTAAAGACATTGTGAGACAATTCAAAAGAAGTCACGGGATTTCAAAGGATTTGATGAGATACCGAAGTATTTTCACAAATTTTGAAGTATGACAAGTGGTTTTAATGGAATTTCGAAGATTTCAAAAGAGTTCACGGGATTTTGAAAGATTTCAAAGGATTTTAACGGATTACAAGATATTTAGAAAGATTTTGACGATTTCACGGGATTTCAAAAGATTTTAAGAGATTTCAAAGTATACACGAAAAAAAGTTGCTTGTCATTTAATGGACGCGCAAAAATCGCTATTTACAATTTTACATATGATATGGAAAAAGGTAAAAATATTCAACAAAACAACTTTTAACCGATAGAATCTGATATTTATTTGAAAATTGTACAAGTGAGTCTTTGTACATTTATTGACATGTACGCAAAATAAATAAACATTAACGTTTCGCAATATTAAGAAATCACTTCACAAACAGTATTAATTTATGATAGGTACTTTATAAGTTGACTATTTTTGGATATAGATTTACTTTAATTATATGATGTAATCCCATATTTAAAAGAAAATACAACGTTTTATGAGTAATTAACGAATGCTCATAGCAAGTAAACTGTAAGTACTAATTTAGAAAACAACAACGTGAACGATAATAGTACATATATATTATATAATGTAAATAACTTAACACTAAATTTACCGTAAAAACAATGTAAGTGCAAAACACGTTCTTTTGTTAAAAAATCTTGTCAATCATCACCTTCAGAGAGTTATATGAAATACAATTTCAGAGATAATGAACTCAGTTCCATCTTAAATAGGAACTAATGAACTTATTTCGAGGTCACATTCGTTTTAATTTGTGAACCACGAGTACAAAAACAAAAATCCAATTCGCTATAAATGTACGGAGGAGCAGAGCTTAACCTTCATGCGAATTTTCGAGTTTAGATGTACACAATACGTTTTTTGGCTCGCTATCTGGCATTAGATCACTTCTATCCAGCAGTTTTTCAAGTTCTTCTTCAGGAAACACTGGTTAAAAAATCAAGATGGAATTAGTTTATGATTGACGATTGTGATATAGATCAAGCAAAATTAAAATATAATAGCCGAGTATATTTACATTTGAGATATCCTTAGGACTAAAAATTGTACACAAAAAAATCATTTATAATTTAAAGCTGACCAAAAATCCAACTAATTATATAACTAATTTATTATTTATTTCTTTTACAAATATTAGTCAATGTAAACCCTGATGGAAACAAATTTTAAGATAAACTACAACACTCTATGAAAACGCCACTTTTTTAGATGATCTTAGACAATTTTAGATTTTGTAGTAGTTCGGCACAGACTTCACACCCCAGAATGTTCTCAAAACAGGGGAAATAGGGCAATTTTTAACGAAAATAGCGAAGAAAAGTATTAACGATTATTTTTAATGAAATATATAACATAACGAAGTAGTTGAATTTTCAATCAAAAGAGATACATTTTTCACCTAAAGACGAATTTAAAAAAAAAAGTTGTGCTTTTAAGTAAAAAAGTCGAATTTTTCAGAAAACACAATTTCAAACATAAACAAATGAATTTTCAACAAAAAAGTTAATTTTCAACAAAAATTAATTTTTAATCTATCAGTTGCATTTACAAACAAATAGTTAAACTTTTAAATAAAAGCGACGTTTTTTAACAAAAAAATTGATTCGTTAACTAAATACCTGAATTTTAAACCTTACAAAGAGAAATGCTCAAATGAAAAAGACGAATTTTCACCCAAGAAAGACATTTCAGTCAAAAAAGAAAAAAATCAACCAAATTGTTGAATTTTGAAGTCGAAGACCAATTCTCTACCGAACAGTTGAATTGTCAGCCACAAAATATGAATTTTCAACAACAAAATTAATTCACGAAGGATTAATTAAAAAAAAAAATATCCACAAGACAGTTGAGCTTTCAACCCAAAAATATGAATTTCCAACTAAATAGTTGAATTTTTACCCAAAAAGATGAATTTCCAAACAACAAGATTAATCTTCTACCAAAATGGTTGATTCTCTACCAACAAGATGATTTTTAAAAATAAAATACATGTAGTTTCAACCAAATAGTTGAATTTTCAACACAATAGTTGAATCCTCAACAAAAGCAGATCAATTTTCAACCAAAGAGTTGCATTTTTAACCAAAACAGGTGAATTTTTAAACCAAAAAGATGAATTTGCCACTAAGAAAGATTTTTTTGTCAATAAAGAAGAAAAATGTCAACCAAATTATGGAATTTTTGAGCTAAAAAGGTCAATTTTCTACAAAACAGTTATATTTTCAACCACAAATTTAATTTTAAATAAAATAGTTTAATTTTCAACCAAAGATAAATCTTGAACTAAAAATGAATTTTTTTAAAACCAAATAATTGAGTTTTCAACCAAATAATTAAATTTTGAACGCAGAGCTCAATTTTGAACCAACAGTATAATTTGAATTTTGTATTTCTAATTTGTATAAAAAAGAATTAAATTAACATTATATTAATTGAAAAAGAATTAAGGTTCAACCAAAGGAATCACTGCGAAGAAGGAGCTCAATGAAGGGAAATAGGGTAAATTTTTGTCATGAAAAACGCGAAAAGACAGTGGAGAAAATAAACATTTATTTTTGCATGCAGAAAAAAGAAGCAGTTATATTTGTGCTACGATATTTTGTTGTTTTTAATTTTGTACTTGTTTTGTACTTGTTTGATTTATGAATAATTTATTCAAGTGCTTCAATATTATACAAATGCATTTTATTATTGTAGCTATATTATAGCTGTAATAAATGATTTATTTTTTAATACAACAATTAATAATTAACTATTTATACTTCAATTTAAAAAAGTTATAAGAAGGGAAAGTTTTTCAAAAATAAAGGAAAAAAGGGGAAACGCAGGGGAATAGAATCGACAAATTTAATGAATAATTAAAACCAATTTTTTTCACAGGTACTTAAAATTCAGTGAACATTTAATATATTAATATTTTCAATAGTATATATTTTCCTGAGATTAGTGAAAATGAAAAAAAGTTTTATTTAAATAAGTATAAATCCAGTACTATAAATTTACTTTTACAAATATAAAATTATCGTTATTAATTAAACATTACAATTTAAAAATAATTTAAGCACACTCGAAAAAATGCCCTGACTTTTACCTGAACCAAAAAAATTCGACATTCGATTATAGCAAGTTTTTAAACAAAAAAATAATGGTAAAATTTTAAAACGTAAAATAAATATAAAAATGAGCTCCCTGCTTTTGGATCTGACCTTGCATCTGATAACAAATGAACGCACGCCACAAATTTCATAATTATTGTAGCTGCGCAAAGAAGTTCAATTTCACCACTAAAATTTTGTTATGATTACTCAACAATCACGTAATATTTATTCACGTATGATTTGCTCTTGATTTGATGAATTTTACCAATTTTCTAAATTTTTAGAAGAGTTGAACGCAAACTGCAACGTTGCATGAAAACGTCACTTTTACAGATGATCCTAAGAAATTAAATTTTTTTTAATAGTTCGGAACAGAAAGCTACAAAGTATAAAGAATCAAGAATTTTAATGATTATTGTCATATTATTATTTATGTTTTCTTAGAATTGTTCTCGGGTGAACCCGGTTTTTCATCATAGCCACGGACTAGGCTTTACAATTTTTTATAAATAAACAAATATGACATTAGTTAACGATGTTCCAATATTATATAATAAACAAACAAATTTTTTATAACAAAGTTATATGTTGAAAGAATGTTTTCTACGATTATCGATAATTTTACGTTTTTTTAAAGTTCTATTGCAAGAAATTTTCATAAAAACAATATAATGATGAAGAAATTTCTCCTTGATATTATTATTGTTGATTTTATAAACAAATTTAACAAAAAAAAAACTGCATTAATCAGGCATTTGTCGACAGAAAAATTCGTTTTCTTCGATTTCAACTTTTTTAATTAAGAACTTTAGGATGATTTCAGCAAAATTCGTAATTTTTTGATCAATTTTATGCTTTTTAAAATAAATTTATTAAAAACAAATGCATTATTGGGGCATCTGTCGACGGAATTTTTTTTTATGCCAGATTTTTTAATTGGGATATTCATAATAAATTCAGCAAAATTCATGATTAGTTGATGAATTTTATGATTTTTTAAAACAAATTTAATGAACAAACGCATTATTCAGGCATTTGTCGACAGAAAAATTCGTTTTCTTCGACATCAACTTTTTAAATCAGGAACTTTATAATAATTTCACAAAAATCCATAATTTTTTGATCAATTTTATGATTTTTTAAAACAAATTTATTAAAACCAAATGCATTATTGGGGCATCTGTCGATGGAATTTTTTTGTATGTCAGACTTTTTAATTGGGATATTCATAATAAATTCAGCAACATTCATGATTAGTTGATGAATTTTATGATTTTTTAAATCAAATTTAACAAACAAATGCATTATTCGGGCATCTGTAAATGGAAAAATGTTTTTTTTTTTATGTTAGTCTTTTTAATTGGGAACTCAATGATAATTTCATCAATAATCATACTTAATTGATAAATTATATGATCTTCTAAACAAATTTGATAAACATATGCATTATTTTGGTATTTGTCAACGAAAATGTTTTTTTTTTTCAATCTCAATCCTTTCAGCTTAAGTTTCTCAGAATTTTTCCGTCGACAGATGCCCCAATAATGCATTTCCTTATTAAATTTGTTTTAAAAAATCATGAGATTAACCATCAAATTATGAATTTTGTTAAAATGATTATAAAGTTCTTAATTTTAAAAATTGACATAGAAAAGAACGAATTTTTCTATCAACAAATGCCTGATTAATGCACTTATATACTAACTTTGTTAATGATATTAACAATAATCTTAAGAAGAAATTTCTTCATCATTATATCGTTTTTATCCAAATTTCTTGCGATAGAACTTAAAAAAAAAAAGTAAAAAAAATTATGGATAATCATAGAATACATTCTTCCAAAAAATAATTTGTTTACAAGAAATTTTTTTTTTATTATATAATATTGGAACATCGTTAACTAATGTAACTCTATGAAACATAGGCTATTTCAAAGATTTCCCTGTTATTGACGAGCACCGGGAACGTCAAATAGAAGAAATGGCCATTCTTTTCGTCATATTTGTTTATTTATAAAAAAATGGAAAGCCTAATTTAAAAAGCAGGCACGACAACTCTCTTTGAAATCTTATCAGCGTTTTTGAAATTTTTTTGGTCAAAATCTGTCAATATTTGTGGGTTGTACGTTATTTTGAACAAAAAGTCATTTTTTTCCCACTGTGCGGTGTGACGGTCTAGTTTAGTATTTTTTTTTTGACATACAGCTTGGAAAATATAAAAATAAGAAGGAACAAAAAATGAATTTCCAGCATAAGATATTTATTTAAATCCGGTACCGTGTAAACTTAAGATTAAGTCGGCGTGCCGATACGCCGCCACGCCGACGGCGCCGAATTCGAATCAGCGGCGGCGCGGTTATGAAGCAAGTTGGCCGGCGGCGTGGCGCGGCGGCGCAACCGTCTAGAAAATCTACAATAGCAAAATACAATCTTCTTTTTAATAGTTTTTTAAAAGTAAACATCCCATAATAAAGATTTAGTTTTAGTAATTTTGAATAGGTTTTTATAGAAAAATATGAATTTATATAAAAAATAACGAATATATTTGCAAAAGATAGTTGTAGTTTTCTGACATTTCTTCTTTAAAAAATACCCATTTCTACACATGATTATGGATACGTAAAATTCTCTGCGAATAAATAAACAAATTTAAGACTCCAAAATGAAGGATTAGTTTTTCATTATTTTGAATAGATTTTTGTAATAAATACTATTCTCTGCAAAAACTAACGAATATTTGTAGTTTTTCATAGTTTTTTATTTGATAAAATTATAAATTTCTACACATAATAATGAATAAATAATATTTTTGAAGAAAAAATATAAAAATCTACGACTACGGCTACGTGAAAACTGACAAATTTCAAGGTCTTTGTAAGGGGAGAGGAGGGATCCTCGTCACCACGTTTTGATAAAGTAAACATTTTTACAACATTTTAGACGATGCAAATTTAAGAAGAGATTATTTATTTATTATTTTTATTATTGATTTGGATAAAGTACGAAAATCTAAGATTCTTTGTTATCACTTTCTCCGAAAAATCTATTCCGAGGCCAAAATACATTGAAAATTCGTAGAAATTTTCATTAAAATTCTTTAAAGTTTTCGTACAAATCCATATAAATTATTTCCACCGGGGAATGTGATTTTCTTCACACTTTTCAATAATTATTGAATTCTAAACAATTGTGACTAAAATTGTTATAAATTTTCAAAATGTTCTTGAATTATCACCATATTATTTTTATTACTGAAAAATAAATTTATATAAATTCGAAAAATGTAAGATTCGTCGTGAAATACTAAAATAATCAAGACTTTGAATTAGGTACGAATGAAAAAAATCTAGTCCTTTCTTCAAAATTCCATGACTTTTCTAAGTCTTCCTGGACTTATAGCAACCCGAGAAAATCAAAATTAATGTACCAACACAAACTATTATCACAAGCTATTATTCTTGAGATGAAAAGAAATGATCCGGTAGTGAAGAAACACTTTCCATGTTGAGAAACGCGAATCAAGTGAATTTGTCTATAAACATTGTTAATGCAGCCCCGCTGAAAGTTTGGGTACATTTTCATATTGACCGTTTGAAAATGTATGCTTTACTTCTAAGCACAAATAAAATCCTACGATTTTCAAAGAACCTTTTAATAGAAAATTATTCCTGAAGATTGGTAAAATTCATAACTTTTAATATGGGCCAAGGTAGAAAGAAGTTTGATTTAAATAAGTATAAATTCAGTACTATAAATTTACTTTTAGAAATGAAAAAACTTTGACTTTTTGCCTGACCAAGAAAATTCCCTGAAATTTCCAGGTTGTCTAGGTTTTCAAGGTGAGTACACACCCTGTTATTTCAAAAATGTTTCAAATAGAAAAAAATATGGTTACATTTTTAAACATAAAATGAAGATCCCTCGTTTGGCATCTAACGTTGCATCTGATAACATATGAACGCAAGGACGAATCTCATAATATTAGCTTCGAAAAATTTCCATACCACGATAAAAATATTGCGACAATTACTCAGCACATTCGCAATATTTATTCGCAACCTTGCCTTGGCCCAAATTAAAAGAATTGTATAATTTTAATTTTTTAAACTTTCAAACTTTTTTTCTTTGAAAGTCGATGATTTACTTTCTGCAGATATTCGCAGGGATCATAACGAAAAAGAGCTTAAAAAAGAGGAAATTAGGTAATTTACTTACGAAAAAGGGGAAACAATCCGTTTATTAGAAATAATAAAGTTTCAAATAATGTTAAATGATATTTTTATGATTTCTGCCATTAATGCATTTATTTGTCTTTAATTGGCTGTACTCAGGTCGTAGAAAATCCATTTATGGCAATATAAAAAGTATGAAAAAGCATACAATTTCTGAAATAAACCATTTTTATCTGTTTTAAATCGTTCTCATAATCAAGAATATTTTCTCTTCTAAAAAATCGTTTACCAATAATTAAATCGTTATACTTATGAGTATAATTAAATATTTTATATATTTGAATGTAAATTGGAAACAACACTCTTCAATACCCTTAAACTCGAATTAAGAATAGTTGAAGTTTGAGATTAAAAACAAACTATTTAATAATACATACTAACAAATTTTTTAAATATTAGAACTTCCAACATTTTTTTAAACGGAATCTCTTGTAATTTTTCGAATTCCCTCATATCCCTCAATATCCGTAGAAATCCCATGAAATAAAATTTAATTTATTCCCTAAAGTTTTCTATAACTTCGTTTAATCTTAGGAAATCGTATAAATTCATTAAAATATATTGAAATAATTTGAAATTCTACGAATATAAATTAAATTTCTCTGAAAAAAACAAACGATTTCAATAAAATGCGCGAGCGCGTTCTCATCCTTCGATTTTCATTTTCTAACATTAAAAACATAAACTACTTAAAAATCCATAATACAAAATCTTTAATAAAACTTTTTGAAACGAGTTAAATAATTTAAGAAATGATTAATTCTAGTTAGTGAGATATGTTTGAAAAACTCTTACTTTCGCAATTGTAATCATCATGGAAATTAAATAGTAATATTTTTTAATTTTCAAATAAAATTTGGTCATATTTGAGAAATTTACATGCACAATTGATAATTCAGAAATTGTTGAATTTGAAACGTCTAGAAATTGTATAATATTACAAAATCACAATTGTTTAATTTCAAACGCTGTTGAAACATTTCCAAATTAAACCTTGAAGAATAAAACAATATTAAACAAAAAATTGTTTCAATTTTCAAGTTTTTAAATAAAAAATACAATTTTTTGTTTTATTTTTGTCTCAAAGAAAAGCTTAGGGTTTTTTATCTAAGAAAAAGTAAGAGAAAGAAGTTCGTTTAAATTTCGATAGATCTTTACATTAATTAAATATTATATGAAATGTATATTTAAAGAAAAAATAATTAACATCTGCTAAAAACTGCCCCTAAATTTATCGAACGATTAAAAACAGGTGCTTTATAGCTTTTTAAAATTGTTTATATTTTAGAACTTATTAAATTTCGATTCAATCGAAAAATGTCACTAAGAGGCCAGGGTCATTAGCGACTGTACTATAGGGTTCATTATAAACGATACCATCTGAGCCACGATGACTCCCTTTAATTAATACAAAATTGTTTATATTTGAAATCGTCTAATTATGAAAATTTTAATTTTATATTATTCGATTTAAAATATTTTCAACATAAAATGTTCAATTTTCACAAATTTCTGATTGCAAGTTGTCTAATGTAACCATTCTACAAACTGTTTAAAAATATTGAGATTAATTTATTCTACCTACATCTATCCATGAAAAAGAAAACTAACAACAGAAATCAATTGAAAAATAAAATTCTTTCTTCAGTTCAGAATTCTTTGAAAAAAAAAAAACAGTAAAAAAGACCGGTAATAATTGTTACAATGACAATCGTTATTCAAATTTGAACTAAAGAATCTTCAATGTGGACATACAGACCATCGTACTTTATTATATTTTTAAAGTTCTATTTAAATCCTAAACAGTTTAGTTTGAAATTAGTCAAATTTATAAAATTTAAATTAATTGTAAGAGATAATTCTGTAATTTGAAAAAATAAACTTTTACTACTCGCGGTAGCATATTCTAACACAAAAATACTATTGAAACGAAGGGCCAGTATATATGTTATTAGTGATATATTGTAGTTATCCGTTCACGTGTTTTAGAAATCCTAATGACCTATTATTACCTATTATTCGAGGACCCATTTCTTTTTGCTAATCAGAACCTTAGCGATTAATTTTCATTCTGATTTAATTCGAAATTACCACTATCACTAAAAATATTAATTATGAGCATGAAACTAACCATCTTTTTCAGAGGAGACAACCTGGCAATCGTTTGATCCAAGAAGTTGCTTCAGCTTCAAAAGGTTCTCTTTGTTGTTTAGATTGTAGCCGATATCCTTCTTTGAAATCACCATCTTTTCCAGTTTACGCTTAACATCAGCCCGCTTGATGATTTCTTCGTCAATCGTACCCTTTGTACAGAATCTGTAAACCACGACTGGTTTCGACTGACCAATTCTGTGACACCGCGCCATGGCTTGGATGTCAGCTTGTGGATTCTGAAAAGTTAAGAGTTTGACCGTTTCATGTCGGTTTTTGTCAACTTTACAATATCAGGGTGTCTACTTAAATCCTGCGAAAAATTTCGCCGACAATTTCAGGTTTTTTTCAGGTATAATGTTTCATAGTACGAAGCCATTCAAATATTTCCTATTACAAAAAATCGTTTAATTTATAAAGCGTTGACAAATTATATTACAAAGTATTCTTAAATATATTAGCATTATCTATGAATTAAATAATACTAAGAACACAATCAATGATTTCTTGAATTAGTCTCGAAAAGTCCATGTTTTTGAATAATAATTCAAACAAATTTTTATTTATTTAAAATTAATGTGAGTACTGTATTAAATTCAATTTAAACCGTTTAAAATTCCTAACTTTTCAAATAAAAATATTTCATTTTGAACAAGATAGATGAATTTTGAACTATAAAAGATCAATTAAAAAAAAGGGATTAATTAAATTTTCAAATAAAAGAAATAATTTCCCACCAAACTGACAAATTTTCAACTAAAATGATGTATGTTCAACTGAAATAGTAGAATTTCAAACAAAGAAGATGAATTTTCTGAATCTTCAACTAGAATAATTGAATTTTCAACCAAAAAGATTAATTTCTACCAAAGAAGACGATTTTTCAACTAAAGATGATCGATTTTCAAACAAATAGATAAATTTACTTTTAAAAAAGATCAGTTAACAAAAACTGGAATATTTATATTTTCAGTTAAAAAAATTAATTTTCCACAAAAAAAGCCAAGCAGAAAGATGAATTGTTATCAAAAGAGTTTAACTTTGAACCATGTAGATACGATTTTTTAACAAAACACATGAATTTAAAACTAAAAAAGACAATTTTTCAACCAAATAGTTAAATTTTGAACTGAAAAAGATCAATTTTCATCAAGAAATGGAATAATTAAATTTTCAACTAAAACGATGGAATATTCAATTGGAATAGTTACATTTTCAAATTTTGATCTGAAATTATGAATCTTAAACTGGAATAGTTGAATAAATAGTAGTAAATAGTAGTTAAATAAATAGTTGGTATTCCAACGAAAACAATTACAATTTTTAATCAAAAGCAGTAAAATTCAACCTAAAAATACGACTTTTGAACATGAGTAGAATTTTCAACTAAGAAAGTTTTTACAGTCAAGGGAGAGAAAAAATTGCAAACATACTGTTGAATTTTGAAGCAAAAAATTAATTCTTTACCAAAAAAAAAAAACGAATTTTCAACCAAATACATGAATACAGCAATTTAAATATACTTTTATAAAAGAATAATTGTTACTCAATTTTAAATTGCAATTTAAACAAAAAATTACGCACGCTCTCGAAAAAATTCCTTTATTTAAAAAAAAATCCCTGACATTTCGAGGTTTGTCCACGGGTATATAAGAATTCCCTGACAATTCCAGATAGGGTAGACACCCTGCAGATAGAAAATTCGGTAAAGATAAATAAATAAATACTAACCCAGTCACTGTCGTAAATGATGACAGTGTCGGCACCAGCGAGATTCAATCCAACGCCTCCAGCTCTTGTGGATATTAAAAATATAAAGACATTCGGATCATTGTTGAAAA
Organism: Andricus quercusramuli; assembly: GCA_932178445.1. Lineage (NCBI taxonomy): Eukaryota > Metazoa > Arthropoda > Insecta > Hymenoptera > Cynipidae > Andricus > Andricus quercusramuli. The sequence continues at coordinate 24,299 of CAKNXH010000066.1, read as the reverse complement.
TGTTGATGTTTTCTTTCCTGTTTTCGATCTTAGTACTTCCATCTAATCTCACATACAAGTAATTTCTCATGCACAAATAATCTTCGAGGATATCAAGAATTTTCGTCCAAGTCGAAAACAAGAGAATCTTGTGACCCCTTTCCTTAAGTTTAGCCAACATTTGATCGAGCACCATAAGCTTTCCAGAAGCCTTGACCAAATCCTCCTCGACTGTTGGCAGGCCACACGAATCCAGTGGACAGTGCATCAGATAAGGATGGTTCACAATTTTCTTATACATCGGCACTGTAATATAAAGTTTAAAAAGTTAACATTTTTTATTATTTTAAATTTGCATTTTATATGCGGAAACCAGAGTTGCTACGGAAGTCCAGTTTCAACACTTCACGACTTTTCCAGATTTTTCAAAATTGAGTTCAATTTGAGAAAAATGTAAAGCGACTTAAATAAATTCGAATGTAGGATTTCGAAAAGTCGAAACTGTTACGTTTTTTTAAAAATAAAATCCATCTGAAATAGCGCTCCGTCGTGGAGTCCAATATATCAATTGCACACCACTAGTTTCAATACATTCTACTGCTTACAAACTAATTTACCATAATAAAAAATTAAGATTTTCAATTAATAATTATAAATGTTTACGATTTTATGGTAAAAATGACAATTTTCTAAGAAAAATTATGAAAATCAACAACATCAAAATGCTATCTTAATGTTGTACAGTTTTTTTGTAGAAAATTACGAAAAAAACCAAAAAGAACGAATTTTCAACAAAATACATGCATTTTCAAACAAGTAGTTGAATTTTAAACTGAAAAAGATTAAGTTTGTAACCAAAAATGGAATAGTTATATTTTCTTCAAAAAAAAAATCTCAATAAAAACAACGAATGTTACAAAAAATAGTCAAACTTTCAACCAAAGAGATGAATGTTTAAATATATAATAATAATAAATAAAAAAATTCATTTAAATTGTTGAACATTGACGCAAAAAGACAGATTTTCTTTAAAATAGTCGAATTTTCAACCTAAAAAAGTTCAATTACCGACCAAAAATGAAAAGGTAATAATAATAATAATAAAACAAAAAGTAATAATTTTCTAACAAAGTATTTCAACTTCTCTCCAAGCAGTTGAGTTTTCAATTAAAAAATAGCAATTTTTAACAAAATAGTTCAACTTTCAATCGAAGAGATGCATTTCAACTAAAATAATGAATCTTCACCTGAAACAGTTGGATTTGCAGTTGAAAAATGAATTTTCAACAATAACAAAAAACGAATTTTCAACAAAAAAGTTTAAATCTTCAACAAATAAATGATTTTTTAACGAATTGGTTGAACCTTCAAACAATTAGTTCCATTTGCAGTAAAAAATATGCATTTTTAAAGAATAATTTAATAGTAGACATGTCAACAGAAAAAGATTTTATTGTTAAAAAAAAAAAAAATAATCATCAGGCGGAAGCAACAGCAAAAAAAAGTAAACAGAAATATAAGGCAAATAAATTACTGAAATTACCTGACGTTTACAATATTGCTCCTTCCAATTAAAACTAACATTTTTTTAAATTTAAAATTATTCAGCGACAGAGGATCTCAAATTTTAATGGAAATTGTTTGATAAAAATTTGGTATGAAAAATCAAAAGTTACTCTGAAAAATTATGAAAATCAACAACAAAATGCAATCTTAATTTTGAATAGTTTTTTTTTGTAGAAAATTACAAATTTCCACAAAGATTTGTGAATAAGTACACCTTTGTGTGCATTTTTACGAATACGTACGTCTGGCAAAACTAGTAGCTTTTCATACTTTGTAGAAAATTAGAAATTTCTACACATAATTAAAAATAAATAAAATTCTCTACGAGTTCATAGAAAATTCTACAATTCTACGACTCCAGAATTATGGTTTAGTTTTTCATAAATTTTAAGTTTTTGAAAAAAAAAAGAATTTTAACAAAGTTTAATGAATATCTAATTACATATTTCCATGAAAAAGTAGGAAAATGTAGAACCCCAAACTTATAATTTTATATATGATAATATTACCTTCGTAGAATGATATAGTTTTTCGTAAACAATTTTTCCAGAGTAATCAGATTTCCTATATTTCAAAATTTCTTGAAAACGGTGAGGGATACGTGAAAACTGGTAAAATTGTTAAATTTGTAAAATTGATAAAAATTAAAATTGTAAAATTGTAAAAAAGGGTTTTCTAAACAATTTTCTACGAAAAATGTATTCCAAGTCCAAAATACACCAAAAATTCGTAAACAATTTCATAAAATTTCATAAAAGTTTGTGTACAAATTCATAGAAAATATTTCCACCAGAGAATGTGAATGGTTTTTAAATAATTATTGAATTCTAAACAATTCTCGCTAATACTATTACATAATTAAAAAATATTCTGGAATTATAAGCATATTATTACATGAAAATTTTAAATTTTAATTAGTTTTGTTTGATTTTAAAAGTGCTCAGGTATATTTAAATGCTTTTCAGCTGAAAAATATCATGAGTTTGAAGACTTTTGAATTGAGATAATCAATAATTGTACTCTTTCAAATTTGGAATTATTTTTTCAAAAGTATCTGTAGAAACTTCTAAACAAAAAGTCGCTCTTACGAAAAGTAATTTACTTGCAATCATACTAAAAAATAAACAATCAAAAAAGAACTTACGCCTGGAGCCAAACGTAAGATGTATAAAGAATTCCTGATTTCTTTCATTCACGTCTGTATACTGCCTCCACATCAATAAATCTTTTTGGCGATCGATTGGATATTCATTTCCATCTATTTCATCAAAGTCTTCGTCGCTTTCTTTACTGATCAGAGAAATGTTATCCTTAGACAAAGAATGCTTTTCAATCATCTTCTTATCTGTCGCATTTTTTAAATTGTTCATCGAAAGAGATTTCTTATTTTTCTTAACGCTTTTTGCACTGATAGCTTGGCTTGGAACTTTCTTTCGAAACTTTTCTTTGCTTGCACTGCTCAAACCCAAGATTTTACTGTCTTTCTTGAGTGACTTGGAGGGATTTTTCTCAACAGTGAAGCTACTAGTAGCAGAGCTTGCAAAACTCAAAGATTCGGACCCCAAACTTTCATTACAGAGCATGTTATCCAGAGTCAAGTCCGGATCTTTATCATCAACCATCATTTTGTTCATGTTGCAAATGAGCGAATTTTTGGAACCAAAATCGTCTACACGATGATGACTCTGTACGCTGTTATTACACGAAGGAGCTGGATTCTGAATGTTGGTCATCAATTTGTGAACACTATGATCAGTCTCTGATGATGTAGATGGTTTATCACCACCGGAATTCGATGTCTTCTTCATAACTTCTCCGAGATTGAAGAAATCGGTCCAGACATCTTTTTTGTCGTCCGAGCTACCCGCAATATCTGAAGGCAACATTTTTAACTCATATGAATTTGGTTGCCACTCAACGCTTTCGTTGCTCGCAAAACTTGTTGCTTCACTCGAGGACTCTAAATTCTTCGAGGAGTTGCCAGGACTTGATTTTAAAGCTTTTGAATAAAGCGAATCACAGCTGTTTCTAAGGACACATTTCCTCTTAGGTCTCACACCGTCAACATCGATGATTACCGGATCATCTTCAATCTTACTAAGAGTTTGGAGATCCCGATTTAGAACGGCTTTGTATAAGTCTCTCTGTAGTTCTGTTAATGGCGCGTAAACAATTATTTCTTTTTTAGGAGGAATTTCCAAGCAAACATCTGTTTTTACACGTCTAAGCATAAATGGTTTTAAGATTTCACGAAGCGATGCAACAACTTTCTTTTCCTCTTCTTGTTGGAGGAACTTCATAGTGCCCTCCTCGTGCTGCAGTTCCTTAACATCGAACCAGGACTCAAAGACTGCCAAGTCATTGAAGATATCGGGCAGGAGGAAGTTTAACAAGGACCACAGTTCAGCCAAATTGTTTTGCAGTGGTGTACCGGTTAATAGTAATCGGTTCATTGACTTCAGCATTTTTAAAACTCTGTGAAATGAATAAAATGATTAAGAATTGTAACAATTTTTTCACGGATATTAAAAATATAAAAATCAAGCTTTCAAAGCTAGACAGTTTTTTATTTAACCAGTAAGTCTAATCAAATCGTGGAAAAAAATTCCCTGACATTTCCAGGGTTTTTTCCAGGTATCTGAAGTTTTTCTAGGTATAAATTTGAAAAATCATGTCAAAAGATATTCTAAACTATAACAGCACCATCGATTAATTAGATAATACTAAAAACACAAGTTGCATTTTCAACCAAATAGATAAATGTTCAAGCCAAAAAGACGAATTTTTTAGAAGACAGTTGAGTTTTCAATCCAAAAGGACGCATTTTCTTCTTAAAAAGACGAATATTCAATAAGAGAGTTTAATTTTCGATTACAAAATTTGACTCCCTAACAAAATAGTTAAATTTAAAAACAAATAGTTAAATTTAAAACAACAAACAAACGAAAAATGTAATAAGTAATTTGATGTTAATTAATTTTTGTCTACTGGTCTAAAATCAATATTTTTTTACTATTAATTTTTAGTTGTCAATTGTGAACAAATTGCTCTCAAATCTCCGTTGGGATCCGAACCCAGGTCTTTCAGATTGCAGGCCTGATGCAATTACCCACTGAGCTACGAAAAAACGAGATTAATTTCTTCACAACCCTTACAAGTTGAATTCGACATGATTCCTTATACTTACAAGATTAATTTTTTAAACATTAGAATGTTTTATATTTTTTTAAACTATGATCTTGACCAGATAAAATATATTAAATAATTTGATGTTAATTGCTTTTTTTCTACTGGTCTGAAATCAATATTTTTTAAACTTGATTTTTACTTCTAAAGCGTGAAAAAATTGCTATAAATTCAATATTCAAAAAATATTGATTTTAGACTAGTAGACAAAAAATAATAAGCATCAAATTATTTAATACATTTTATCTGGGCAAAACGATAACATGGAAAAATATGAAAAGTGTAATAGTTGATATTTCAAGAAACAAAAAAAGTAAGTAAAAAAATTAATTAAAAAAGATTTTTCAACAAAATAATCAAATTTTCAACAAGAGAAAAATTCTTCCAAATTGTTGAATTTTCAAGCCAAAAGACGAAGTTTCCATAAATCAGTTGAATTTTAAACCCCCAACAAAATGAATCTACAACAAAAAAGTTCAATTTTAAACAAAACAGTTGCATCTTTATTTTTAACCAAAAAGAGGACATTTAAAACCCAGAAGATTAGTTTTCTATAACAATACACGAATATTAAGCTAAAAAAGATCAATTTTCAACAAAATAGTTAATGTTTCAAGCAAAGACATGAATTTTTAACTAAAATGGATGAATGTTGAACTAGAATAGTTAAATTTGAAGTCAAAAAAATTAATTGAAAGAAAAAAAACAAATTTTCAAAAAAAAGTTCCAAAAAGTTCAATTTTGAGGCAAAAGAAATCAATTTTTAAAGAATAATATAATAGTAGATATTTCAACTAAAAAAAGGCGAATTTTCCACCAAATGGTTGAACCCTTAACCAAAAAAGATTTAATTTCAACCAAACAGTTGAATTTTTATTTTAAGAAAATGAAATTTCTTCTAAAACAGATAAATTTTTAAAGAAAGAAGACGAATTTTCTACCAAAATAGTTGAATTTTAAACCCAAAAAAACTTCATTAAAAAATTTTCCTGATTTTTTTTTCACAATTTTTCTAATGGGAATTCCCAGGCTTTCGCATGATTGCTCCTTTCAAATTAAAATAAAATAATTTAACTACAAAAGATCTCAAATTTTTATTGGAAATTGTTCAATAATGTTCAAATTCACATTTGTTTAATTTCAAAGTACGAATGATTTAAAATGGTTCAATTAAAACAAATTATAATCTGAAATTATATTCGGTTTTGGATCGTTCTTGAATAAAACCTAATAAATTACGTAAAGAATTTCAAACAGAAAAATCAGACAAAGTGAATATTTTAAAGCCATGTTTATTCCTCGCTTTATTCCAAATTGAACAATTTTACAATAAAGACATTTCAAATTATTCGGCAAGTTGAAAAAGAAGCACTTAAAATTGCTCCACTATTAAAAGACAAGACTGAACGATTGAAATTGTTTCATTTATAAAGTTTTAATCTAAAATAATTTAATTTGGAACATTTTCTATCTATCGCTCAATCATGAACAGGTGTCAATTTTTAAACATCACTATTTTAAACAACTTAAATTTGAATAAAAAAGTGTTGAATTTTCTAAATTAAAAATTGTTCTAATTCAAATGATTTCTATTTTAAATTGCTCTTTCTAATTTTAAATAAAATGTTATCATTTTGAAAGATTCAGTTCAAAATTATTCAATTTTACATGCTAATATTTAAAATTATCCATCAGCTTATAAAATATGAAACTGAAAATATTAAACTAAATTTAAAATGATTGAACTGTAAAGAATTTCAAATTTATATTGGAAATTGTTCAATCATTTTCAAGTGTACCTCACTTAGAATTGTCTAATTTAAAACATTTAAATCTTAAATGATATTCAATTTTCGATCGTTCTTAAACAATACCTATTATGTAATAATGACTTTCATTTCTAATTTTGTAACTTTGAACGATATAAATTAAAAAAAAAAAGAATCTTTAAGTCGCATGAAGAATGTAATGTAATGCCTCTTGATTTAAAAAAATTAATTGCTTTCTTAATTTGCAAAATATAGATTGTCCATATATCTTAAGCCAGATACCGAATTAGTCAAGATCTCGTGACCCATTTTATTTTACAGCCTGCGACTCTCCGGTATACGATATGTGCATTGGAATAAACGATTGATGTAAGATTACCTTGACACATTTGACATATTTAATACAACTCTGGCAAAATATTGTTTAATCGTATCAATTGCATGTACTTGGGCTTCGTCCATAAACGACGTGTCACGCTTTTGTATTTTTGTATCATCCGCCTAACGTCATTTATGGACTAAGATAAAACGGTCTTGACCAATTTGGAATAATTTAAATTACGAAAATTTCAAAATATTAATTCAATTTGAAATAAATTTCTCAAATCTAGAGGCGTTACTCTTCAATTTCAAACAATGTCAATTTGAAATTATCTATTTTATAAGGTTCCGACCTAAACATATTAAACTTTGAATGATATGAATGAAAAATTCTAATTCTAATGATAATTTTTTAAGTTGACTTTGCATTCCATTTACTTTAAGTCTCCAAATTCCAAGTAAAATAAAAATTCTAGTTGCTACTTAAAAATGTTGAGGTATCATTCATTTCAAAATCATCATACTTGACAAGCTGGCATTGATGATTCTTAATCCTGTGACCCTCATCGATCACAATGTACCTCCACTTTTGTGTGTTGAGAAAACTTTTTTCCCATAAAGGTACTTCATATGTAGTAATCACAATGGGTTGAGTTTTATATCCATTCTCGATGAGATACTTTTGCTTGATCTTTCGATGAGCCGCTAACCTTTCTTCAGGGGGGCCGTGAAACAAAACTATCGGTAGACTTGGAGCGAATCTTTCAAATTCCAGTAACCAATTTGGAATAGTTGAGAGAGGTGCTACGATCAGAAATGGACCGCTATTGCGGTTTTCTATGAGCTCACAGAAAAGAGCAATGACTTGAATCGTTTTTCCAAGACCCATTTCATCCGCCAAGATGCCATTCAATCCATTTTTATACAGAACTTTCAACCACTTCAAACCCTCTATTTGATAATCACGCAGTTCACCAACGAAATATTTTGATGGCGTGAATACCACTTCTTCTAGTGTTGTATTTTGTGACACATCTTCAATGTTCTCTGAAATTGATTCTAGACTTGAATCAGGATTATCGTCTTCCTCATCTTCTTGTAGAAAACGTTTTTTCAGTTTTTTTCTGTCCCGGAGTCTGCTTGCAGCCTGAAATTATTTTTCGACCTATAAATTCTGAAACTATGTAGGGCATGTTAATAAATTTATACATACGCTGCTAGTTACGAAATCTTTTAAATCGTGTTCCTCTCTTGGCCTCACGTTTCTCCTAGGTCTTTTTGCCGGTGGAGAATTTTCCTTTGGTATAACGACTTTACGTTTGGTCGACATCTTTTTAGTTGGTACCTTTTTCTCAGGCGACTTTTTTTTCGGAGACATCGAAGTTGACGACTTTCTTGTGGAACCATCGTTCTTTTTTAATATCAAATTAGCGTAAAATTGACTTTTATCTAGTAGATGCATCAAGCGTTTATATCTGCGTTCCGAAACCTCGCGATTATATTCTTCTTCGGCGAGCCGCCTCTTCTCTCTTTCTTCTTCAAGTTTCCGTCTTTTCTCTTCTTTTTTTTGCTGAAGGAGAGCGAATGTATTGGGCTGTGCATCAACGACTGCAGATACTGGCTTTTCTGATTCATTGTTTGAAACGGTAGATTCTATAGAATAAAAATTATATACCTACTTTAGTGCTATTTATCATTTATATTTTATACAGCGGAAAACTTAAACTTATGCTAACTTTGAAAAGTTTTTGTTTATCAATAACTATAAGCCCATCTCACAGAAAAAAGAAAAAATACCTACACAACTTTTAGGGTTTATACATTTTTTCACGTCATTTAAGAATGTACTTTCATACCCGTTATTGTACTAAACTGATTTATTTCGTCCAAATTAAAAACTTTTCTAATGTAGAATTGAAAAAAAAAGAAAGGTTTCTTCGTTTTTTACTCTTCTGAAAACACCATTATTTTCGCTTCAATTTTTTATGTTTTTAATGTCTCTCTTTGAGGGTTCAATCTAAACATTTTCTTCTGCAAATTATTTGTTAACAAATTGATTGATTCTGGGTCTGATGCATTTTTATACCGCGATAAATACATCAAAGATATGCAACTACTTTGTATTCAAGAAAAATCTAGATTAGAACTAAATAAATGATTAGAAATGTTTCTTTACACAACATGACTTTATTAATCACTTATAGGGGATATTCACAGTCCGGCCACTCATGTCTTTGAAAAAACTACCCTCTCTAGGATGATAAATCAATATTTTTATCTTCTGCAACTAACCAGAAGCGTCATTTGAAAAAATGAGGCAATGGACTAATATATCTCATCAGCTCAAGAGAAAATCAGTCCTAAATATTTCGTCTCTATAAAACAGGTGATTTTCTGAAATATAAACCAATTTTACTATCAAATATTTGTAAAGGTACGGAAAATATTAAGATTAATTTCAATTAGGATATATAAATTCCCTCTCGAACTATGTGCAGTGTGACCTTCAATCTTCAAACAAAAAGTAGGTCCCCATCCTGCAGATTGTTTACGGTGAAATAAATATATATTTTTTGTAAAAACAGAATTGAATTTTACTTATTTCAAAAGGGCTCAACATATTTTTTTTAATAATTAAAACGCATAAAATCTATCCAAAAGTAATGAAAAATAAAAAAAAGTCGAATGCAAAAATACTTTTATAACCTTAATGACAAAAACAACTTTCTGTTATACAAAAACTTTCATAAAAGGCAGATTTCAATGTATCCAATTCTTTTATAATACTTTTTTTCTCACAGGCTCGATTTGTACTGCTGGCACTTTTTGCCAATTTCTTTGTCATCAAATTTTGAACTAGAATTAAATAATAAATTTATTTAAATGATGTCAAAATATTAATTTCAACCATTTCAAGGATAAGACAGTGTCGCGACATACTTTAAAAATACTAGAAGTAATAAATGGGCGCCCAGAGCTTGCATTCGCCTCTCTGGGTTTTCATTTACTAAGATTCAAAATAAAACATGAGAGATGAATTTTCAACCAAAAAACATGACTTTTCTACCAAGAGATGAATGTTCAACAAAACGAATTCTGAACCTAAAATATGATAGTAGACTTCTCAAATAAGAATAAATAACATGTGAGCTTTCGCCACTCTTCATCTTTGAATCAGTTGCAATTCAATTGCGAAAAATTTCGAGTATCCCTAAATTATAACTTTATTGTGCCAATATTATTATAAATTACTTCTATAAATGTTGGTTATCTATGTAATTACTATGTTAAATATCTAAAAAGGAAGTTTTGGATTACAAATATAAATGCAGTGAAGTCTCGCTTGTTTTGAGGGCCGCAAAACGTAAGCATTCGATAATTTGAAGGCGGGAGGGGCCCCCACCTCTACCGCGACATTCAGGTTATTTTTATCAAGCGACGTTCATTGGCTGCCCCGGCCTTGTATCCATGCGCGCGCTGTGAGCAACTTTTTCAACTGCGCATGCGCCAAAAAGCGCAAGTTTATTTACAATCCATAAGCACTATCAATAATAATACATATAAATATTTAAAACAAATTTTCAATTAAAAAGATTAATTGAATTGAATCCAAGAAATAGCTAATTTCTTTCAATAATTTATTATTAATGTAATAATACAAGTTTATATTTTGTAATTTTAAATAGACACGAGCTTTTCGGTACATGCGCAGTTGAAAAAGTCGCGACCCGATGGCATCACTGCATGCATCAGTGTATTTCTTGACGTACGACGTGAAAAATATAACATTTCCTTGAAATAATACAATTTGCCAACTAAAAATGAATATAATGGAATCAAACAACCACTCAAATATTTCGTGGAATAGTGAGAGTTGTAGCATGACATCACGGTAATGCTACGATGTGTGGAAATGCCAGGAAGGTTAGCATAGTTGGTACATCTGGACATGGGACTGCATACGCCTTTTTGCAGAAAATGTTCTGAACGTAGAAGTTATAAGGGGTCATGCATAAATTACGTGACGCAATTTTCCGACATGTTTGACGCCCCCCCCCCCCCCTATATAACGCTTTTTCCAACTTTACCCTGTAGTTTTTCACCATTATGTAACACTAATCTAGACCCCCCTTCCCCCCAAAAAGTGTTACGTAATTTATGCACGACCCCTAACAGTCTAAATAGTAATATTTTTCAAGTGCAGAATGAATTTTGCGCAATTCTGTTTCATGCTCTTATCGGTTTAAGACCTTTCTGTTTCACGAAGTACAGTCACCTATCCAAAATTTGAGGTTATAGTACCCGATCTGATACACAAACATAAAATCTTGGATATTTTATTTTGTGACACTGAAAGGTCGTCAATCGACAAAAGAATGGAACATGACTGTGAAAATACTTTCTACACTTGACAAATATTACTATTCGTATATTTACGGCTTACTTTTACGTTTAGAATATTTTCTCCAAAAAGTTGTCTGCATTCCCATCACGTCATGCTAGATTACTCAATTAAAACCAATGAGGGCTTCCCGCTTTACGGGCCTCTTTTTAATTGGTCGACCACTGACGCGGAGAAGAGCGTACATGGACCGTGGTGGGAGGTGACGGAACTGCGCAACTTAAAATAACCGTGTATGGGGGACTTAAATGAAGCGAGACTTAAAATTAGCGACACTAAAAACAAGCTAGACTTCACTGCACAAAAGAAACATTTTTGAACGAAACATCAACGTTAAAAACTTCAATATGAAATAATATTCGATATTTTAACGGAGATTATTGTTAACATTGAACACAACTCCCAAAACATTTTTTTCGAAGAGCGAGATATTTATTATTTTATTGCAAAAGTAAAATTCCGGTTCCCCAGTCAGTTTCCACTAGGGCGTTGAATCGAATTTGAAACTCAACATTTTTCTTGATAATCAGCCCTACAAGTTTGTTTTATGGAGTCCCAAAAAAACCCGTAAGTGAAAAATTGGGGTTTGCGAGTTTTTGACGATAATTATGATTTTTCACGGTTTTTAAATACAATTTGTTTCGAGTATATAAAACACAACTTTCTACCGATAATTAGATGTTTAAATAAATTGTTATTGTTTTAGACAAATTTTTCTCTTAGAATAGAGTTAGAAAGTCGCGTTTCTTCAACTTATTTTTTTAACTTTACAGTTAAAGCGAGGCAATAGTCAATTAAATTTAACAGCAATAGTTTTTTAAGTCATTTTTTATTATTTATAATATTTTCTTAGAATGCTAGAGAGTTGAGGGGTTTCTAAAATCTTCCAATTTTCTTTGATTTTTTTAGTTAGGAACAATTGATCAATATTAATATTAGTTAAATCAAAAAGACTTACTAAGTAAATTCTTCAAAGAAAGTTTACATTTAATATGATCCATATAGACAATTTAAAGAATTTTTCAAATATCTGCTTTATTTCAGAAAAGTATATTCAAAAACAAGGAAGAGATTGTTTAAAAAATGATTCTCTCTAATGTTTATTTATAATTTGTTAATAACTAAAAAGCCAAAGCGAACTAAAATTTCAGAAAAAAAACCACACCTTTTTAGTGATGATCTAAGAGAAGATAGTTATAAACAATAATAAATTGTTCGAACAATTATTTTTGTTGACTTGCATTAATTATTATCTCAATAAGTGAAAAGTGGATAAAAAGTTAAAAATTGCAGAAAACCCCTCAACTTTCTACCATTACTCTAAGAGAAGGAAGTTATAAACAATAATAAATTGTTCAAACAATTACGTTTGTTACTTGCATTAATTATTATCTCAATAAGTGAAAAGTGGATGAAAAGTTAAAATGTTCAGAAAAACACTTAACTTTCTAGCATTACTGTAAGAGAAGATAGTTACAAACAATAATAAATTGTTTAAACAATTATGTTTGTTAACTTGCATCAATTATTATCTCACTAAGTAAAAAGTGGATAAAATGTTCAAAATTTCATTTAAAAACCCGCAATTATCTAGCATTACTATAGGGGTCAGGGGAGGATAGTTACGAACAACAATAATTTCTTGAGATAATTTTGTTCGTTAAACTGTACCAATTATTACCTCGTTCTGACTGAAAAGTTCAAAAATTTTAAGAAAAAAAAAAAACCGTGACTTTCTGACTCTTGTAAGAGTAAATTGCTAAAAAAAATAAAAAATTGTTGAAACAATTTGTGTAAACATCTAATTATCAGTAGAAGGAAGTATTTTATGTATTGGAAATAATTTGTATTTGAAAACATTAAAAAAATCGTAATTATCGCCAGAAGCTCGCAAAACCCAATTTTACACTTATGGGATTTTTCGGGACTCTATAAAACAAAATTTGGGGAAAACACCTTACAGTGGATAATCATTAATTATGAGGATAAGTGAAAGAAAAATAATGAATTTTGTTTAATTTATGGACAGGTATAGTGTAGTAACTATTAATTAAATGAAAGTAATTACTTTACATGTATTAGTATTTTTAATTAATGATTATCCACTGTAGGCTGCATTATCCACTGTAGGGAGGTTTCCTCCATAGGGGTGACATTTAATTAGTAATTATTCATTTGTATTCTATAACTAATTATCAAGAGAAATATTGAGTTTCAACTCGATTCACCTAATATTCACGATTCTGAATAAAATTTACAAAAACATTTTTTATGGGAAATACGTGTTAAACTTCATGGGGCTTGCGCAACATCTTATCATTGTTTACACGCATTTATTTTATTGGTGAATTCTAATAAATTTAGGAGCAATATAAATTAAATTTTGAAAAAAAGTCTAATGCATTTTTGAACGGCCCTAGTTGCCCACTATGGACTAACGTTTTTATTTTTCATTTCGAACGACACCGACTAGCTTGTTAAAGCAAAAGCTCAAGTGACCGGTACTAGCGGATTCTTTTGTAATTATGAAATTAGGTCCGCAAATTCATAGCGAATTTTTACATAAATCGAGGCCGAAATTCACGTGAATTTCCCACGAGGTTCCACACTAAATTCATCGAAAATATTTTCATTTGGAATAATTTGTAGTTGCTGAAATTTTGTCGAGTTTACTATTTGATGAAAAAAAAAAAAATGACAAACTCATTTTCTTCGGTTCTTCAAAGAAAAAATGTATTCTTCTGTTACTTTAGCTAGATTGTAAAAAGTCTAAGAAAAAAAGACGAATGCACAAAATAATCAAAATGGATGATTCTAAACTAAAAGAAAAATGTTCAAACATATAATTATAATCCACAAGAGCACAAAAAATCCTACATTTCGCCTATTTATAGAAATAGATTATTACCATTTTTTCGATTACAAAGAAAATTTGGGGTCAATGACCTGTTCTTCAATCAAGACTGGCTTGATTGACTTCATTTTGGCGAGCTTTTTTTCAGACGAAAACATTATATAAAAAAAAGTTGTTCCGTAAAATAATAAAAACACCAATACCTGCAATAGAGCCGGCTATGCTGGAGAATCCCGAGTCTTCTGCCAAGTCGAGTTTTACAGGACTGACCGAATTTCTTTCATTCGTTGGTTGCGGCGCAGTAAAACATTCTTCTTGTTCCTCCATTTTTCGCCTAAAACCGTAAATCAGCAATCAAGCTAATCTTATTTATCATGTACGATACGTCCTGCATAGGCAGAAATGAATATCAAGAACGTCAACAACGATGATCGACGATGATAGTGACAAAAGATAAACTGACAAAGTATTAGATGGAAAAATGCAGAAAACCGGTAAAAAATGGTTGTCAGCTCGCGTGCCTGTTGGTGCCTGTCAGTGCCTGTTGCCCGGCTTGCGGCTGGCGCTAAATTTTTGACAGCTGACGCATTACCAACCTAACGAAAGCGAACAATCGAAATAAATGACAACTCGACCAAATTGGCGCGTGTATTTAAAATTTAACCATATTTTTGAAGTAGATATGTCGGAAATTACACTTTAAAAAAGTAAAGGCAGCATATAGACAATTAAAAGCGAAAGTGGAAAAATGTAAATTTTTTATGATCTTCATATTTTTATCGTTTTTATTGTTATTTACCTGAAAGAGGTTATGTTCCGTCATTCATGTAAACACCGTAAGCACCGTAAGAATGGTAAATTTAGTCAGAAATTTGTTGGACTTGCACACGTGTTACTGTTTACACATTTTTATTTCTACTTTATTGTAAATGGTAATTATTTTACTTGAATAATACTTATGTTAAGAAAAAAGTCACCACATGACTGTTTTTTTGCATATAAAACATTAAAGGCATCGATAAAGTATACATATATTTGACCGTGTGAAATCGGATGGGGTTATGTTTGTTCAGTACAGTTTTTTTGAAAATCCCCATATTGGACAAAAATGTCTATTATGCACGGTGTTCTTGAAGGTGAAAGAAGTTTGACTAAAATGGATCCAAA
>CAKNXH010000065.1:692871-719609 GCA_932178445.1 Andricus quercusramuli | reverse complement strand
CAAAAATAGTAATCTCACATGTTTATATGAATTATTTTTAAAGAATCTAAATAAAAGTAATGTAAATGTATGTGAAAGATCCTTAATAAGTGGAATAGATGATTCATGTATCCTTATAAACATTTTTTCCGCATATGTTCTTGATTATGCATTATAATAAAAAAACTTATGATGGAAAAATACTTCTTGACATGATCTGCATATTATATTTTGTATGATTTGGCGTTACGGTCAGTTGTTTTTGAAAAAGTATTTTTTTCAAAATAGCCCAATTCGAGATTAAAGACCCACAAATATTATCCGCTTTATTTTTCCTTCCACGTGCTTTATTTTAAGTCAATCGACGTTGGCTGATATTCTTAATTATCTGTATTTTTTGTAACCATAATTTAAATGTTATAACTATTACGGCTTGTATTCATTGGCGAATCCGGGTGGATCGAAATGCGAAGTCCCAACATTGAATTAAGATGTTCAGTTTTCCCAGTGGAGGGCAAAATATAACCTTCATCCATGCTGTTAATGTGAAGCTTTAAAAATTGTGACTAAAGTTTTCAAATTGATTCTCCTCTATGAGGTGGCATCTAGATTAATGAAATTGACTGTTATGAAAAAATATACTGACTTTGCATTATTACACATAAAAAATTCTAGTTAATCATTAAGAAATAAAAAGGACTCTAAAGAATATGGTCGTCAAGACATTCATCCTGTTATTTCTTTTGAGTCTACATAATTCTATCCATACGTAAAAAACTTTTAATATCTTCCATAGTTCTGGCAATCTTTTGGATGATTTCATAATTCCAAATTTAAAAAAACTTTTCTAGGAATTCTCGCAGAGCATTTGTTTTATAATAATAATATTTTTGAAGAAAAATATAATTTCGCAAAAATAAAAAACCTTAAGTTACAACATACGCAGAAGTTATTTTTTCTTATCATATTTGCATGAAGCTTTGTACGTAGTGGGTCTCAAGGTCTAGAAGTACTTGTGGTAGAGAAGGTACAAGAGATGTTTACACTTATACTTACTCACCTATAGATTATGAAAATTATTTTTTATTCTTTGGATTTATTTAGTTTTGATCTGAAGTTTGATAAGGCGAAATTAATGAAAACAAAGTTGTTTGTATTTCATTCTAAAAATACATTTCCAACAGGGAATCTGATTATTCAATGAAAAGCAATCTTCGCTTTTCATAGTTTTTTGTAGGAAATTACTAACTTCTTGAATTATCAAACTTTCATATAAAAATTTATAAAAATATCTACCCCTGGAGAAACAAAATTAAATTTTCCATATTTTTCTCGAACCAGACATTTCTACACAAGATTTTTGAAAATACATACAATTTTCTACAAATAATGAGGAAAATCTACGACCCGAAATTAAAGGCTTATATTTTATCATTTCTAATATGTTTTCGTAGAAAATTACGAATTTTACAAATGCTTATAAATAGAAATTTATAAGAAAATCCATTATTACCTCCTTTCACAATTTGCAGAACCGAAAAAATATGCATATTTACTCATATTTTTTCGGAATCAATAATAGATTAATATGGTGAAGAAAGTATAACAAAGTGATCATAAGATAGTCTCATGAGCTCATTCAAAAAAAAATATGGACCTGTATGACACAAAAAATGCTGATATTTAAATTTGATTAACAATCCGATGAGAAGAAGTTATTATTAAAAATCCAGTATTCGATTTTTACGCCAAATGACGAAAGAAACGCAAAAAAAAGTTTAAGAAAAGAAGTGCAGCTCTTCAAAATATCTACAATTTTTGTATTGACAGAACAACAACAGATAAGGAAAAAAGTATCGAAAAATAATTGTAGCTTTCAAACCGACCTTTAATTTTTCCCTCAACCATCTTTTGATAAGATTTAATATTTTGGTTTTATTTGTCGGAAATACAATGAAAAAATTAAAAATTAAAATTTTGAGCCAAACGGCGTAAAATATGGGAGAGAGTCCCGGATAGTAATCATAGTTTTTGAAAAGTCCTATAATATTTTCAAACACTATTTTCTGATAGGACTTGTCATTTTGATTCTATACATTGAAAATACTGTGAAAAAATAGAAAATTCAAATTTTGAGCCAAACGAAGTGACATACGGAAAAAAGTTTCAACGATGAATTGCAGCTTCTAAAATGTCCTACAAAATTTATTTTGACCATCTTTTTAGAGTACTTTTCATTTTGGTTTTATTTTTGGAAAACACTATGGGAAAAACAAAATTTAATTTTTGAAATGAACGACGCAAAATACGAGGAAAAGTCTAATGGAGAAATTATAGCTCATAAAAAGTACTACAAGATTTTATTTAACCATTTTTTGATAGGACTTGACATTTTGGTTTTATTTATCGATAATATTATGAAAAAATGGAAAATTCAAATGTTTTACCAACCGACTCGAAATATGGGGAAAATTGATTTGATGAATTCCAGAGATTATAAATTCCTGCAACATTGCTTTGAACCATTTTTTGACAGAACTCCTCGTTTTTAATTTATTTATCGAAATTGATATGCAAACGTCGAAAATTTCAAAATTACGCCAAAAGGCGCGAGATACATAAAAATAATAAAAATTGATTAGCATTTCGAACTCGAAAGTTCATTGCCTCACTACCCGATTCGGGTAGTGTTTCTAGGTGGATAAATACTACCAGTGTGGTCCACCACACCCACGACGGGCCAACACCACGCAGTATTCCCCGAGCGGTCACCCATCCAAGTACTAACCGCGCCCAACGCTGCTTAACTTCAGTGATCTTACGGGAACTGGTGTTTTCAGCGTGGTATTGCCGTTGGCGAGATACATAAAAAGTCTAAAAGAATACTTGTAGGCTATTTTATTTCATTCATCAAAAATAATATTATTTAAAACGAAAATCCTATTTTTAGTATTAAAACGCGAGAGCCTACAAAGCTTTGAGAAATTTGATCTTCAACTGTACTTAATTACGTAGAAAATTCCGAATATGAAGATATATACAAGAGATGTTTTTGAGCAAGTTTCATCCAATAATTCTAAGCGCAAAGAATAAATAACCGTTGAAAAATGCACGAGGGAGGAATATGTCTAAGCGCCGAAATTACCGAAATTTTATGAGCGTAAAAAAAATATTTTCGTGAGACCAGGGAAAATGGAGATTCTATTGACACTGTACAGTTCAGAAAATATCATGTTTTTGCAAAGTCTTACTGACGTTGTACAGAGGGATTGATTTTGGGCGTTACGTTTTGAAGCCCAAAAATCCGAGTTGGTATTTTTTAAGAGCCCAAAAATCAGAAACTCGCTTAACACTGTAAACGTCTGAAAAAGAATATTTGTTATAAAAGTTATTTCTGCGCGTTACGAAGAGGGTACTTTTTGTGTTAAGGGTTGGAGCCCGAACACTATCATTACGATTTTACCCGAAAATGATCTTTTTTCGGATTTCACAGTGTAAATAGGGTCTCTGATTTTCAGGCTCTTCAGGCCCTTCCATATTTCCCAAAATATGCCCCGAAACCAAACATTTTGGGGTGCTGTTTAGTACATGACACTGATTTTCCTCATGCTAAGAATATCGAATCATAACAAATTATTCTAAGGAAACACTGAATATTCTCGAAAAAACTGTCCTTTTTTAATATCAGGTTTTTTCGGGCAGGATTTTTTATCTAAACATCTTGGAAAGACCAAAAATTTAAAATTGATTTTTACTTACAATCAGTAATTACGTAATTAGGTAAACATTTGTGGTTCGCGAATATTATTAGAATCTGATTTTCATATAATAATTTTTGAACATGAGCTATTTAGGAATTTCGTACTTTTTTAATTTCGGTCACATTTTAAAATACATTACGTTTAATCTACATAAAAGCATTATTCTACGATTTTGAGGAAAGCATATTCATGAATCACTACAATATTTTAATGCGCGTGTTGTTTCTTATGCAAAGAAATAATAACTTCTAGAATTTAGATATGATAATACATTTATCCATGAAATCGTTTATGAAATAACAAACTGAAATTGATTATTGTCTAGAACTGAATAGCAATTATTTAGATGAGTACAAAGAGAAACACCTTTTTTTACAAGACTGCGATATTCGAGTGGTAGTTCGGTAATACTGATTCCGAAAGGACTTTTGCGTGGAAATTAGATCTATAACCTTTGAAACCATATCGACAATAGTTTCTGAGGCGATCTTTTTAAAAAAATGAAATTGTAGAATTTAAAAAAGGCTTAAGCAACATGTTAATTTATTAATTCTGTGGTAATTTGAAACGGAGTGGGCTCAAAAAAATGATAACCAGTTTGTATAAAAAAATGTATATATCAAAATTTGATCGAAATACAGATTAGAAGGTTTCAAATTTCAGACGAGGCTTGTTATTTCAAACGACGCAAAGTCTTAAAATATGGAAGTACTTGAGTAATTATTACATGTTGAAGCATGAATCCTAAGTTTTCAAGTTATACGCATTTTATACGGCTGTGTATTTCGTTAGTTTTGTTAAAATTAAATCGGATTGTTATGTTTCCGATTTAATTTTAACAAAACAAAATTTAATTAATTCAAAAAAAATTTAACGAGAAAATGAAGATTTTCAAGCGAAGAAGAAGAGGAATAGAAATCTGTATTTATTAAAGATGTTGATGAACTTCAAAAAATATTTGTCCTGATGAGGAAAACATTATGTTTTCGAAACGTTGGCTACAGAATGAAGGATTCAACAACTAACCTCCTTCTGTATTTGGTCTGAAGTATGTCAAAAACAATATCTATTATATATTATTATTGATTTAAACATTAAATCTTCAGAAAAATAAAAAACTGGTCAGGGAAAGATTTGGAGGAGGTCAGAGAATCCTGAAAGTTAAGACTTGCAGCTACCCTTCAATTATCTAATTTTATTAGAAAAAAAAGTGTTTTAAATACAAAAATTAATGGTAAGATTCATTAATATGGAATGGAGCTCCCAGCCTTAAGATCTGAGGTTATATGTGTTTTATAATCTCGTATTTCCAGCTTTGGAGAAATTTCCATTCCACGACTAAAAATTGGTTCTGATTACTCAACAATCACGTAATATTTATTCGTGTCGTTGGTCCAGAATGAAAGAGATTCTCTTTGGAACAACAAACTGTATCTTTAGTTAACATTTGAAAATATATGCAAAACATTTCATCAAGTCAAATAGACTTCTCTTTGACCGCAAAGCAATGCTAAAATTAGTTTAATTCAAAAAAGTTTTCTTCTGAATGTAAAACAAAATGGCTAAAGATGCTGAAGATACTAAAGATCCAAACATGTACTAGAATGTACGAGTTTATAAAAACCTAATTAGAGAATAGCAACTGTAGAAAGACCAGACATAAATTTATTTCAATACTATATGATAGCAAAATACATCTAAGACTACAAAAGTATGTGGCCGTTATTTGCAATGCTTTAGGGAAGCGAAAATATAAGGAAATTTTTTTGGCTGTTTCTATAATTTAAAAAAAGGTCGGATTTATTCATCCATCTTTTTTGGGAAATTTTTAAATTCATATTGTTTAAATATAATGATTCAATATGAAAATTCTTATCGAAAGCAATTAAAGTCTGGTGATGAGGACAATTTTTTGTTTTGCTTCTAACAATTCATATAATAAGTTACGAAATTGTTTGTTTTCTTTCACGTTCAAAACGAGTGAAGAACAGTTGGTATTTGAATTACTATTGGACTCGTCAACTGCTGTGCGTCTCCATATTTCATAATACAGATACTGTAGATAATAGATATTATCAATATTAGTTTATCTTCAGAATCTCAGATCCGTATTGATATGCGTGTCTAAGAAATGAAGTCCGACGTCTTTCTTTCATTTTATACTGTTTTATATGATAAATGATGTACACCAAGAAAATTTGCATTATTTTTTAAATTCATCATTTTTTCATAAATTTTATTTAGAAGTTCACATTGGTTTTGATGCCTTGATCGCAATTTCATAATTTTTGCAAAATAATATTCATTGAATATATTTTTTAGCTTCATGTAAAGACTTAATGAATCGATGTAAATCAATCATTCCATTACATTCGTTTCGTAAAACTATTCATCTATAGTTATATTTTGTTATGTTATATGAAAAAATAAGTAAATCACCATTTCTTAATTTCAAATCTTTTCTCCACTTATTAATAGTATCTATTATTTACAGTATTTATATTGTGAAATGTGACGACACACATCAGTTTTTGTTCAAAAATTCAATTTAAATACCAACACTCCTTCACTGGTTTTGAATGTGGAAAAGAGAAACAATTTCCTTATTCATTAGGTCGATTGTCAAAAGACAAAATTGAAATTATCCTCATCAATACACTTTAATTACATTCAATAATAATTTCCATATAAATTCTACTCTTTGAATCCAAACCAAGGATACGAATAAACATTGCTTGATTGTTGAGTAATGAAAACAAATTTTTAGTCGTAGAATGGAAAATTCTGCGAAGGTAAAAATACAAGATTATTAGATATGCACAACATTAGATCCCAAATCAGGGCGCCCAATTTTATGTTAAAGAATCTAACCCTCACTTTTTTAATAACAAATGAAGACAAGCGACGAACTTCTAATATTTATCTTCAAAGAAATTTTTTTTTCACGACTAAAAATTTCTTATATCCACTCAGCAATCACGTAAAATTTATCAGTATCCTTCATTCAGATTTAGAGAAAGGAATTTTCTCTGTATTTCGTAAATTTTACAAATTTTTTGGAATAAATTCTTAGACTTGGGGATGAATTCAACTTCAATAATGTACCGCAACTTTCCACAGGCAGTGCATAAAAATTTAAACAAAAACTGGCAAACTTTGTAATATATGCCTTCAAGGTACTCGCAGCGGAATTATCACAAAAAACGCACATAACTATTTCATTCCTATTAAATATTAGAATAAATTTGTATTTTCATTCTATATTTTTGGAAGGGTGGGAAGACACCCCTCTCTGACTAGTGACAAAAATAATAATGATCAAACCCCTACCACTTTCCAAAATCCCTTGGGGCTGAAAGGCAACCCTTTCCGACTGGTCAAAGAAATAATTTTATGTGAAATAACAATAACAATGTAATCATGTCATAAAAATGTAATGAAGCATGTACTGAAAATGTTATAATGTACATTAACGTTTTAGCCGGTACCGACAGAAAAGCCTTTTGCCTGTACCGGCACAGCATCCAATGCCAAATTAAATATGTACTGTAGTCTACGATGCACTGCAGTTTTGAGCATTATTATTTTCTGCAGATTCATTAAATTTTTATCTGAATAATAATAACATCTTCCGTTCAACAAAAATACCAGATTAAAATTAATTATAAATATTAAAATGACGATACACAACTGTAATCACTAGGAAAGCTGCCTTGTAAATTGATGGCCATTGCAAAGATTGTGTTACTTAGAAAATAATTGTAATCTTAATCTAAAAGTGCATTAAATAAGCCGTTTGATAATCAAGTTAATCACTTTTCCGGTACTAGAAACTTCGAGGACTTGCTTGTTTTATACACAAAATAAGTTTGAATGCAGCAAAAAAATCCTGAAAATCGCTTAAGATATTCGACCACTGGAAAAAAAAATGTTCTCTATTCATAGTTCTGATAGGGATCAAGAATTTATTTTAGAAGACAAAAATATTCCCCTAAAGTTGCATGAAAAAAATTTTGTCTGTCTTCACAACGCAGCTATATTCAAAAAGCACTGAAAGCGAAACACTTCTAATTTGAAGACCAACAAATTTTTTAATGAGATATAATTTATCAGAAAAAATAGTTACATCCAGTTTTATTTTTCATTTTAGCTCTCATTTAACTCAATTTATACGTAAATAGCAATAACTTTTCAAATAAAATAGAAATTTTACATATTGATATGATTTTTTGTTCAAGAATCTAAAAATAATTTAAATGTATATTAAAGATCTCTCGGTGAGTGGAATAGGTGATTTACGTTTCTTCATAACAATTTTCTTCGGATATATCTTCTTGAGTATGCATCATTATAAAAAAAAACTTATGATGAAAATAATTATTCAAACGAGCTGCATCTTTTACATTTTGCATAATTTTGCGTTGAGATGAGCCGTTTAAGAAAAACATTTTTGGTTTAAAAGCAGACAAATTCGCTATTAGCAACCTTCAAATATTATCCGCTTTCTTCTTCTTTCCACGTGGTTTATTTTAAGTTGATTTGCGTCAGCTGATATTTTCAATTCTTTGTACTTTATGTAATCTTAACGTAAATGTTTGAATTAGTACGGCTTGTATTCATTGGCGAATCCGAGTGGATCCAGATGGAGAGCTATGAGTAAATACCCCCCTTCTCCCCCCCCCCCCCCCCCGCCCACACACACCAAACGCAAAAAGGTCTAACATTGAATTATGACTTTCAGTCTCCCAAGTAGAGGGGGAAATATAATCTTCAGGTGGCACCCACCCCCCAACATAATATCTCCTCTAGACCCCTCTATCCAGTATTATCCAATTTTATGTTATAAAGAAATACACTCATTTCGAATTTTTACACATAGAAAATTTCAGATAATCATGAAAATATTTGCAAAACTTGAAAAAATATGGTTGACCAAACTTTCAGCCTGTTATTTTCATGAGTCTACTTAGTTACTTGTTACTCTACTGAAAAAATTTCGAATATCTTCTTAAGTTCTTGCATGCATTTGGATGATTTCATAATTTCAGATAACTCATAGGAACATTTAAGGCCTGCTAATGATAAAACAATCGAGTCTTCAAGAGAAGGGGCTAGGTTCACGCCCCTTCCCCTTTATGAATCCGAACTCTTTTCAAGAGTTCCGAATAAACATTTTTTCTGTAATAATATTTTTGTAGAAAAATATAATTTCGACAAAAATAAGAACCTTGCTGTCACTACATACGCAAGATTTAATTTTCTTCATAATATTTGCATGAGGCTTTGTACATAGTGGTTTTCAAAGTCTAGCAAATACTTGCCGTAGAGGTGGTACAGAAGTTGCCTACCATGATCTTTATTCGATTATAAAAATACATTTCCACCAGGGAATCTAATTATCCAATAAAACGCAATCTTCGTTTTTTATATATTTTCGTAGAAAATTACGAATTTCATTGATAAATTACACTTTTATATAAAATTTTCTAAAAACATCCACCTCTTGAAAAATTGAATTAAATTTTCCGTAGTTTTTTTTTAAATTGCAAATTTTTATGCACGATTATCATCAATAAATACAGTTTTCTACTAATGATTAGGAAAATCTACGACTCGGAAATAAAGGTTCATATTTGATAATTTAAAAAAAAATTTTGTAACAAATTACGACTTGTTACAAACGCCTTTGGAGATGAGTTTATGAGAAAACCCTTATCATCTCCTTTTACATTTTGCAGAACTCAGAAAGAATAGTTTTTAAGAAAATGGTCATGTTTATTCGGAATCTATAATAGATAAGTATGGAGAAGAAAGTATAAAAAGTATAAAAAAGCGATCATAATATTGTGTCGATTCCTCATTTTTTAAAAATGTGGACCTGTTCAGTGCAGAAACATGCTGACATTTAAGTTGGATTAACAATCCGAAAAATAAAAGAAGTTATTATAGTTAAAATGGAACATAAAGTCTGACGATGACGGAGGGTGCACCTTCCATCTCTATATTGAGGGTGCTGAAGCCAGAACCGAAATTGGTAATAGGATTGCCTCATTTTGCTACATAGATACTAGAATGACATCTTTTTTAGATAATCAGGGCCTATTCCTTTTCTAGATCAAACCTGTATTCAGAGTGAAAAATTGTCTAATTTCAATAGCTTTCACTAAAACGTTTTTTCTTATGCTCAGGTTAGAATAAAAAAAAACGTTTTACACAAAAACTATTGAAATTATCAAATTTTTCACTCTGAATATGGATTAGATTCAAAACAGCAATAGGCCTTTATCATCTTAAAAATAGTAATTTTAGCATTTATGAAGTAAAATGACGTAATTCAATTTCGAGGTTTGGTTCTGGCTTCAAAGGCCTCAAACTGCTGACGCTTATGAATAACTACAATAATTTACAATATCTATAGTTGACGGTCTTGTGCCAAAGAAAATGTGAATTTGATAATAATTCTAAAAAATGACAGTGGAAGAAAAGTTCGAAACTGAAATCCTACGTAAGATTTCGCATTTTCTAACAAACTCAGAGAAATCAGTTAATAGAAAAGGCTCAATTAAAAGTTTTCCTGATAGTTCTGAAAAACTTTCTATACATTCATTCATTAAAATATCTTGGATCTAGGATTCTTAAATTTCATCCAGAAAATTTTACTATCGGTCAAAATTCTGCATCCATTTACAAATATCGTAACAAAAAACATGGTTATCTTAGTAAGTATTTGAGATAAATAGAGACGCGTAGATAGTACGTGAGAGTATGTGTGGCAAACTTATGTTTGTAACGAAATATCCGCGATCAACAAGCGATTGTCAGATTTATCCATGACGTGTCCAGCAAATCACCCGTAAGGGAAATCTTAAGCGATATTAAGGAGAGTGGAGGGAGAAAAGTAAGTTCTCATACTTGCTTAAATTGGAGGAGGGGAGTCGAAAGGAGTCGAAAACAAGTGCTTTAGATAAAAAATATATTTTAGAATATGTGCGAGAGTCATTGTATTTTTAATATCGCAAACAAAACTTCCCTATAAAAATCAAGTTTCTTATTCATGCATCATCATTCAATATCGTCTTTTTTGTGACTGTATAATTTCATAACAAAATGGGGAAGAAATTTTCTTTAAGTTTCCTAATATTTTGTGCGGTCTTATCGCTAGGAATTACGGTTCCATCTGGAGAGATTAGGGGTAAGTAACATTTAAAAATATTTAGAGCACCCCTGACCGAAAATATACGTTGATTCAGCCCACTGTGGTTCACCATATTAGATTTGACATGTTTTCAATTTTTATTTCAGATTCGGAAGCTGCGCCCCCAACACCTCGTAAAAACCCGGGTTTGGGTAAGTCTAATATTCTTTCTTTTAACTAATAAATAGACGAAAAAATTTACAATTTTTCCAAGTCCCCATTCACCAGTGGGCTGGCAGACCCAGTTTTGTGGCCAAAAGTCAAGTTTTTAATTTGAAACGAAAGTTGGTCACTTTAATTAGGAATATTTAGAACACTCGTGACCGAAAATATACGTTGATTCAGCCCACTGTGGTCCACCATATTGGATTTGACTTTTTTAAAATTTTTATTTCAGATTCGGAAGCTGCGCCCCCAACACCTCGTAGAAACCACGGTTTGGGTAATATAAAAGTGATAATTAATTGCAATCGTGCATTATTATGTTTTTGATAAAACTTATTTCTAAATAAAATAAATAATTTAATTATCTACGGATCTCTATGGATCTCTCAGCCCACCGTGGTCCACCATATTGGATTTGACTTTTTTTCAATTTTTATTTCAGATTTGGAAGCAGGGAACTCAACACCTAG
This sequence comes from Andricus quercusramuli, assembly GCA_932178445.1. Taxonomy (NCBI): domain Eukaryota; kingdom Metazoa; phylum Arthropoda; class Insecta; order Hymenoptera; family Cynipidae; genus Andricus; species Andricus quercusramuli. Next base: position 708,039 of record CAKNXH010000065.1, on the reverse strand, counting down.
CGTGGAATATGGTATGGATAAGTCTAATATTCTTTCTTTTAACTAATAAAATGACGAGAAAATTTACAATTTTTTCAAATCCCCATTCAACTGTGGGCTGGCAGACCCGGTTCTGTGGCCGAACGTCAAGTTTATAATTGGAGAGGGAAGATGGTCACTTTAATTAGGAATATTTGAAGCACCCCTGACTGAAAGTATACGTTGATTCATTTAATTTTATTTACCAACAGTAATACAAAATTTCAAAATAAGTGTGAAGTATGCATGCATTCGTTTCTCGAAAAATGCAATTATTATCACGCAAACAATTTATTTCGAAAGTCATTCTTATTTTGATCTATGAAGGGTATTGCACAAATGAACAAAATATTTAACAAATAAGGAATTCAAACTTTCAGTGACCTACAGCCATATAGTTGCTAACTGTTACTATATTTCTTTTAACGCAGCAACGACTTCCAGTTATTATTACCTAAAACTGCCACCTGGTATCAAATAATTTGTTACATAAATTTGTTCCGCTGTATGTATGCTTAAATATAGGCTTGCTTCATTTCGCTTCAATTCATTACAGAACAAACAGGAGTGCATTTTGGTTGCGGGTAATTTTCATGTAGATGAAGTGGAACTTTTTCGTTTCGAAACAAAACAAGATTCAATGGAGTTGATATGATAGTCATTCTCCATGTTATGAAAAAGTTTACGAATAACCTACTTTTCAATGGATAGAAATTGTTTATGAATAAGTATAATAATTAATTTCAATGGGGAATTATTATATTTTTCATGAAACTAATTTCAAAATAAAATAAATGATAAAATGATTAACTTTTCAAGGGGCCCAAGATCTTGGTTATACAGCCCCGTTTATTAAAACTTACACATTTGTCATCAATGCACAGTATAATATCATTATCTAAAGTAACCTGCAACAACAATTAAAGTTTTAACATATCTATTTCACTTTTCTTCCTTTTAACTACAAAGTCGGATCCGCGAAAGTCTAATATGTATTTGAAATACTTATCCGCCATATTGGATTTTAGATTTTACACACCTGTTTACCTCAGATGGTGAATCAACGCCCATTCCAGAAATCTACCAACGTACCTTCGGTACTGCTAGTAAGTCTAATTTTTTATTAAAATATTTGTCCGCAATATTGGAGCTGCCGTTCCGTTTTTTTTTTTACATTTTTATTCCAGATTCGGAATCAGCGACCCACATGAATTATGCTCTTTGCATAAGCAAACCTGTTATATTTTTCCTTTAAAAATGAAATTCACCCACTTACAGGACAGAAGTATATTGGATAGTAGTTTATGGAAAACAAATTTTGATGAAGAGGTAAAAATTTTGTAATTTTCGTGAATATATAATATATTTCAGCGATTTTTAGATTTACGAATGGCCATGAAAAATATTTTGTCTACTACAGTTTTGGTAGCTTTTTCCCCACACTTTTCATTAACCATAAGCCTTTTTTGGAAAATAAATATTCCAATTTCAGCAATGAAATTAAAGAACAAGTTTGACTTTTTTGGAGAAAGGCATATACTTTTTTTTTATTTCTTCATTTAAAAAAAAGTTCAGTTTTTTCTCTTTGATCTTCTCCTCAGTTATTATTTTTCCAAATGTCAACATTTTCGCCCATAAATCATCATCCAATAGCACAACACTTTGACCAAGTTTGACTTAGCTCAGGCAAAAATTATTTTTTAGGTAGATACACTTGAGAAATAATGCGCCAATAATGGAATTGTTTATCATATTTGCGTATAAACATACTTGTATAATGTTTACAGTCTGGAACGACAGAAGTTCACCTGGCAGCCCAGATTTGGAGAATCTGGATGCGCATGGGATAGTGAAAGTTAGAAGAGGAACTACTCCACTTGACGATGCATTTGTAGTAGGCCCTAAAATCGCCATCTCGAAGGCTAGCATCTTCAATAGCACATCAATGACGGATCTAAATGTTGAATTTACTCTGAAAGCGCCAAAAAAACATTGGTTATCATACCATACGAAAAAAGAAGTTAAAACCTACAATATTGAATATTGGAAACATCCACCCTGTTCAGACATGCGTACCTGCCGACCCAATGTTGTCTTACTTATAGCTAGAGGATATCTCCCCATGGATGAAGGAGAAGTTGCAAACAAAATTTTTCACAAAAGGTTCAACAAGGACGAAATCGAGTGGGCTGCACGGGAAAAAAATACCGAGAATATAAGATACGAGCTGTGGCGTCAGAAGGCCCCGCAATAATGTCGAAGAGGCCCGCCCCCCTTATAAAATAAGAACGCAAACAGCGTGTCAGTGTATCTGAAATAAATTTTCAAAAATAAAATACCGCATACAGTTTATTTCCTGATATATTATAAATTATATTTTATTCCAGGCTTTTTATATAATAAATTATACACGTTTACGACTTGAAAGGTAGCATTGTAAAGTAAAAATAAGAAACAATTTGTATGTTGCTATATTGCGATTCATCCTCCTTTTATTTTGGCAACCTTCATAATAATAACACTGTTAATATAAATAACACTGTTGATATTCAATTGTTTTGCAGCATTACGGTCGATTGTCATACGAGATAGATTTAATAATCGACTGTGATGCATTCTATTACGCAAACAGGATTTTGTGATTTTGAATTTGCTGAACGTTCTTTCGCAAGTGGCTACTGTAACAAGCAGAGCTAAGTGAATTGTCAAGGCAGTTATTGCCTCTGAAAAATCGCTTTCTATGAAGCTGTATTCATCCAGTAAAGTGCGGAAAACATATTTTACTGTTTACGTCTAATTGAACCCGTTATTATTTAAAAAGAAGGTTGCATTGATGACTTGCAAAGGAAATTCTTTTCTTAAATCCTCATTATATGGAATCTGTAACTTATATGCTGTCTTAATAATTTCTGCTTCAGATTATTTCGTTAAATTTAATTTATTCCTGTGACTCTTTGAACTAACTATGTATTCACAATATCTAAGGTGTGGTTAAAGACATTGTCAACGGCGGATCTAGGTATTTCTCGCTCCTAGGCTAACAGAAATTAACTACTCGATTTTGAATCCACAGTAAAACATGAATTTATGAAATTTTGCCGGCCTAGCCCAGATAACAATCGTGATACGCACATCACCCGCATTGTGTGATTTTCATGTTGTGCGTGCAAGAGATTGTCCATTTCGCTATCATTACATAATGGACACGTAGCTGCGAACACATATGAAGGCAAGATAAAAACGAATAGTTTTCAAAAATCTTGAAAAAATAATATTATTATATTATTGACTTTCTAAACTTATAAAGGTTAAATTTCTAAACAAAATGAGACTTAATCTCCTCAATATTATAAGGTTATATTTTAATGTTTAAATATAAATAGTATATAAAACTGAAATTTTATTATTGAAGTGAAACATTTTAGGGCACAGTATGGCATTTTTGCACGAGAAATGAATACTTGTGAATTGTCAGGTCACGTTTCAGTAGCGGGCTAGCGCGCGTATTCATGGAATTCAAGGAAGTCTTGGAATTCAAGGAACTTGTGGCATTCGAAGAATGCATGGAATTCGCGTAATCCGCAAAATTCGCGCATAAAATTTATGAAATTCAAGGAATTGATGGAATTCATGGAATTGACGGAATTCAAGGAGTTTACAGAATTCAAGGAATTCACGAAATTCACGAAATTCCATGAATTCCTTAAAATTCCGTGAATACTGTATTTGTTCAAAAAACTTTTTGGAACAATGAATGTCTAACTGTTCGAAGATGAAAAGAAAGAACTTAATTCTAGACCTCTTAGTGCATATATTAGGTGGCGGCTAGATTATTCATTATATACTGAAAATGTAAAGAATATGTATATACATTGCGCGTACTGATTTTAAATAAAATTTTAAGCAAGTTAATTACTTTTCTCTGATTTCTTGATGATAATAGTCATATGAATATAAATGCATCACATTGCTAATGAAAAACTAACACGTGCAAGCGATATGTGACGCATATGAGACGCACGTTATACGAAAAAAAGTCCTGGAGATTTTCATTATTGACCTAGTATGTGACTTCAGGATATATCTAAGAGCATTTGAAAATTTGAAAATATCGCATGGGAAAAACATGCAAATAGTGCTTGAAGAAATATAAGACTTCTAGTCAGTGAAGCATTCCTAGACTCCATCAACAAAATATCACAGACAGATTTATCAGCCGTTCAACACTCGAATATTGAATTCTCGAAAACAGTCAAGAAAGGGTTCATAGACTGCCTATGGCTCGTTTGAACCAGAAAAGCCATTACCATAAAAGATCCAGCTCAAGATAACAGACACTTCTCTGTATCATACTGTTCAATTTTGAATATCATAAGACAAACAATTAGAAGATTTTGGTTTTATTATTCACTTATTCTAGATGTTGCTCATGGCAAGCAATGTTGGTTATTTTCTTCATCTGCACGCAATGAATGGCAATCAGGAATTCGAAATCGGAAAGGTCTATAAAAGAAAGTAAAAGCACATAGCAGTAGTAAGGCCCATGTAACTCTATGCCCTGTTTATTATCAGTAGACACAAAAAAAACTATCAGTAAGGAGAACAAAAAAGAAATGGAACGTGAGGAAGTGCTTTGGAGAATGCTACCGAAGCATTTATTTGATATAAATTCAAAACCGGCTACTAATTAGTCAACTTTCCGGATACATATATGAAAAGGATATAAATAATATTCACAGTGGAATCTTTTTATAGTTGGTAAATTTTATAGTGCAATATGATGACTTAATGAAACAGGTACTTAGTATGCAAAATGTCCTACGAAATATTTGTGTCCGGCCAATCACCTGATTATCAATGAGGCTGTGGTAGAAGTAGTGGAAATCCAATTATTTTTTGCAACCATGCGAAGTATGAACATCTTAATTGGAAGAGTATGAACAGATACAATCTACTATTGCTATTTACAGAACAATCAGAGATGATTTTGAAGAAATTAAATCCGACAAGATGGTCGGCAGAAAAACATAGTTAATTGCCGTTAAACTTCGATACTTCGATATAATGAAAGCTCTCATGAAAATACGACTTATCAACCTGAAGAAAGATGAATGCGAAGAATTAACTTCGATAAAAAAAAATATGAAGAAGTTTGAATTTATAATAAAACATATATCATAAGTTTCAATTCTCAATATCATATATATATATATATATATATATATATATATATATATATCATATATAAATATATATATAAATAAATATATATATATATATCATATATAAATATAAAAAATAAAATATAATGCACAATCCTTTTCAAGGCACTAAACAAAGTGAATATTGAATCAAGATTACAACAAGCAAAAAATATATATTCAAATCGAGCACTTGAAGTCTTGAACGTTGCAAAGGAAAATTTGAGAGAGAAGAGACTTGAGTAGATAAAGTGTAAAGATGAAGCTAAACAAATAACTGAAGAATGAGGTATTGGACCGGTCTTTCTAGGAAAGCGGGAACCAACGTGTATGAAGCATTTTGACGAACTGACTGAAGACCAGCGTTTTGATAGTCGGACATTCTCAATACGCGGTTGAAAGACTTACAGAAATGAACAAAGTTGCAAATCTCTTTCCTTTTTCAAAACCAGGAAATTTTACAATACAACCTTAAGCAGAAATTCTTGAGGCATCCAATGAATTACAAATTCAATATCATGAGGCTTTTCCGAACGAATTCCCTAATCCGCAATCTTCTGTTTGAACAGTGACAGGTTCAATTAGCATCTGCAATATCTCCACCATCCAGCGGGAGAGATCCTGTAACTATAAGTAAGGGAACGTTGGGTTGGCAAGTACGCATGTCTGAACAGCGTGGATATTTCCAATATTCAATATTGTGGCTTATAATCTCTTTCCTCATATGTTGTGAACAACAATGTTTTTCTGGCGTTTCGGAAGTAAATTCAACATTGAGATCTGCCATTGATGTGTTATTAAAGATGCTCGTCCTCAATATAGCGATATCAGGGCCTATCACAAATGCATCGCCAAGTGGCGCAGTTCCTCGTCTAACTTTCACTATTCCAAGTGCTCGAATATCTTCAGATTCTGGTTCGCGATACATGGCAAATACACTCGTGCTGACAGCGAAGCGGCCTGCAAGAATTATACAGGTAAATTTATAAGCAAATATTATCAACATTTTTTAATATAATCCGATCTGAGGCAAACTTAATGAGAGAGTTGTCTTATTGGGTAGTAATTTATGGAAAAAATGTTGGAATTTGGTTAATAATTACTGAAGAAGAGATCAGAAAGAATACCCTAAGGTTTCTTTTGAGATGTGAAAGTAAAAATATGGATTCCTTCTTACAATGTCAAATTTGTTCTTTTATTTCATTAATAAAGTGAAATTTTTATTATTTCAAAAAACACTTATGATCAATTTATCGCCATTAGCAAAATTGAAAATCGCCGAAATAGACGATATATCTATGAAAATCACAAAATGTTCTGAAGTATCGATTTTGGAGTTTCGATAGAAAACTATACTTCAACCTATGCTCTATCTTGTGCTTTTGTATACTCCTGTCCTGAAAGAAGGTGAATTTCACTTTTGAAGAGAAAATATAACACGTGTGCTTATGAAATTCGCCAATTTTGAATGCGTTTTTCTCGAAAAGCAGGTTTTCAAAGTCCCAACTTCAAAACTGCCCTGGAGACTTGGTTATCCACCTAGAGGGTTCATCCTAGACTTCAAATGTCGGATATGTATCCTCAAGCAAGCCGCTGTATGTAATTCCATACCAACAGAGTTGGCCTTTTCATTGCGGAACGTCACATATTATATGGAAGAAGCAGATAATCTGGCGCACATAACATATCAATCCATAGAATGGGAAATATAATCGACAATGATGTAGCATTATGTTGAAATTTCAGACAACAAAATTGCTACTTCAATATTGTGTACAATTATTTAAATTAATGTGAGACTTACACTGTAAAGCATAGAGAATGGCGTGGGCACTGATACCGTATCTGAAGTCAAAATTAAAAAAATGTCAGAGCCAATATTGCGGACAAGCATTACAAAAGAATATTGGACTTACCCAGACCATGGTTTCTACGAGATGTTGGGAGCGCTGATTCCGAATCTGGAATAAAAATTGAAAAAAAAAGTCAAATCCAATATGGTGGACAACAGTGGGCTGAGAGACCCGACTTCGTAGCCAAAAGTAAGAAAAGTAAACTGGACGTGGTGAAACTTCTCTTTTTTGCAGGTCACTTTCAATAAGGATAATATTATACTATACTGTGCACTAATGACAAATATGTAAGTTTTCATAACCAGGGCTGTATAACCAGGATCTTGAGCCGCGGGAAAAGTTAATAATTTTATTATTTATTTAATTTAGAAATAAGTTTGATCAAAAATATAATAATGCACGATTGTAATTAATTATCCTATTTATTTATGAATTATATTTAAAAATGAAAAAATAAGTATTTGTTCAAGAAAAATTTCTGTAAAATAACAAATATAATATGCTTTCAAAAGAATGTTCATATATATAATATAATATATAATATATATAATATATTAAAAAAGGCTGAATTTTGTATTTTTGGAATAAATTTGTTCAAACAATTCACTATTTTTAAATAACCATAAACTATTTTCGGGAATTATTACTTAATAGTAATTTTTAGTCTTTTCCACGAAAAAAACGTAAACCTATCTGTTCAAGAACAGCTCAAGTTTAATTTTTGCAGCTGATTTGTTTATAATGTGAAGCATCATCAATAATGTTGGGTAAACTCAGGATTTCCTTGGCTCTGTCCATCCTATAGGTATACCCCAGGATGGATTTCGCCTGACAGCAACCCTTGGTTTGTTCCCAGTATTCCCTGTGTTTTGTTCGGATCCAGTTTTTAATGGACATCCCGACACTGCAAGACGCTATTCCCAGTACCGGTTTCGGCCCTACGAATTCGCTCGCTGAGCCGCTCTTTGCCAACTGATCCGCCTTTTCGTTGCCCTTGATCCCTGTGTGACCACGGACCCATATGAGAGCCACTTTGTTTCTTTCTGTAAGTTGGTTCAATGCCTTTTTGCATTCCCAAACCAGTTCTGTCCGGTTTCCCTATTGCAGTTAGTGTCGCTTGGCTGTCCGAACAGATCGTGATCTGTCTGCCAGTAGCGTTTCCATCTATGAGTGTTTCAGCACAGCGAAGGACGGCCAGGACCTCCGCTTGAAAGACAGTAGCGTGTCGCCCAAGTGTGATCCCTATCCCTTTCCCTCTCTTACCTGGAGAAGCGGGTTACCATTTTCTTTCCACAGATCCCTGCTTGAAATACAGACGCGAAAAGCTTTGGCGAAGTTGAAGAGTTTTGTGATTTTATCTTGCCTCATCTGTAGAATCGGCAGTGTGCTGATATCACTCGACAATCTTGTGTGTTGAGTCCCCGGAGTCCATATATTTGCTCTTGCCAGGCGGCCAAACGCGTGAGCCGCTCTGGCAGTTATCGCAAGATGTAGGGGGTCTTCACAGAGCATGAATCCTATCGCCACTGTGGGCACAGTCCTCATTGCTCCAGTCAAACCCCAAGATGCTAGCGTTTGTAATCTTCGCAGCCTGTCCTTCATTGTTTTCAATTCCGCTCGTAGCCAGCAGACCACGGCCGCTTGTAGAAGCCTGGGTTTTAAGACAGCGAAGTAGAGCCATGCAAGCATTTTAGGCCCTAGCCCTCACCTCAACCCAAAGGCTCTCCTGCACATCTAAAAAGTCATGACAAATTTCCTGCGTTGGGTCTCCAGGTGCTTTGCCCAGCTCAGTTTGCTATCTAGAATTACTCCGATATATTTAACTGAATCTGAAAACGTCAGCTTCCCACCACAGAATACAGGAGCGTCAGCTTTCGGAACTTTATACTTCCTCGTGAAAATGACCAAAATGGTCTTTTCCGGATTTACCGAGAGTCCTGTGCTATTGCACCAGAGCTCTACGATGCGCAGCGCCGACCTTATAAGACCCATCAGCATTTCCAGATGAGGCCCCCTAACTAGGATTACAAAGTCGTCCGCATATCCTTGGGTATAATTCTTTATTTAGCCTTCAAAGGAGGCCTTCCACTACAATGCACCACAGGAGGGGTAACAGGACAGCCCCCTGTGGGCAACCCCGCGGAGCTATCCCCCTTACTAGGCCTTCACCCCATCTGGTTTCAAGTCTTCTTCGGCGTAGCATGCCTCTTATCCAGCATACTAGCTGGTACCGCACACCACATCTCAAAGCCTCTCGACAGATGACTTCTGGAGGAGTATTGCTGAAGGCACCCTCTATATTTAAGAAAGTGCCCACAGAATACCCCTTTTGTTCCAACTGCTGCTCCAATTTTGCTACAACAGCCTGAAGCGCAGTTTCTACCGAGCAGCCTGCCTGGAAATCATACTGCCCTCTATGCACTGGGGAGGCCAAAAGCACCTCATCCCTAATGTACATCTCGGCCAGCTTCTCTAGCATTTTCAGGATAAAAGATGTTAGGCTGATTAGTCGGAAATCTTTGGCAGCAGTGTAACCCTCCCTCCCAGTTTTGGGTACGAAGGCCACTCTGCCATCCTTCCATGCCGAAGGCACGTGTTTAAGGGCTATACTTGCCCTGAATAATTTCGTCAGAGGAGGGACGACTAATCGATGCCTTTTTATAAAAGCGCTGCATAAATGCCATCCGCCCCTGGTGATTTAAAGGGGCAAAAGGACCCTACGGCCCATTCCATCTTTTTGTAATCAGCGACCTTAGCGGCGAAACTCCAGTCAAACCTCTCCACCCCCTGGCCCTGGTCGTCCTCCTCTTGGTCGGTTCGGATTCGCTGAACACCCGGGAAGTGATCCTCCATCAGGTGATTCAGCGTTGCTTCTTCATCTTCGGCAAACTCACCATTATGGAGCCTTATGAGCCCGAGGCGAGCTTCCGGATTTTTCACTAGGATCTTGTGGAAATTCGCTGTTTCCAGAATGTTTTTAGATTCCTCACAGAAGCCCCTCCAATCTTCCTGCTTATATTTCCTTATATTTTTATGGTATTCGCACTGGGTCGTCTTATAGATGTCCCAGTCCGAAGGCAATTTGGTTCTATTTGCCCTTTAATTTTGAGGAAATTTCTGTTCTTGTTCAGACGTTGACAGAAAACATAGAAAAAGAAATAAATTTTCTTTGATAGCTTAAGGATTTTTCAGGTAAATTTATCCTTGGAATAATGCACCCAGAATGTTGAAAGATTCCCAATTCCTGGATGTATGAATAATTTCACCAAACTTCAAAATTTTGACTTTTATAATCATTGCCTCTTTTGTTTAGACTCAAAGTCTTAACAAACTCCACTATTCAGAATTACGGAATGACGGTTCTGAAAAGTAGGAATAATTTGTCAAGGGATTTGTTTTTGCCGATTAACGTTGATTAACGCCTTAAATGCCAATTTTCTTCACGTATTTGCAGATCATAAACGACTCGATAAATTTTTTCAGGTGAGATATTATTCGCTGATCCGTAGAGGATACTGCATGCCTGATAAACCTCTGTCGTTAACAAATAATTAATTTGAAACTCATGGAATAAAGAACGAATTGTTAATAAACGAAATCTTAAATAAATATATTTGAAGTTTGCAGAAGAGCAGATTTTAAAATTGCCACCCCTACAAAGGGTCGGTTTTAAAGTTAGTTCTGTTTTCCTCAACATCTGGCATACAAAAAGTGCGAGAGGTCGTACTTTTAAACCAATTTCAGAGAGTCTTTTCAGAATTAAAGCTTATAAAATTTTGCAGATGTCTGTCGTGGCTGATTAGGTCATAATAATTAATTTGTTATTTAAGTTAAAAGATGACAAAAAAGCATCATTTTGTGTATTTGTATGACCTATATTGCTTTATTTATTAACGTTTTTTCAAAAACAAATATAATTAGGTAATCCACTCTCAATGAATGGAAATTTAATTTGTATATTACCTTACTATATTCCTTTAATTTTCATAAATAAACTAATGAAAAAAACTGGCATTGTCCGCATTTTCAGTGTTTCAATTCATTCATATACTGATCTCTTTGGTAGGTTGTGAAACATTAAGAATTACTGAAATCCTAAGAATAAACGACAACAATGGTTATTATCATAAATTGTTACAAAAAATGTTACACACAAATTCACTCACTTTGCGTTTTCGAACATAGACCAATTTTTCCATGAATTATACATTTTCTTCTCATAAGTAATATTTCAAAAAGAGAAATTACCATTCAACAGCTATTGTGATAGTCATCAACTATTACTATAAAAAATTCACATTTTGTACATGCAACATTCTTCTTTTGTGCAGAGTCACTTCTCTTCATCTCCAGAATGGTATTATCACCAACAAATTGCCATTTGTCAAAATAAAGTGAAAATTATCATCCTGTTTATGAATTCTTATAAATAAAATTATTATGTTAGGATATTATTCTTCAAATAAAAAGGAATGTCTCTGCAAAAAAAAAATTTGTTTGTTCAAAACTGCGATATAAGTTTTTTTTTTTTATAACCATTTTTATTGAAAGACAATTTATCGTGAGAAGATATCATTTTCTAGATAAAAAGATATAATCCCGCAGTAAAGAAATTAGTTTTGTATATCTGTGCAGAAAATTATTCTCCGACATTCAAATAAAAACCGTTTCAAAGTTTAGATGGCGTTGTATCCGCCTATGTTGAAGTCATTCCATTAGACTAAATAGATTACAAAATCAAGAGCAAATCATACTTTTTAAATCTGGACCAAGGACACGAATGGATATTACGTGATTTCTGATTGATCAAAGAAAATATTTATTCGTAAAATGAAAATATCTGCGAAGCTAAAAATACGAGAATCGCCGCCTGCGTTAATTAGTCATCATACTTATTCCTTATCAAAATAAATGTTTGACATTCTTGAATATAGGTCAAAAAGAAACTTGTTTTCCATCGAATTTTTACTCGCAGAAGACACAATTTTTGTATTGATATTCAAAGTTACAAATCGCTACAGTCGATAGTACTCACTATAAAGCAAAAAATTTGACCAAATTTCCCACCATGATTTGCCATCCAATAGGACTACAATTTGCCGAAATTTGAGATTGATCGGAGAACTTCAGAAATAATCCCTTATATGTACCAAGTCCTTTTTTAATTTAGAAAATCTAACCATTATGTTTTAATCACAATAATACCATGAGGATTCATTCTATTATATTAACCACCAGGAAAGAACTTGCCTGAGTTTTTAGAATTTTATCATTTCAAAAATATTCTAAATGAAAAAAATAGTTACATTTTTGAAATATGAAATTCATCTGATATAACCGATAATAACTGATAATAACCGACAAATCTTGTATTTTCAGCTACGCAAAAATTTCCATTTAACAAATAAATATTTCTTGTGAATACTCAGCAATCACCCAATATTTATTCATGTTCTTAGTCCAGATTCGAAAACTAAAATTTGCACTTGATTTTATGCATTCCACAAATTTGGAGGAACAATTTCGTAGATTTGCTGATGAGTTGGACGTGCCTCGTTCAGTTTTCAGTCATGATTAATGGTTACTTTCACGTAATTCAATGAAGAAATCAGTATAAAGAATGCATTGAAACACTAAAAGTGATTGATATCTTGCAGTTGTCCTTGCACATGTTCCCGAAATCCAAGTGAACAATTTTTTTGGGTTACCTGTCTTGAAGCCGCCACGCCCCAAAGGATACTTACCATGACGCACCCTTGTGTATCTAGTTCGCCACTGTTTGCAGCCGTTGGTCAAAAAGAGGCCCAGGTAGTGTTTTGGTCAAAATTAAGCTTGATACGCGGAAAGGTCTGATACATATCATCTACGGATTTCTGCAATAAAACGTATATTATTAATGTCTAATAATTTAAAAATTGATTACAAGGTATAATGATTATAGAACAGGAATCTAATTTTCAAAATTCCGCTGATATCCAAAGTTAAAATCTGGAATACAATCAAAACTGCTTAAATCTTAGTGAAGAAAGAAAAATAATGTTATCCACGTGAAAAAATCAACGAGGTTGAAGTAATACAAACTTTTTTTAAATTGAAATGGTTCCAATAGCCGGAACAACTACAAATTGTGAGCCGACGACCCGACTGAACCGCATAGTGCACCAGATAAGTTCAAGACGTCATCGACAAGGAATTTTTTAAAATTGAAATTGTATAATAGACGAAACAACTCCAAATGGTGAGGCCATGGGTTAGGTGCACTGAATCGTGCACCAAATAGTCAAAGACGTTATCCACGAGAACTTTAAAAAAATTAAAATTGTACCAATATCTGAGACAGCTCTAAATGGGTAGTCGACGGCCTAGGGGTACCAAGTCATGCTCTAAGTAGTTTTAGTCGTTATCTACAAGAAACTTATGCAAATTGAAATTCTACCACTAGCCAAAGCAACTTAAAATGGTGAGTGGGTGACCCGCGTGCTTCGAATCCAGTACCAGTTAATTCAAGGCTTCAACTGCGAAAACCTTTTTTATATTGCTTCCTCATAGAGAGAGGTTTGTAAGGACCTGAATTTTCAAACATACCTGTTTGACATATTTGGATATAATTCGACCTCAGAAACTCGAAAATGAAATTTTCAAAAAATGTCCGTGTGTGTGTACCTTTTTTCTGTTCACCGTATGCCGAAAAGTAAAAGAGCTACGATCATGAAATATGGATGAAGTGTAGCTCCGATTGATATCCAGGTCTGGTAGGATTTTGAGCTAGATTGACCATTTAGAAGTAGTCTTTTTCTTGCTTTTAGAGATTTAAAAAGAACATTTTTACCTTGTTTATATGAGAAAAACTTTCCTAATATTCAGAATAAAACAATATGATGTCAATCGCATTTGTTCGCGTCTCTGAGACACATCGATTGACCTATTGTTGAAACATTTATAACCCACTAGTACCGATTTATGAAGTTTCAAAAAATGGTTTATTCTCTTTATATGAGAAAAACTTTTTTGATATTTGAAGCACGACAATATTACATGTGAAGTATTTGTTCGCGTCCTTGAGAGGCAACTATTGACCTATTGATGGACCTTTTATGACCCACCAGTACCGATTTATGAAGTTTCAAAAAATGGTTTATTCGGTTTATATGAAAAAAGATTTTTTGATATTCAAAATCAAGACAATATTACATGTAGAGTATTTGTTTGCGTCCTTTGGACGCATCACTTGACCTGTTGGTGAACCTTTTATGACCGACTATTGCCGATTAATGAAGTTTAAAAAAAAGGTGTGCATTCTGCTTATATGAGAAAAACTTTGTTCATATTATAAGTACTATAGTACTCTGTATCTGATATGTTTGTTCGCGTTTTCGAGACACGTCGAATAACCTATTGACGAACCTTCTATAATCTCTTGTGATCTAGCAAAACCGATTTATAAATTGAAAAAATATGCTGTTTACCTTGTTGATATAAGGAAAACTTTTTTAGTATTGGGTATACAACTATAATGCATACAATATGTTTGTTCGCTTCTTCGAGATGCATCAATTGCCAAAATTAAGAAAGTCTCATGCTCTACTATAACCTACCAATATCGTTTTCAAATTTTTCAAGAAATTTAGTTTCCTTGTTTACGAAAAGATTTTTTTATATTGGGAATATAACAGTACTGCATTTGATCTAATTGTTAGCGTCTTCGAGGCGCGTTGATTGATCTTTTGACGAACTTTAGAAGATTAATCTTTGTAAGTGATTAATCAATAGCTGCGCAGGAAGTTTTAAGGAAAGTTACATTGTTTCTATGAGGTTTTCATTTGAAAATATAAGACTACGGTAGGTTCAGAAGTTGCTCGTTGTAACAGAACACATGAATTGACATTTTAATGGGCCCTCTGATTTTCTGAAAATAAAATTTTCGGAAAGACAGAACAATAAGCTTGAAAAATATTGACAGTGTTAATTTTTTTCTATTGTTAGGGAAAAACTCCCTCTATGAGGAAGAATATTTATTTGATACTCATGAGGAAGCAAAATGCTCATAAAATGAGCTAAAATGAATACACCCATAGTGAATACGTCCATAGTACTTC
>CAKNXH010000065.1:534815-692471 GCA_932178445.1 Andricus quercusramuli | reverse complement strand
CAGCCGTATTTAAATTGTGCCAATAGCCGAAATATCTTCAAAAGGTGATCTGACGATCCAGATGCCAAATAGTGCTAATAGCCAATAGAATGAAGTATATTTACTTTTTCGGTAATGTTTCGAAATGATAAATGAAAATATCAATTTTAAATTCATCAATTTGAATTTGTCGGCTCGCAATGCCGCAATGCCTTCGCATTCTTGGCCCATACTGATCCCACTCTAAATTAAAATGTACTCGGCAGGTCACAAGACTGCGAAATCTTCGCAATCTTTACCCATTGTTACCATACTTTAAATTAAAATGTTCTCATAGATTTCGTCTTGTACTACCTGAGGCATGATCCAGTGCACCAGGGTCATGGAGTCACCATCTGGAGTTGTTTTGGCTATCGGCACAATTTAAATTTGGAAAAAGTTCGCCTAGATGCATTAGGGTGACCCCTTCTCCACCCCACAAAAAAAACTAAATGAAATTTTAGGTCCAAGAAGTTCAAGTGGTCGAATATCTTGACCAATTTTCAAAACTGTATTTCTAAATTTAAGCTCATTTTATACATGAAAGAAGCAAGTGTTCGACGTTTTTGGTACCTACAAAAAGCGATTGACTTGGTTACTGAAAGATTTTTCAAATGCATTTGCCGATTAAGATTATACTTACTTTTTTGAGTAACCTCATATTCGGAAATTCTATCAGCTTACAAGGCAGCTTTCCTTTTTCTTACAATATTGAATCGTCATTTGAAAATTTCTAATCCATTTTAATCTTATATTTTTACTGCTCAGAGGATGATATTATTCTTTAGATGAAATGAAATAAATCTGCGGGCTAGAATAATTTCTTTGTTCAAAACTGCGGTATATCGTCAATTACAGTATATATTCTATTTTCACTGCATAAAAAAATAGATCTACAGCACGATCTATAATATCATTAAATAACTTCAGTTCGAAAATACGACTATATGGAAAACGAAAATTAAAGTTCGAAACGGTTTAATTGATGATTATTTCAAAAAAACAGAATAGAAATACAAATTTATTCCAATATTCAATGAAAATAAGATACCTATCTGCGTTTTCTGGTTAAACTTCGATTGCAAAAACCTTAAAGGCATATATTATACAGTTTGTGCATTGTTTCTGAATAAATGCTGACCAGGCAACCAACAAATTTTAACGCCGTTTTATATCTTAAGACCTGAGATCATCTTTTTTGAAAAGATATTTTTCCTGAGTTAAAGATATATCATTTCGCAATAAAGACCAATTTTCTATTCTCAAAAAAGAGAAATAAGTCAATTCGCTTATACCAATTTTGTATACACTGCCCGTGCACTTGACCGTATATTTGCGGCATTCAACTCATCGCCAAACCTATAAAATTATTCCGAAAATTTACAAAATTTACGAAATTTGAAGCAAGTTTTTCACTTTAAATCTGGATCAAGAATACAAGTAAATGTAACGTAATTGCTGGAATAATCATAATAAATTTTTAGTCGTAAAATGAAAATTTCTGCGAAAATAAAAATTGGAGATTTGTTCTAAAAAATTCCCTGTCGCGCCTACGCCGGAAATATTGTTTTCTCTGAGAAAGAATGTACTGATAATCAGAAGAAACCCTCTAAGGATTGAAGGAATGAAATCTAAAGAAGCTGTAGTAGTTTAGAAGTAATTATCGGAAGAATCGATTTTTTCATCTGACCGTGAAAATTAAAATGTTCTCACAAATTTCCGGCTGATCCCAAGCTAGCAGAGATATTTTTTCATCAGGAAAGTTACCATCTGAAGTCTAAATAAAGTTTGGTTCGAATTTAAATTTAAATTATGAAGAAGTTGTAGGCATTTATTGGCCAAAATCGGAAAATGCAGGTTTTCAACTAAAGCCAATCTTTAAATATTATTGGGCAGCGAAAATAAAAAACGGGTCGGGTTCAAAAATGTTTTAAATACGAAAATTAAGGGTCAGCTATTTTTATATAAAATGTAGCGTCCTGCTTTGGGATCTTACGTTGCGTTGTGTGTATCTTACAATCTCGTACCTTAGGCTGTGCAGAATTTCCTATTCTACGACTAAAAGTTTGTACTAATTACTTAACAATCACGAATTGCTTATTCGTGTGCTAGGTCTAGATTTAAAGAGTAGATTTAACTTTTCATATCATGATTTTTTCAAATCAAGACAAGGAATATATTCTCTGATTAAAATGAATTTTCTTTGCATAGAAAACAATATTTCGTGTATTGGAAAAAAGATTCTTGTTAGATCAACAAACTATATTTGTGATTTGAATTTTTTTTTAATAAGATAGAAAGTTCTGTCAATCGAATGAACTTTTCACTGACCGCAGAGCGATTCTAAAATTCCTTTAATGCAAAGAAGTTTTTTATAGATGATGCTTAAAATTGCCGTTATTTGTAATGCATTAGGGAAGTAAAAATATAAGAAAATTTTTCATGTATTGTTCTGATGACTTAGACAAAGGTTATCCATCTGTTTGGTATATTTTTCAAATTTATATATATCAAATGTAATTAATAAATATGAACATTCTCCTTGAATTAAATTAAGGTGTTAAGATGAAAATAATTTTTTATTTTGTTTTCTGACAATTGATTTAATAAGTTAGGAAATTGTTCATCTTCTACACGTTCAAAAAGAGTGAAGGAGATTTGGTAGTTGAATTAAATTTTGACACGTCAACTGATGTGTGTTGCCATATTTCACGATACAAATACTGTAAACAATATATGCCAATAACACGTGAAGAAAGGTTTGAAGCATTTACATACATTACAAAATATGACTACAGATGAATAGTTTCATAAAACAAATGTAATGCAATAATTGATACAGATCGATTCAATAATAAGTCTTTATATGAAGGTACAAAATATATTCATTGAATATATTTTCTTGACAAAATTATGGAATCACAATCAAGGCATAATAAGCAATAAACTAAACAATAATGCTAATTTTTTGGTGTATATGATTTGCCATACAAAATAGTATGAAATTGAAAAAAGACGTAGGACTTTGTTTTTTAGGGAAGGGGAATCATTAATGATCTGAGATTCTCAGGGTATGCTAATATTAATAATATCTATTATCTACTGTATTTGTATAGTGTAATATGAAGACGCACAGCAAATGACGCGTCCGAATTTAATTCGACTACCAAACTGTCCTTCACTAGTTTTAGACGTGAAAGAAGACAATTTCGTAACTTATTCTATCAATTCTCAGGAGCAAAATTGAAAATGATCCTCATCATTACACCTTAATTGCATTTTATGAGAATTTTTATATTTATTAATTATATTTAATCAATATATATTTGAAAATCATCTAAAAAGATTGATTTTTCTACACGATCTTTTTTTTTTAAAACCATACACGGAGAGAAAAATGTAGGGATTAGCGCGTGAACATTTGTCACGCATTAATTCTAAAAGTGCGAGCGAAATTTCCAAGAGCCTCCACGGACTTTATCGGTGAGTCTCCTTGCGAACATTTAGTGGTGCGAACGTATCAACAGGCAGACGACGTGGTCTAAAAGCAAATCGCAAGGAGTCTCACCGAGAAAGTCCGTGAAAGCTCTTGGAAATAAAACAAGAGACGCCTGCGATATGCGCCTGTTGAATAGTCCATGCGTTAGCGCCTTGAACTCTCTTGCGCTAAACCCCGGATTTTTTTCTCCGTGTTGGAACAGCACACACAAAATTTCCTCACATTTTCGCTTCCCTAAAGCGTCACAAATAACAGCCACATGCTTCTATAGTTTTGGCTGTATTCTTCTATCATATATAAATTTATTTTTGGTCTTTATACAGTTGTCATTCTCATATAATATTTACATAAACTCTCATATTCTGGTATGGACATTTTCCACCATTTTATCATACATCCCGAACAAACTTCTTCAACTCAAAATAATTTTAGCATTGCTATGCAGTCAAAGGAAAGTTTATTCGATTTAAAGAAATGTCTTGCGATTTTCAAATTTATATTGAAGATATATTTTGCTGTTCCAACGACGTCTTTCAATCTGGGCCAAGGACCCGAATAAGCATTACGTACTTGTTGAGTTATGAGAACAAGTTTTTAGTCGTGAAATGGGATGTTCGAGAAGTTAGCACACCAACAATAAAATATCCAACTTTTGTTTACTGGAATCGTTTGGATGTCGTTAGGATGCGTTTGGAAGCCAATTTTTCTCGTTTGAACGGCAAAACTCAAAAACATATCGAGTTTTCAAAATTGGAGTGCTAACTTCACGCTGCGGAACAAATTTTAATCTTTTTCCAAAAATTGGTTACCAATCGTTTGTATGTCGTTAAGATGAGTTTGGAAGCACACTCTTGACGTTTGGACGATGAAATTGTGTGAGTTATCGAATAAAAAAGTCATTAGCACCATACTCGCGAGCGGCGCCTTCTCAAGTGGTACTGACCTTCTTTGGCCAGCCGTGTCCTTAAATATAATATGATGTGTCACCGCGAAAACTGTGGTACCAAAACTATCCAAAAATGTTGAAAATTTTCTAAAATTTGTAAAATTTTGTAAGATTAAATGGGAATTTAATTTTAAAAGTATCATCGCAACGTACACAGTAGCCTCCGGTTGAGCACCACAACGCCTCGTCAAGCTTGGAACTGGAGTTTGCTCGAGGCGGAGCGCCGGACAATAGAAAAGATTTGTTAGGACGTCAGGTATCCGATGGTACCCTGACATGGGTTTTTCAAACTCATCAAAATTTCTAATGTTTCTGAATTCTGTGAAATGTTAAACATTCCTAAAATCATTCCAATTTCTAAAATTGATGTTCAAAATTTTTAAATTTCCAACATTATTTAAATTTCTAAAATTATCAAAATTTCTAGAATGTTCAAAATTTTTTAAATGATTGAAATTTCTGAAGTTTCTAAAATGTTCCAAGTTTACAATATCGTCAACATTTATGAAATTGTAGAATTACGTCAAATTTTCAAAATTTCGAAAATTACCAAAATGTCTGAAATTTCTAAATGACCCCGCACTAAATGTAGTGGAAAATGGCTTTCTGTGGATTTTGCGAAAACTTGGTAAATATGTAGATTATAAGAGCCTAATGAAAGGTCCGGATAAAAAAATTAGGAAAAATGGACAGTTTTTGCACTATACGGCGCTAAGCGCTCAATTTCGTGAAAACAATGAATCCCCATATATGCTGAAAGGGGAGAGACGATGGCAAAGCGAGATCAGTACCAAATGCAAGTTTTATAATTATGCATGTTGCACGCATCCCAAAACTGCCGAACGCTAAGCGCTGCAAATTTGAATTTAATGAAACGTCACTGCTATAACGTTGAAAAAGGTGCCCCGTTGAGATAAATATCGAATGAGGTTAATCTTGCAATGGTATACATCGCGCGCTGGTTTAAACGAACGAACGCTAAGCGTTCGAGACATAGTCTGAAATTCAAAACATGCTTCCGTGAGCGCAGATAAGGTGACAACGTCCGGTCGTAACAGAGCAACGTTATTTTAAAGATATATATCGCGCGCTTCTTCAAGAGCCGAATGCTAAGTGCTCGTGATTTTATTCAATAAAAGTTCACTGCCATTCAATTGAAATCAGAGCCCCCGGTGAGATCAATATCAAATAAAGTTAATATTAAACTGATATAGATCGCGCGCTGGTCCAACAAACCGAACACTAAGCGCTCAAGATGTAGCATAATCGATGTTTCAAGATGCGCCTAAGGAAGCATGTTTTGAATTTCATACTATACCTCGAACGCATAGCGTTGGGTCAGTTACACCAGCGCGCGATTTAGATGATTGTAATATGATCCTCATTTCATATTGATCTTATCGAGGCACCGTTTTCAACGTTATAGCAGTTACTTTTTATTAAATTATAATCTTAAACGCTTAGCGTTCGGCTCATTAAGAATATCTTTGAAATAACTTTGCTTCGTCACGACTGGACGTTGTCACCTCATCTGCGCTCACAGAAGCATGTTTTAAATTTCAGGCTATATCTCGAACGCTTAGCGTTCGTTCGGTTAGACCAGCGCGCGATGCATATCATTTTAAGATTAACCTCATTTGATATTGATCTTAACGAGGCACCGTTTTCAACGTTATAGCAGTGACGTTTCATTAAATTCAAATCTTGAGAGCTTAGCATTCGGCAGTTTTGGGATGCGCGCAACATACATCATTATCAAACTCGCATTTGGTACTGAACTCGCTTCGTCGTCGTTTCTCCCCTTTCAGCATATATGGGGATTCATTGTTTTTCAGAAATTGAGCGCTTAGCGCCGTATAGCGGAAAAACTGTCCATTTTCCTATATCTTTTTATCCGGATCTTTCATTAGGCCCTTATAATCTACATATTCACCAAGTTTCAGCCCAATCCACCGAAAGCCATTTTCCCATACATTTACTGCGGGCTCCTATCCAAAATGTCTAAAATGTCTAAAATCTTAACAAATTATTAAAATTGGTAAAACGATCAAAATTTCGAAACTGTTGAAAAATTTTAAAATTATAAAAACTTCTCAAATTTTCTAAATTCATAAAATTACCAAAATTTATAAAATTTATGAAATTTTCAAAATTTCGAAATTTTTAAAAAAGTTTTCGAATCATCAAAATTTCTGAAATGTTCAGAATTTATAAAATTATCCAAATTTATCAAATGTTCAAAATTTCTAAGAAAAAATAAATTTTCCAATGGTTTGAATTCTAATTTTGAATTTCTCAAATTTTTAAAAGTTCTAATGTTTTCAAAAAATTTTATTATTTCTTCTTCTTTATTCATAATGTGTCCCCTAAGGGTTTACATGACTTCCATTTCTTACAACACTTCCTTCTACATGTTTTATAAAAGCTTATCCTTACTATTTACAATTATTTACACCTATTTACATAAAATCTCATATCTAACGCCTTAAATCTATTGTCAACGATAGCGCAATTTGGGACGTGTTAGCGAACGAGTGAGCGAGTGATCGAAAGCGAGAGTGCAAGCGAGAGAGAGAGAGAGAGAGCGGTAACGCAAACGCATCTTAGTTTACTTATGCTATTACATAATCATTACTTACAATTCTTTACGCTTATAATTTAATTTGGGCGACTTCCGTTTCCTTTTTCTTTCACTTCTCTTGTACCTCCATTTTGCCATTTTTTGCATCCATTCTTTCATTCTTTTTCAGTTGCTCCCCTAGCATCCTCTAACTCCTTCATCCACTCTTCCCCCAAACCATCCTCCCCTAAAATCCTTACCACATTCTCTTGCCAGCTTCCTTTATCTTCCATTCCTCTCCTACATCCTTCCCATACATGTTCCCATGTTTCCTCTTCCCATTCACATATTCTGCACTTCCTGTTATCTTTCTTTTCCCAATACATACTTGCCCTTACCTCGTTTCCCAATCTAAATCTTGCTATTCTTGTCCACCTTTTCTCTCCCCATCCCTTTTCTAAATACTTTGGTACTCCTTCCTTTTTTATCATCTTATACCATATATTATATTTTGATTCCTCAATCATCCCCCATCTTTCTATTAATTGTCTTTCTCTCTCCCTTTTTTCCACTTCTTCATAGTTGACTCCAGTCCCGTCTTCTATATCTCTAGCCTGAAAGAACTCCCTCCTTTCCTCCTCCCATCTCGTTAATTCAATCGCCCTCCCTCTCCTTTTTTCTACCTCCATCAAACACTTTCTCGCTAACTCCCCTCCCTTTCCCTCCCTCAGCTTCGTCTCAAAATTCCATGCCCTCTTTCCCGCTCTAGTACTTAATTTATCCCTTTGCGCTTCTTCTCTCACCATATATCCCGGCGTCCTCCAGTCTACCCCTAACGTCCACCTTATATACCTTTCTTGTAAACTTTCAATTTCTTTCCTTTCTTTCCATCCCCATATCTCTGCTCCATAACCTAATACCGGCCATACCAGCGTATCAAATAACCACATTCTCCTTCTCCAATTTTTTTTAAATCTTCTTTTTCCTATTCCCCATATCTGTTTCATTACCCCTGCTGCTTTTTTTATCCTTTCTCTTATATGAGCTCTATGATCTCCATTTGCTTGCAAGGTATATCCCAAATACTTCAACTCTTTTACTTCTTCTAATTTTTTCCCCTTCCATCTCCCCGTCTATTCTTTCTTTCTTCCCCCTCCTTTTCTAAACCTCATTATCTTTGTCTTTTCTACATTTAAATTCAACTTTTTCCCATCTAAGTATTTCTCTAATCCGGTAATTAAGCCCGCCATCCCTTCTTCATCCTCTGCCATCAACACTATATCGTCTGCGTATGCCAGTGTATATATCTTTTCGTTCCCTATCCTAACTCCTCCCCACCCTTTTCTCTTCGTTTCTTCTTCCAAGTCTGATATTAATATATTAAATAAAAGCGGGCTCAGAGGACATCCTTGCCTTACCCCTCTCACCAACCAGAAACTATCTCCCACTTGCTCTCCTACCTTTACCTTGCTTTTTGTCTCTCTAAAAATTTCCGATACTCTCTTTATTAATCCTTCTCTTATCCCCTTTCTCACCATAACTTTCTCTATCTCGCCTCGGTCTAATGAGTCAAACGCCGCCTTCAAGTCCACGAATACTGCTATCATTGCCCCTTTCTCCCTTTTAATCCTCTTATTTACTAAGTAGTTCAGAACATATATATTGTCCATTACCCCCATCCCTTTTCTAAACCCTGTCTGATTCGGTGGCTCTATCTTTTTCTCCAAAACTTCTTTTTTTAACCTCTCCGATAAAACAGTCACATATACTTTATACAGTGTTGGCATTAGTGTCACTCCTCTATAATCTTTAACCTCCTCCCCTTTGCCTTTCTTCACTATTGGTATCACTACTCCTTCTTTCCATATTTCTGGCCACCCCTCTCCTCTCCATACTCTATTGCCCATTATCCATGCCCATTCCTTTAATTCTGTTCCCCCGTATTTCCATACTTCATTTGGAATCTCATCTATACCAGGTGCCTTTTCATCCTTCATCATCCCTAATACCTTGACTATTTCCTCTCTTGAAATGTCCTCCTCCTCATCTGTTTCCCTACCATCTCTTCCTCCTTTCCTAACTTTCCTCTCTACCCCTCCTAGTAATTCCATAAAATATTTTTTCCATTCTATCATCTCAATATCCTGATTTACTCTTTTTCTTCTTCTTCTCTCTTTATTTACCACCTTCCAAACCTCTTCTTCTGTCCTAGCCTTCTCCGCTTCTTCTTCAAACCTTTTATTTTCCTCCTCTTTTTTTTTATCACACAACTCAGTATACTCCTTCTTTTTTCTCCTATATTCTTCTCCACTACTTTTCCCTTTTCTCCATTTTCTTAATACCCTTCTCACTTCCTTCTTCTTCTGTTTACAATCCTCATCCCATCCACTTCTATCCCCTCCTTCACTAACTCCTTTTTTGCTTGTGCACTCTAATGCTCCTTTTATTTCTCCTATCATTATTTTCATTTCCTCGTTTACATTTCCTTCCCCCATTTTGATATTCCTGACTTTTTCCTTGAACTGTTCTTTACCTTCTATTGACCAATCCCCTCTTCCTGCTCTTTTTACTTTTGCTTCCTTTTTAGCCTTTTTGTTATTACTCATTTCTCCTTCTACCGTCACTATTATGGGAAAGTGATCCGAATCTACATAGTTCCCCACCACTAGTTTCTTAACCTTCTCTCTTACTTCGTCGTCCACTACCACATAATCAATTACCGTTCCCCTCTTTCCTCCTGAACGTGTATATTCCCCTTCCTCATTCCCCTCTATACTACCGTTTAGGATAAACCATCCCATCTCCCCTAGGCTCTTCAACAACTTCTTTCCCTCCCCATTTAGTATCTTGTCTTTGGATTTTCTTCCTCGCTCTCCATCCCATTCCCTTCCTCCTCTATCTCCTGTTCTCGCATTAAAATCACCTCCTATTATCAGCCTACTCTCTTGCTCATTTTCTTTCATCAGTTCTCTTATCTCCTCTGATTTCTCCTGCATATCACCGTTCACATAAACCCCCACTATCTTCCACCTCTCTCCTCCCAAATTTATCTCTTCTACTATTAATCCTTCTCTATGCTCTTTCAACTCTTTTTTATCATTCTCTGTTATACATTCGTTCCTTACTCCCATCACCATTCCACCCATTGCTCTGCCCTTTTTATTCTTCCTCTTTGCATTTTGAACCTGCCATTTGTAACCTCTTGGTAATCTCCCCCTTACTCTTTCCCATCCCTTTTCATCTAGCCACGTCTCCATCATTACTACTACATCCCATTGTGTCAAATTTCTCATAAAATCCCTATCCTTTCTTCCTAAGCCTGCTATATTCCAGTAACATATCCTCCAATCTTCCCTACTTTCGTTTCTTGTCTCTTTTTGTTTCTCACTATTTCTTATTTCTTTACCTCCCGTTCCTTTCTCATCTAGTTTCCCGATATCTCATTTTTTACTAACTCTTCCCTGTCCTCGTCCCAATTCCACCATACACCTTCTATCTGTATTCTCCCATACTTAGCCCATGTTCTTTTTCCCTTTTTTCTTTCCTCTTCCGCTATTTTCCTTAATTTATACTGCATGTTCCTTTCTACCCATGTCAAATCATCCTCTATTCTCTCCGAGCTACCATATAACACCCTCTTCTTCGTCATCACTTCCCTCTTATGTTCCCATTTCTTTAGTTTTACTAATACCATTCTCTCAACTCTTCGCTCTTCCCTTCCTATACTTCGCACTTCCTCTATCTCTACCTTAGCATCAATCCTTTTTAGTACTTCTTCCACTCCTTCCCCTCTAATCTTAGACCCTTTATCACTATGTTTCTTTTTCTTTCTTCTCTCTCTTTCTTTTCTATTCTTTGTTCTATTTTTCTCAGCCTTTCCTTCTCCTTATTCCCACTCTCCCCACCTCCAAACTCACGGTTTGAACTTTCAATTTTTTTTATTCTACCTTCCAACTCATTTACCTTTTTATTAGGCTCTTCCTTCTTTTCTAGCTTTTGCTCCAACATCTGCATCCTTTTCTCTAGCTTTTCCCTAACTTCTTCCCATTTCCTCATTTCTTTCCTAAGTTCGGCCATTTCCTGTCTAATTTCTTTCCTAATTTCCTCCACCCTTTTCTCCTGCCTTTCTTCATACATCCCCATCACTTCTATCATCATTTCGCGCGTTTCTTTTAATCTTTCGATTTCCATCGGATCTTTGGCCTCAGCTCTATCTCTTTCTTTCTCCTTATTTTTCTCATCCTTCTCTACCAAACTATGTTTTCCCGGCGGCGTTCCGTACATTTTTGGATTTTTCAAGCTTGACCCTATATCTTCCTTGTCCTCACTGCTTCCCCTATCCCCTCTCTTCCTTTTGATAAATACCTCAATCGACCCCACGCTCTTCGCCCTCAATCTGTCCTTTTCTACCGTTTTCCTGTACTTTCCCCTTGCCCTCCTTTCTTTGCTCTCCCCTTTCGGTGTACTGAAAACTTCCTGATCTGAATCCCTGCTTTCCTTGACAGTATTCGCTCCGCTAGCCATGAATCCAATTCAAACGATCCCGCCTTCTATCTTTCTCTGTGTCCATCTATCGTCACGTCGTCGCGTCTACCTGCCTTGCCTTTCTCCTGCTCTACCCTGCCCTGCTACGACCAACCTGGTCCTCCCACCCTGTCACAAACCTCAAACCCACCTAACCTCAACTTCCACCCAAATCTGTCCTGATCCTCAAATATATCCTCACCCCCTTGCTAATCTTTCAATCTCTCAAACAATCCCTCACAAACGAACCCCTCTACATACATCCACAAGCCACTCACCTCAAATTTCACCACAATTTTCAGAAAAACTCAGCATACAGAAATAAAAATAGCAATTCTGAAATTCCTTCATATAAGCAGAAATCATGCCTGTGTTACAAGAAGTGAATTTCAAAAAGACAACATATAATTGGGCCAGGAGACGCAGTCGAAATGAATTTTGTGATTATTTCGATTTAATGTGTTCAATTTCATTTTTATTTCATATATTCACTCACAATCTCTTTTTTTTTTTGCTTCTACACATACATACTGTATTATATAATAATATTATAAAATTTGTAATGAGAACTAGTTCCACAGTGTCACATTGATGTCAAAAATTTCATATTTTGATAATAACAAACAATTCCTCATAATAAAATATTTTTGAGTACTAGTCATATTTGATTAAATTTTTTTTACCATCGTGATATACAGTAAATATTTGGATATTAGGCTGGTCAAAAAAAAAATATTTTGTTGATTTTTTCAAGTATCGCCCCTTATTTTGTTTTAGACATTTTGCTAATTTTTGAAATTTTGAAACTTTGAGAAGTTCTTATAATTCTACAAATTATTAACAGTTTCGAAATTTTGTTCATTTTACCGATTTTAAGAATTTTTGAAATTTTTAGATATTTTAGACATTCTGAAAATTTAGAAATTTTGAAAATTTGCGACAATTCTATAATTTTATAAAAGTTGACAATATTGTACACTTGGAACATTTTAGAAATTTCAGTAATTTAACAAATTTTGAACATTTTAGAATTTTTGATAATTTTAGAAATTTAAATAACGTTAGAAATTTAAAAATTTTAATAAAATTCAGAAATATTATAAATCTTGATGAGTTTGAAAAATGCGTGTCAGGGTACCATCGGATACCTGACGGCTTGGCGAACCTTTTCTATTGTCCGGCGCTCCGCCCCAGAATAAACTCCAGTTCCAAGTTCGACGAGGCGTTGTGGTGCACAACCAGAGGCTACCTTGTACGTTGCGATGATACTTTTAAAATTAAATTCCCATTTAATCTTAGAAAATTTCACAAATTTTAGAAAATTTTCAACATTTTTGGATAGTTTCGGTACAACAGTTTTCGCGGTGACACACCGTATTATATTCAAGCACACGGCTGACCATAGAAGTTCACTACCACTTGAGAAGGCGCCGCTTGCGAGTATGGTGCTAATGACTTTTTTATTCGATAAATCACACAATTTCATCGTCCGAACGTCAAAAGTGTGCTTCCAAACGCATCCTAACGACATCTAAACGATTGATAGAAATTTTTTTTAACAAAATCACAATTTGTACGGCAGCCTTCAATTTTGAGAACTCAATATGTTTTTGAGTTTTGCCGTCCAAACGAAAAAAATTGGCTTCCGAACGCATCCTAACGACATGCAAACGATTTCGATTGGTAAGAAATTAAAATTTGTTTCGCAGCGTGATGTTAGCACTCCAATTTTGAAAACTCAATATCTTTTTGAGTTTTTTCGTCCAAACGAAAAAAAATTGGCTTTCAAACGCATCCTAACGACATCCAACCGATTCCATTAAACAAAAGTTGGATATTTAATTGTTGGTGTGCCAACTTCACGGACATTGGAATGGGAATTTCTGTGAAGCTGAAAATATGAGATTACAAAATACGTACAACGTCAGATCTCAAAGCTGGGCGCTCCATTTTATATTGAAAATTTTTGTCATTAATTTTTTCATCAGAAACATTTTCGCTCTAATAAAATCAGATAATTTGAGGTTGGCCGCAAATCTTAACTTGCAGAATTTCCTGACTTTCTCTTTGATTTTTCCTGACAATTTTTTTATGTTCCCTGGAAATTTAATATTCAAAGTTTGGCTTCAGGTGATTTAGACCAGAATTTCTTCAGATTTCAGATGGTAATTTTCCTGATGAAAACAATGTTTTCAGGTTAGGCGCAACTGAGATTTTTTCAGACAATATTCGAATTGTGGTTTCAGTGAAAATTCGAATTTCATGATCGTAGCCTAAGACTTTTCCATGATTTTCAGGGTTTCCTGACCTGCGGTTACCCTGTATTGTCAACAAATTCTTTATTGGTTATCATTAGGACGCGAATAACTCCTAATAATAATATCATTATCAAACTATTATATTTTGATTTTTGAAATTCAAAAAGGAGTATATTTGAGATCTGACCTTGTATCTGACATGAAATGAACACAAGCGACGAATCTCTAATATTTATCTTCTCAGAAATTTCTATTACACGACCACGAATTTGTTATGCTTACTCAGCATTGTCGTAACATTTATTCGTGTACCTGGTCCAGGTTGAAGTTCTACGATTTGCTATTAATTTCACAATCTTACAAATTTCTGAAATCATTAATATCATTGATATCTTTTCATGATAGATTGTGAAAGATTTTAATAAGATATCAAATAGCGTTAGTAGTTTTCGGTTTTCTTGTCCTAACCAAATGTTAATTGTTAAATTTTTAATTAAATTCGAAATGAATATTCAAATTAATATTTTCAAAACATTAGCAAAAGAGTGGAAATACTTCATTTTATTGGCTATCGGCTCGATTTGGCATCCGGATCTTCGACTCACCATTTGGAGTTGTTTTAGGCTACTGGCAGAATTTTAATTCAAAAAAGTTCTGGTATATGAGGTCCTGAACTATCTAGTGCACGCTTTGGTGCAATTTAAACAATTTAAATTTTTTAAATGTTCCCGTATATGACGTTTTGAAGTAACTGGATCATTTCACGGTCTTTATTATCCAAATTTGGCTGTTTTTCGAAATTCTAGAATGATTTCGTCTTTCAACAGTCGAAAATTAAAAACAGTATTAATTTTTTTTATTATTAATAATAAAAGAAAAACGGAAAATATTTATCGGTATATTTCTCTATAAAGAATCCATGATTCTTTAGTTATGGAAGCTCAAATATATATATATATATATATATATATATATATATATACATATTCTAAATATATCTAATGCATTTTCAACTAATGCTGTTCTTAGGATTATGTTGTGACACACTGGATTTCGCAAGATGCTCCCACAACGAAAATAATGCTACGAAATAATTTTTACTTATGTTAGAGGAGAAGCTGGTGCTCCAACAGCATATTACGAAAGTTGTTTATTGATCAAAAATCCGGAATGAAAGCATCTTTACGACAAAGAACAGCAAGTTCCATATTTCCACAATGAGAATCAAATTATTGCCTACAATGATTCTGAGTTATTCTAAAAAAATATATATTTTCAAGTTGGTATTTCACTTTTGTAGAATGTGGAGAGAAGTACCCATTTCTGAAGACTTGGAACCAAGTTCTCCGAGAAAAAGGGAAATTTTTTCATTAATCTCAGAAAAAAAAATGAAGATTTCATTGCATATAACAAACCACATTTCTCTCAATTCCTAGTTATACCCATATGAAAATTTATCTATTAAAATTAGTATGTAGTCGATTTTTCATTCTAGGGAAAAGTTATTTTCTGATATAACTAGCTACAGACATTGAACGTTTCTGCTACCTGATAAGCGGGTTGAGGCAAATATTCGATAACGAATTGGAATTTGCAAATTTTTCTACAATTTTCCTTGTTGACAGAAATTCATTTTGAAATTAGGATATAAGGATAATCAATAATCAGTGATCTTTACTACACAATTGAATTAATAGTATCTGTTTATAATTGATAACGGGCATGTTATGCCATTATAATGATTGTCGTCAACTATCTAAGGCAATTCTTCACTTTCATGCTTTTATGATTATATAAAATCTCCAAAAAATTCTAAGAAATAATTCAAATTATACCAATTCAGTCGAAATTGGCTCCTATAATTAGACTTAATTCGTATATTAATTATATACCTTAAACTTTGTTTCTGTGTCATCTTAAAATTCACATGCAAAGAAGGCAGTAGTAGTGAATGTCAAGTTAAGATAAGAAAACCACCTTGTAATAGTTGTTATCATCTGACGAGAAACAGAGCTGTATGAAATACGTATAATTTCAAAACCTACGATTCATGCTAATGAGAGTAATAATTACCTGAATAAATTATTTCTGAACTGGACTTTTATCTTTGCAGACTTTACGAGATTTGAAATAACAAGCCTCGTTCGAAATTTGAAACCTCCATATCGATATCTCGATCAGATTTTGATATATTCACTTTTTTATACAAACTGGTGATCACTTTTTTGAACCCACGTCGTTTTCGAATTACTAGAGAATTTCTAAACTAACAATTTGTTTCATTTTTTTTATTCTAGAATT
The DNA here is from genome assembly GCA_932178445.1 of Andricus quercusramuli. Classification (NCBI taxonomy): domain Eukaryota; kingdom Metazoa; phylum Arthropoda; class Insecta; order Hymenoptera; family Cynipidae; genus Andricus; species Andricus quercusramuli. The sequence continues at coordinate 676,365 of CAKNXH010000065.1, read as the reverse complement.
TTATTTAAGAAAAAAGAAAGTGTCGAAAGCTATTGGCGATATCTAAAAGATTTATAATCAATTTCCACGCAAATATCCCCTTGGATTCCGGATTACGTCATCCGAGTATCATCATCTTGCAAAAAAAAGTCTTATAGTTGAGAAATTAGAAAAAATCCGGGAAAATTGTAATTTAAAATATTGTTAAGAGGAAAGTGTGGAAGTCTCCCAAGGTTAGACCCTCGAAAGTGTCTATTTATACTTGGTAAGGCACCAGCTTTTTCTGAGGGGACCTACAGTTCAAGATGGGTTCCGAACCACCAAAGCCAAAGTAACGAAATTTTCTCCTGAAAATGTGAAAAAAGGATAAATACAAAGTGACGAGCTTTCGTTTGAATTAAATAATTATTTATTATAATATTCGGCCTATTCGGTATACCTTTTTTGTGTATTTGATAACAGTATATTTTGAATTCAATCAATGGTCGAAAATGTTTTAAAATGAAAGATTCGCTAAAATAAGTGTTCATACTAGTAGCTAAATTGACGTTTTGCATTTGGTCAAAATTTATTCATAAATATTAATGATGTACTAAACGTATCCGTAACTTCCAAATTGGATAATGTTCAAAAAAGTTCATAAAATTGAAAAAATTGCCTCATTGTTGATTATAATAAATTTCAATAGAAAAATCTAACGATTCTTTGAAAAAAATAGTGAAATCTTCAGTTTTTTGTATGTTATTATTTATTTTATGTTTTGAATTTCTTTTTTCTCTCTAGATAAAGCATGCAATTTTTATTCCATCTTCACCACTAACGGATTTTTCTGTTCATAGGTTAGGCAAGGTAACTATTCATCATATTATAACTTTTTATTCAACAATAATTGTTCAATTTGTGTCTCAATAAGAACTACCTGAACAAAATTGTGGATAATCTTTTGAAGAACAAAATATTTCTTCAAAAATAAAGATTGAGCAATTTAATCAATTTCACTGAAGATGCACAGTAGTTTGTTCGATTCATAAACACGAATTGGGACACGTTTGGAAAATTGAATTTTTCAAAATAGAATAAAATCTATATGTACGTCAAACTGACTTGATTTCCACTACTTTTGCCCAAAGTACTCTATGATTTGTCTTTTATAATTTCTTATATTATATCATGTGGCTATTCTTCTATATTTTGTAAACTTATTAAGCGATTATTCACTCCTGATTCTGTCTACCTTAGTATATCGTTTATCAGTATTGAATGAATTTTCGCTAGGGAATGTATTTGTTAAAATTCGTTATACCGAGGTTTAATTGAATTTGAAACTGTTCAATATAATTAAAATTGCATCGAAGATTTTTTAATCAGGATGACGGTCGATAATATTCATTTCCATTAAACAATTAATTACTATGAAGACTCCTGAAGAATTCTTTCTGAATCTAAATTAGTCAAAAGTGAGCCTCGTATTTTAATTTTCTTTGGCGATATTTTTTATGAGTCATTTTTTGGGAAAATTTAGGTGAAAAGTTGAAAAAATCAAAAAATAATAGTGAATTACCATTAATAAGTGGTAGAAATTTTTGTTGAAGTAATTTAGCGTTTCACTTTTCACTGATCCAGATTTAGAGAGTACGTTGCGTTCCTTAACAAATATTGTTATAATTATTACTTTAATACTTGATATTATAATATTGAATAATTTAGTATAATATGTATCTCTTGACGAGATAATTTTGAAACGTACTGTATGATGTCAAGAGGTTAGGAACCTAAATTCGCTGAGTGAACCTTGAGCGAATCGTGAAATTAATAGAGCGCTACCTGAGCTCCATGAATATGTAACATCGTCGAAGAGGTTGAATGCTTCTTTTTGGAATTAAAATCTTCTGCAGCTTTTCGGCTTCCTCTTCGTCTCATAACATTCTGAAATAAACAGAAAATCGTACAAGGATTTACATGTCGCTTTCTTATCCCCTTCGGTCTGCTATCAGAGTTAGAAAATTTATTTATAAGATTCAATTACAAGGAGAAGCGAAAATGGAATATCTCTTCAGTAATGAGCGAGAGGACGAGTCGTAAATAGCAACGTTTCCAGTTAAAAGCTAAACAAAATTAATGTATAGGAACTTTCAAGCAAAGATGTAGGACATCCGACGAAAAAGTTCATTTTATTTTTAACGGAATAGATTACATTTCAAATTACAAAGATAATTTCTAACCAAATGATCAAATTTTCAAACAAAAAAGATTAAAGTTGAACCACCAGCAGTTTCATTTTTCAACAAATAGTTGAATCTTCAAGCCAAAAAGAACGTATTCTTTAGAAGACAGTCGCATTTTCAACTAAAAACTTATCTAGCAAAATAGATGAATTTTCAATGCAGAGGGACAAATTTTTGATCTAAGAAGACAAATTTTAATAAAACAGTTATATCTAAGGAAAAGGATTACTTTTTAACAAAGTCTTTGAATTTTCAGCCTACAAAGATGAATTCTTGACCAAAGAGTTGAACTGTCAAGCGAAACGGACGAATTTTCAACCAAAGAGTTGATTCTTCAACAATTCTCAAATAAAAACGACCAAACTTTAAAAAAAAAAACTGTTGAATTTTCAATCCGGAAGGTTGAATTTACTTTTCAAAAGAGGAATATTCAACAAAGAAGTTGAATAAGCAAAGGAGTTGTTCGAACCTATCTGTTTAAGTGCTATAATTTTGCAAGTATGTATAAGGAATGACATCGACATTCGACTTGTGAGGATTGTGAAGGAAATTATCTCATTTCTCCGTAGCTTAGTGGTCAAGAGCATCAGTCTGGAAATCTGAATGACGTGGTGTTCGAATCCCACCGGCGCTAAAGAGAATTTTTTCACAATTTAAGTATCAATATTTTATGAAAATATTGAAACGACCAGTAGACAAAAAACTTTAACATCATAATTGATTAATAGTAATAATTAATAATTCTTACGTATTACCCTGGTCAAGAAAATTAACATCAAAAATTTAAAGAAGTTGAATTTTCAACCAAAAAAGATTACTTTTAAAAAAATAGTTGAATTGTTGACAAAATAATTACACTTTCAACAAAATAGTTGAATTTTCAAACAAAATGATGAATTTTTAACATACAAAAAAATGAGTTTTTGAAAAACAAATTCAACTATCAGCCAAATAGTTGTATAGAAAAAAAGATTAATTCTTAACGAATTGGTATTCGATATTTCAAACAATAAATTATGTTAATTTTCAATAAAAAACCGTGAAATTTCAGCAAAACTATGCTTCCTCAACGAAAAATGTAACAGATTATATTGCAACCAAAAAGTATTGTAAATGTGAATGAAAAAAAGTTGAATTTAACTACAAAAAACGAATTTCTAATAAAACAGTAAAATCGTTAGCTGAACAGTGTATTTTATAACTACTTTTAAAGAAAAAAGATCAAATTTCTACCAGAAGAGTTGAATATTCAACAAAGAAACAGTTTTCTTTCAAGAGAGAAAAACAACGACAACCGAATTGTAAAATTTTCAAGCCAAAAATTCCAATGGATTTAAAACGATTTTATGCGATTTCAAGTAATTTCTAGACACTAGGTAAAAGATTAAAAAGAGTTTTAGAGAATATCTATCAATTTTATTCGATTACGGAAGATTTCAGGGCATTTTAGGACATTTCAAAGGATTGAAAATGTTTTTAATGCGGGTTTTAAAATACATATTTCAGGGCATATCACGAACCTTTTATATTTTATAATTATTTCGGAATATATTTAGACATTTCACAGCACATATTTAAAGATATTTCTGAGAACCTTTTAAGACTTTGTGGTCCATGACATTATTTTAAAGGATTTCACTGGATTTTTATTTATTTCAACTCATTTTAGAAGATCTCAATGTATTATGAAAGATTATAACGATTTTTTAAAAGTTTAAAACTGGTTTCAAAATCTTTCAAGAGACACTGCAAAACTTCTAAGCGTTTCAAATGGTTTCCTAAGATTTCAGAAGATTTCTAAAAATTTTAATGAATTTCAGAAATTTCTCGGGATTACAAAATATTTTGAAACATTTACAAAATGTGAATTCACGGGCTTTCAAAATTTTTCAATTGATTATGACGGATATAAAAAAATTACAAGTTTTATCAATTATTTCAAATTATTTCAAAGAATTTTATGAGTATTTTTAAAGTCTGTTGAAAGGTTTGAAACGTTTCGAACAATTTCAAGATTGTTCAACCCCTAATTTAATAATAAGGCATAAGTTTTTTCAAATAAAAAAATATTTATTTGTATTCTTCTTATAATGTTTGTGACTAGTGAACCGTAAGTATCTATTTTCTGATAGATTGGTATATTTTAAGCAATAGAACTTGTAAATGAAGTGCTTTATTAATTGAAAATACGTAGAAAGTAATTTGCAATGCAATACATTTTAGTATTTATAAAATGGAAATATTCAATAAACGAGCGCATGGCGCGCGTATTTGTGGGCTAGTTTCTGTAAAATGTTTGCATTCATATCATGAGACCGTAAATAAATGGATATTCAAAACCGGGAAGATTTTCCGAAATTGTTCTGCGTCGTCGATCGGAATTCGTTCCCCGAGCTTGGATTATTTTAAGCCAGGCTTATTTGTATGTGAGTGTGCAAAGGTACAAATAGACATGCAAGCACGTTTTCCCAAAGGATTCCCTGGAATTTGCGTGCAGTGCTATCGAATCTATCGATACTCAGTTTACCAATTGAAACCGCTCGAAAGGCATTGGTGCAGGACGATCATTGTTTTCTCGGTGCAAAGCGGAAATTTTGCAATCCTGAAGTTTCCTATATCTAGCGCGATTTTTTCCAAAACGATTTTTACAACAATGAAATCACGTTTTAATGTTTTCAAATTGTTATGAACAAATATATTATGTACACACCAAATTTGAATAGTTATTCAAAACTACATGTAGACACTTCTAAGAGACTCCTTTATTTCTTTAAAAAGAATAATTTTTTAAAGAAACAAGATGTCTTTAACACTATATTTGAGTTTTTGCAACAATTTCCAAACTTTTGCAAACACACGTTGCTATAGCAGACTTGATAGCAACAAAACTGTCTTCTCCAAACTTGCGAACCGACAAATCAATGTTAACAATTTTTCAACGTCTTATCTTCGTTACGTTCTATCTATGTATTTCAAACATTTGTTATTCAATGTAAAAAAAACTAAAAATCCGATCGCAAAACTTAAAACTTCATGCATTGGGGTCCCAAATATCTAAGTGCGCTTTTTAAAAGCTATTTTAAAACAAATTACATCATTTCTTAAAGTCCTGCAATTGTTATAAACAAGTTTTGAGTATCTCATCAAAATCTAAGAGACTGCAACTAATATATTTGTGCATGAAAACTGAAAAACGTTGAAAATGATCTATCTGTTTCAAATTGGATTTAGAAACAAACCAAATAGGCTTACTTTGTATTGCATTAATTACAGAAGTTTAAAATCCACAGTTATAGGGAACATCAAGAACTGTATGGTATTTCATCGATTACCTGAAGAAATCCTAAAAACCAGAAGTAAAAAAATCTTCAAACTCAGTAATTTTAACCGCGACTAGATATTAATATCATGTAAATTTGTAAGATTTTCATCAGAAACCCTGAAGTTATAAAAACATTTCAGTTATTTCTTCTAGAATTTTTTTCTCCTACTTAATACTGAAACGCATGTCCCTGTTAAAAAACTGGGAAGTGAACTTTCTTTATGGCCCTTAAAAAATACTGCCGGTGAAAAATATACCGCTCTTTACCCATCTCTTTATGAGAGGAGCTTGAAATTTTAGAACTCTTGAAAACATTGTTTCAGAAGTATTCAAAGTGTTAAATTTAAATTTTCGTCATTTGATCCATTTTTTCTTATAACAAATATTACAAATGCTTATTGACGGAAAAAGAGAATTTTTTTTATTATCTCTGGTGGGAATTGAACCCACTAAGCATTAACATCCAATACATTTTCAAAGAATTGAAAATTTACTTCCACATAGAATGTCGTTTCGAAGGGCATCATGTACGACTTTGAGAAAAAAGATTCTTCACCCTCGTGGCTCATTGGTAAGAGCACCTGACCGGCAATAATTTTGCGTGGGCTCAAATCCTACCGGGGCTAATAAAAAAAGTAGATCTTTTTTCGAAAATAAGCATTTGTAATATTTGTTATTACAAAAAAATGGACCAAATGTTTCAAATTCCAATTTAACATCTTGAATATTTATTTTCACTAGTCGACACCCTTTCAACAGCAAATACATTGTTCCACAAGCACGCAAATTTCACTAAACACATTAGCTACTTCACAAGTCAGATTACTCCGTAACTTGTATTTCCGAAAACTGGATTCGTGCGTTTCTAGAACTGATGGCCTCCGCATTTTGGTAATCAGAGCGCGGGGGCGGAAGAAAGGATGTGCTTAGTCAAGCGTGACAAACAGTTAGAGGGCCATACTCTCAGCGCGTTAGTTGCGTCAGGTTGCGTTCTTCCTCCAAATCCAACAGAAATTCTTCATGCGGCTCTGTCTGTTCACGTTCCGAGTTCCTGGATTTGTGTCGCGGGCCATGTCCGATACCGTGCACACATCCAGGTTCCAGTATATTCATATTCATATTATATATTAGAGATCGTATATGTATTGTATATATATCGACGAATTGTGCCAAATATTTTGGAATCAGTAAAAAAGCGCAAAAAGAAATTCTGCGCATACACATTGTCATTTTTCAGAAATTGGATACAGCAAATTCTGAAAACATGGAAAATTTATCATTTTTTAGCAGTTCAGTCGACCCTGCAACCTACAATATTCAACCTATTCATTTAAGAGTTTCAAGATGAATTCACTAGATGACGTACCAGAGGCGTTTATAAAAAAATTTGAATTCATCAATTATTTCTGCTGATATTTCAGCTTTTATGCACAAAAACTGATTATTTAGCAGTTCTGTCGAGCCATAGCTTGCTTTTTCTATCGATTCGTGTAAACATTCTTGGACAAATTGACCATATCAAGCTTAAAGAAATTTTTTAATTAAATTTTGATTGATTTGTTATTTCTAGGGATATTTATTTTTTTATACCGAAAATTCGATTCTTTAGTATTTCGGTCGACCTAAAGCGTAAAATTTTTCAACAATTTGTGTACAAATTTGACAATAAATTGACTAGGTGAAGATCCAGTGACATTTTTCAGGAAATTTCGATTCGCAACTGATTTCTATAGATATATCACTTCTAATGGATATCTCTTAGGAAATTTGTATTAATCAATTATTTTTAAAAACTTTGCAGTTTTTATTGAAAAAATAATCAGGTCTGTCAGATTTCGTGCTCGTTAATAATTTATCTAACGCTCGGTTATTTATTCTTTGCACTTTGGAATGCCGAATTTGTGGCTATTCTGAAAAGCTACAAGTATTCTCTGAGATTTTTGACGTATCTCGCGTCTTTTAGCGTAACATTGAAATTTTCTATGTTCATATAGCAATATCAATAAATTAATTAAAAACGACCAGTTGTGTCAAAAAATGGATGAAGAAAATTTGATAGGACTTTTCTAAAGCTGAAATTCTTAGCTGAAACGTTTTCACGTATTTTGCGTCATTTGGCTCAAAATTTGAATTTTCTATTTTATTCACAGTATTGTTGATAATTAAAACTGAAATGTAGAATACTATAAAAGAATGGTTACAAGAAATTTGGTAAGAATTTGAAAAGCTATAATTGCTTTTCAAAGTTTGAATTTTTCCATAGTATTTTGGATAAATAAAACCAAAATGGAATGGAAAAATGTTTCTAATACCATTTTCATTCCTAACTAGGGGACCACGCCTCCTGTGCGTGACAATCCCCGTTTCAGATGAATAAACATAGGTTCAAAAAAATGTGAGTCCAAGTTTTCGGTAAAATATTGTACTATCTTTTTCAGAAACATGGGGAAGATCACAGATTTGGGTGTATGTTTTTTTGTGCAGCAACAAAAAAAGCGGTAATATGACATGGGGTAACATGGCATACAGGGTATAATGGTACATGGGGTAATATGTCACATAAGGTAATATGGCACACGGGGTAACGTAGCACGTGCGGTAATGTGGCACATCGGGTCTATGTTTTTGATTTGGGTGACATGGGGTAACAAAAAGGCCTTAAGATGGCATACGGTTATATGACATAGGGGGCAATATGGCACATAGAGTAATATGTCACATGATGTAATATCGCACATAGGGTAATGTGGCACATCGGGTAATTTGTCAAATCAAGTATATCACTGTGATCAGAAAATAGTAAGACTTTTCCCATTGTAATTGCGCGGGCTTATCCGAACGAGTAGTAACAATAACAATATTATTTGAGCGTAATGCGTTGTTCGCATGAAGCTGTTCGCCAGAAGTGGCCAGAATTGTGTGCAGAAAACTCTTGGTTTTTGGATCACGATAATGCACCTTCTCACACTGCATCGGCTATTCCAGACTATTTTCCGGAAAATTAGACTCAATATCGTTTCGCAACTACCTCATTTGCTTGATTTAGCTCCATCTAACTTCTGGTTATTCCCCAAACTCAAAAAAACGCTCCGAGGACATCGTTTTGACTCGATTGTAGAGATACAAGCCGAATCAAAGAAGGTTTCAAAGGCGATTCCGCAAATTGGCTTCAACAACTCTTTCGAAGAGTGGAAAAAATGTTGGCATAAGTTTATGGTATCCGGAGGGGATTTCTTTCAAGGTCAAAAAATGAATCTAGAAAGAATAATAAGCCAATAATAAAATGTTATACCATCGTTTCCAAAAACATATACAAAATTTGGTCTATTTTTTTGTTAGTGTAGTACATTCAGTCAAATTCGTACTGTCTTTACCAAAAGCATACACAAAAATTGATCCTATGCTTTTCGTTAGGTCAGAATATTTAGTGCAATATCGTATTATTGTTTCTAAACACATTTTTGATATCAATATTAACACAAATTATATGTGTAGAGTATTAAATATTCTTATTATTTTGAAACGAGTGTTTTATTTGATGATTTTTCTTTGTTAAAAAATGAGTGAAATCTAACCTAAATCATCTGCGGAGCAAAAAATTTTTCAATAGTTATTAGTACAATCAACATAGCTTTTAAAATCGAATTTCACCCAATAAATCTGAAAGATACCTGAAATTTTCTATTTATTGAATTACTAAAATTACAGAAATTTTTCAAATATATTCAAAGGGTAAGTATGAAAACTTGACAAGTTTATTGTTATTATTAAACAATAAAAAAATGAAAATCTCTTTTTATATACAAACATCCAATTTATCCAATTAAGAATGTTCGATTTCCAATCAACTCTTTCCTGGAATGATGAGATATGTACCGGCATAAAAACCGAGAACTTTTTGATATAATTTTTATTAACAAACGCTATCGAGAACAAATCCATTTACCAGCATGCGAAGCATAAAATTTTAAATGGCCCCTAGATAACTATATTATGCTCTGTAATTGAATATTCTGCGAGTGGAAAGCTTCGCAAATTTTGGGATTCGTCAGATTGACAGTCTCGCCACGAATCGCCGTGCCGAACGTACAGATGTATTCGTTATCGACTATGCAATCATTGGAAAAAAAATTGACACCTGCTAAACGCACAGCCAAGCAAATACGATCCACTGAGCTTGTTACTTTTAATTTTATCTGATCTTTGATCGTCTGCTATCGACTGCTTACGCTTTTTATTTGTTCACAGTTCAAAGCCAATTAACACAGGGAGATAAAAATAGTCTTTTTTATCGACTTCTATCAATTTTAATCATTTAGATCAGTGGATATTATATTTTTTCATTTACGGATGTGAACCGAAAATTTTCTGAACGTAGAATATGGCCGTAAATGATCAGCATTTAGATACAAAAATTAAGTTTTTGGACTATTTTGAAGAAATTGTTCTTCTCAAGAAATTTACTTTCAAGCATTGAAAACAATTTTCATTATTTCCAAACATTTCAGGAAATCTAAATCTGTCTTGTTATTTAAGAAAAATTTCCTATTTTTTTATAAATTCCATCCTAATGTTTCTTGACTTTTGAAAGGTGTAACAGAAATAGATTGAATGGGTTTACTGAGCTTCGTTAAAAGATTTCATCACTCCAAACTATAATCACCATAGTTGAAAATTTGATTTTATTGTTTTAAATAAATTATTCTAATTAACCGAATTATTAGCTTGGAATAATTGTGCGTTATCAAAGATGATAGGAATTCATGTGCACAAATTTTTTGTTTCATGCATTTTGGAATCTCAAACAAAAAAATCGACCATTCCTATTGTAGAAATGTGAATATTCCTTTAGGATTGAACTGTATTTAGGATTAGGCACATTTTCAAATGGAATATTCTGAAGTCTTCAAGATTAGTCAAAACTTGATTTTAAAAGCTACTTATAATCGTATATTATTGTAAAATCGTAAAAAAAATAATATTGCTTAAATGAAGCGATTGGGTATGGTGCTTCTGGACAACGATTCCTACTTACCGACATTACGGACATTCTAAATATGAAATTTCTGACGTCATAGCCCTTTAATCTGAGTTCGTCGATAATCATATATTGTGTACAATTTTTCGAGATAATAATTCGATATATCGTAATTGTGGCCCTCTCTCAAAAGTTCTTTATATCAAAAACTTTGTCTAATTATTCAAAACTATGCATTATTCGTCTGAAGTTACCTCTTTGTTATTTTTTAACAACAAATTCGAATTGTTGACGTCATCTTCTTCAAGCATTCAGAATTATACTATAGCGATATTACCTATACTATATCAAGTATGAAAGCTCTCATGGAATGCTAAACATTGAAAAAAACGAAAGCATCTGCAAACGCGATTGAGTGCATATCTAACTAATGCTTAGAAAGTAAAATAATGAGCTCAAGGCGGAAGTGACTTTCGAAAATTGTCAAGGAATTTCGAAAAACTAAATTTAACTGAAAATCAACTTAAGAAACTCAACAAAATTGGAAGGGCAACATATTGTACTCCAAGGAAGAAATTGAGCGATTGGTGGGTACTTTAAACAAATGTCCTGGGCTTCGAATATTTTCCTAATGGTGGAGATAGTGAAAGAGGTTGCTGCTTTCAATATTAAGCATTTATCAAAAGAGGTGATTTTTAAATTCCCAGAATGAAAAATATAGGGAGTAACTTTCTTTGATTAAAATACCTATAGTGATTAAAAGAATGCGCATTTATTAATATCAAAAAGTGATATCATAATTTTGATAACATGTATTGTTTAAAAATTGATTTTCTTATTAATAAATATACTTAATACACACATGCGTGTTTAAAAAATCTTAATTACTCATCTAGCTATTATGAGAATCGTCAAATTGTAATTATTTTACGAATTATGAATTTTCCCTCTTTTTTAATACATCTTCAACAAGATGATCATCAGAATTTTTTAGTTCCTAAAGTTCTTCTTCAAGATGATTACCAAAAATAGATTGGTCTTGATATTCTTTAAGAATCTATTCAACTGTGATGTAGTACTTTTTATTTGTTTCTTTGTAAATATTTCTTTTGTCCAATTTGGCGTATAACCTTTGTCAAAAACGTTCGATGCTTGCTAACATTGTAGGAAAAAATTGAGTGATAAATGTCTAATCATTTATAATTTCCTTATAAACTGAATTGTGTCCACAGCTTTCTTCAATGTCTTTGCTCCCTCTGCCCGAAATTATCCGCATTGGTTTACCATAACTTGATACAAATTCTACCAAAAAAAAATGGCTTCTTCCACAGTCGTCGATTTCATAGCCTTCAAAAGATTATATTTACTGAACTCACAAATAATCGCGATCACATACTTGTTCTCGCGTTCCGCCGTTATGAATGGACCTAAATGATCAGCGTGCACAACTGCGAAGGGTCCATTACCCTTATCTAACGGATGTAAAAATCCCAGTTGTTTTCCAGATGGTTTCTTAAAATACAAACAGTTAATACACCTATTTACATAACACGTGATGAATTCCCTCATTTTTGGAACGTTACACGTTTCTTTCACAGCTGCCAGAGTTTTATCGATACTCATATGACACAGATTTCGATGAGTTTCGGAAACTATATCATATCGCAATTCCTCAGGTACATAAAAACGTAATCTACCCTTTGTCGTACGAAAAACCTGCGCATTATACATGGTAAATTTGTCATGAATTTTTGCGTCATCCTCTTCTAACTTATCTCGCACTGTCATTATTTCCTTACGCGCTCGCTGCATTGCTGCTACCCAATCAGTGTTAATTTTCATACCTTTTTACATATTTTCCCTATTACCAATCTGGCCCTGATCGAGCTAGCATAATCTGGCCCAGATAGGGCTAATTTCATGGCCCCGAGTCGTGCCATACTGGGTTGCCCGTTTTGCATGTTACACTTTCTTTTACAGTGAAAAGTTCAAAATTATGTCGGACATTGTATTTGTCAAGAAACCGTATCAGTTATTGATTAATTTCATTCGTTCAGACAGACGTCCGTCAACACGATCCGTTGATAAAACGTTAGACATACACTGACGAAAGAAATCACCATTTATATTATTATAATTATTATACCATTAAGCCATTTCTCTTTCGGGGTAGGCGTGACTTGCTCGGTTGGAAAATAGTAATTAGGTATGTATGGTATAAGGTAGGTTGGTATACGGGTATACAACACCCGTATCCGACCCAGGCTGCTGATCAATCTCTCTAGCGATCACCCCAAGTGAGGAGCCTCACAAAATTGTTATGTATGGTTCCCCGCTTGGGCCCATTAGTATCCTGGCATACTACTCTAGCTTCCTTCACGTCCATGAATTTTTTCATGCAAGCTCTTGTGTTTCTATGGCTTCTTATGTCTCTTCGGATTCTGCCATTTACCTTACCTTTATACACTTGTTTGGTCAGTCGTTCATATTTCATTCTTTCAAGATGTCCGAAACCATCTTAACTGATTTCTTTCCCATATGTCAACTAGTGTCTCTCGTGTATCACATTCTTTGAGGATTGTCTCGTTTCGGACTTTGTCCATCAGTGTTTTCCCGCTTATTATGCGCAGAGGTTTCATGCCGATCGCGCTAATTTTACCCTTGTCCTTTTCTTGAAAGGTCCACGTCTCGGTACCGTATAGTACAGTTGGTATGAATATAGGATTATGTATGGCCATTTTAGCTTTTTTTGATATGTTTTTATTTGTAAGGATGGATCCTGCTCTACCGATAACCTGCTTAAATTATTTATGAGCCTCTCTAACTCCCCATCTATTTTCCCGTCGTTAGTGAATAGGCTACCTAGATATACATACTTGTCAACTTGTTCTAATCTCTCATCATTTAGGACAAATGTTGCATATTTTTTTCTCACTTTTTCCCTCAAACACCATGATTTTTGTTTTGTTCGCGTTAATTTCGAGGCCCATGTTCTTCATGCTTGTATTATGTTCATTCAACAGTCTTTGCAAGTCCTCGACTGATTCTGCCATAACAATGTTGTCATCTGCAAAAGCTAACCCACGTACCTAGACTGTTTTGCGATCTACACCTGCTTCGTTGAAGAGGGCAGTTCTTAGAAACTTATCCATGAATACGATAAATAGCCACAAGGACATAACGCATCCTTGTTTCACGCCTTGCATAATATCGAACCAGTCACTCAGTTTCCCATTTACCCTTACACTCGCTTTACTGCCTGTATATATTGTTTTTATTGCTTCTAGGAGCCATCCATCTAATCCGTACTCTTCAAGGACTTCCCAGAGTTTACTTCTATTTACCTTGTCAAATGCTTCCTCTAGGTAAACAAATGCTCAGAAAACTTTCTTTCCTACTCTCAAGTTTTTTTCTGTGATCTGTCTTAGGCTAAATATCTGATATGTACATGATCTTCCTGGCGTAAATCAACTTTAGACTTCCCATATCTTCTCTTCTGTGATTTCCATTACACTACGTATAAGTATTTTTTAGTATATTTTAGTTACGGTACTTAGTAGGCTGATGCCTCTGTAATTACTGCAGTTGCTTTTATCTCCCTTTCTTTTGTATATTGGTACGATAATCGCTTTTCTCCAATCGTCTGGGAATTCTCCAGTCTCGATACATAAATTTAATAATTCACACAACCTGTGAGGTATGTACTCGCCACCGTATTCAAGCATTTCAGCGCTAATACTGTATTATAATACTGCATTATGTTCTATGTCGCAGTTTTGTTGCGCTATATCTTCACCTCCTAATAGTTCTTTAAAAGAGTCTTTTAAAGCACCTACTATGCCGTCTATATCATATAGCATTTCCCCTTTGCTGTTTCTCATGCTAACAAACTCTGTACTTTTACTTTCCTTCAACTGTTTACATAATAGATTCATATTTCTTCAAAGTAGTTTTGTATTTTGATCTCTTCTTCTGTTCTGATTTTCTCTTTACTCTCTTTGACTAGTTGTTTAACTTTCCTTTTTTTTGTATCCGTAATCATTTTCAAGCCTATTTCTCTCCTCATCGCTAAGACCTGAGATGTTCAGCGTTTGTTTGTGCGCTTCTTTCTTTTCGTTTTGGGCTGCCCTCTATACCTTTATTGCTTATAAGCGCTTCCCACGTAGCCCTATCTATGCGGTCAGTTAACCTCTTTTGAAACTCTATTCGCACTTCCGGTTTCTGTAAATTTTCCATTTTTATTTGCATTTGTTTCGTTTTTTTTTTGTTTTTGTTCTCTTTGTTCTCCATCCCCGCCCTGAGTTTATTTTGGAGACTAAAAGGTAATGATCAGTATTGCATCCGGAGCCCCCCCATAACTCTTGTATCTTTCACTAGTTCTCTTAGTCTTTCATCCACAATAACAAAGTCAATTATGCTGTGGCTATTTCCTTTACGCCAGGTGTACATGTGGATCATTTTATGTCTAAACCAAGTATTTGTAATAAATAGGCCCTTTTCTAAGCATAAGCTAACTAATTTTCCCCCGTTATAATTTTTTCTTGTTGCATCTCCAAAATTACCTAGCACCCTTTCTGTATCTGTATCCTGACGTTGGACACCGACCCATCCGTTCATATCTCCTAGCAGAATTATTCTTTCACCTTGATCGCAAATACTTATTGTATCATTTAAAGTGTGTCAGAAGGCGTCTTTCACTTCTCCCAGGTCACTATCAACTGGGGCGTAGCACACTATGCTAAATAATCTTCTCATTCCTACCTTCATTCTAACCCACAGCAATCTGGGCGATACATATCCTTAATCTTTGAGATGCTGTTTTGTTTTCCGTTCATAATTAAACCGACCCCTTGACTACGACGTGATTCACTATCTACTCCTGACCATAGTTCGAAACCGCCTCTCAACACCCCACTTTCTATGTTTCTACTTTCGCAACCCTTTTTCTTCGTCTTAGGTACACATAGAATATCTAGTTTTCTTACGTGCATAGTTTCTCGTAGTTCTCTTATCTTAAGAGCATTTACTCCTCTAGCATTCCAAACATCCACTCTCCATTCATCGCCCGAAACTCAACCTTTACGTTTTCCGTGTGCAAGCTTTTCGTCCATTAAAGTTTCAGTCCATTCCGAGGCTACTTTATTGTTTATATTATTCATGTTTAGATTGTACTCCCAACTATCACCTGTATGCGCGAGATTTGTCTTACGAGTCCCACCAAAACTTCTGTTACTGGGGGGGGGGGGCGAGGACATGAGAAAGGAAACCGAGAGTCTCAATAGGTTGGTGATTTATGCTGAGAAGGTCATCAGCGTTGTATTAAAGGGAATTTAAAAGCATTTATGAATGTTAAAAGATAACGCGTCAAGGCAACCGTCATCAGTTTAAATGTCCGAGATTTCAACCACCTTGAAATATCTGTAAAGATTACCTCCTCCTCCACCCCCCTTGCTATAAAAAGAACAAAGAAAAACTAATGTTTCTTAAAAGCGGCTTCGGTCTCTTGTATATTCCACTTTCCAATCTTCACTTCAGTTACGCGATACAGAAAGCACAATTTATAGAGAAATAACCAAACTGTAGAATTTTATATTTGTTTTCGATTTAATAAAAAGGAATGCGACTGCACCAGAAGAGCTGCCAGAATTTAACATTCAAATAGTTGGACATGCAGGTTAGTTAAAAAAAAAATATTCAATGCACCTTTTTTCTGGTTCACGATTTCTATTTTACAGGAAATTTAAAAACAAAAACAAAGATGTAGAAAATTAAATGACATGTTGTAATACTTATCAGGGTGTCTACCCTACCTGTAAAACCTGGAATTTTTAGGGAATTTGTATATACCTGGAAAAACCTGGAAATTTCAGTGAATTTTTTCGAGAGCGTGCTTTTTTTCATTGCAATATGAAATTGAATAACAATAATTCTTTATTGGCAAAAGTAGATTTATATTACTGTATTTAACTTTTTTGTTGAAAATTCGTTTCTTGTTGTTGTTTAAAATCAGTTTTTTCTAACTGAAAATTTAACTATTCTATTTTTGGTTGATAATTGATAGTTTTTAGTTGAAAATTCAAGTATCTCGTTAAAAATTCATTCATTTTGTTGAAAACAATTTCTTTTTGGTAAAAAATTAATCTTCTTGGTTGAAAATTCATCTTTTCGCTTGAAAATTCAACAATTTGTTTGCAATCTTCTCTCTGTTAACTGAAAAATATTTTTCAGTTGAATATTCAACTCATGTTGAAAATTCTTTGTTTGGTTGAACTCGACTGTTTTTAATAAATTTAAATTTAAAATTTAAAGATTTTCCGGGTTTCAATCGTGTGCGAAACTATGAATGTTGCCGACGTTTCGTGAACATTGCAGTTCACTTCTTCAGGGCTGACCTGAAACTAAAGTCTCAGGTTATGTTGTTCTTATATATGTATTCTCTACGATGCCTGTGATTGGCCAGAGTGCCCCATGGTGGGGACTGCTTGAACTTGATTGGCCAATCAAGTCTTTTTTAAAAAACCCGGGAGGACGGAAAGCCAAATCGGATTGGTATTATATCCATTGTCCCTATTGATGTTATTAGGGTGTTTCAAGATTTCGATTGCTTCTCTATGTTTTCTTGGAAATTTATTGTACGTTTTGGCAATGACGGTTGTTTTGTCAAATAAAATACTATGTCCTGTTTCAATATGATGCTCAGCTACTGCTGATTGTGTGAAATGTTTTAGCCTAACTTTACTCTCATGTTCCTTTACACGTTGACTTACCGCCCTCCCGGTTTCTCCAATATAGACTTTACCACGACTGTTTTTGATTTCAAATAAAAATATTTTTTGGTTGAAACATCAACTACTATATTTTTTGTTCAGGATTCATCTTTCTGCAATATAAAATTGAATAAGACTGATTCTACATTTGCGAAAATAGCTTCATAGTGCTGTATTTAACTATTTTGTTGAAGTTTCTTTTTTTGTTGTTGTTTGGAATTTTTTTTAACTGAAACTTTACCTATTCTATTTTTGGTTGGAAATTCATCGTTTTTAGTTGAAAATTCAAGTATCTGGTTGAAAATTTATGTTTTTTGTTGAAAATTCTTCTTGGGTTTAATTCAATTGTTTTTGATTGAAAAGTGAAATCTTTTTTGGATGAAATCTCAATTACTTCATCTTTCGATCAGAATTCATCTTTTTCGTAATGAGAATTTAATTAATTAATTAAAAATTAAACTCTTTTGTTAAAAATTAATTTTCTTTGGTTGAAGACTCATTTTAATTGAAAATTCATCTCTTTGATTAAAAATTGAGCTATTTTGTTGGAAATTTGTTTCTTTATTTGATAAAAATTATTTTTTTTTAAACTCAAAATATAACTGTTACAGTTGAATATTCCATCATTTTAGTTCAAAATTTATCTTTCTTATTGAAAATTGAATTGTTATAGTTAAAGATTCATCATTTTAGTTAAAATTTCATGTTTTAGGTTTTGAAATTCAACTATTCCAGTTGATCATCATTCTAGTTGAAAATTCATCACTTAATTTGAAAATGTAACTTATTTTTTTGCAAATTAGCATTTTTTGTAATTTTGTTAAAACTGAAAATGTAACTGTTCTAATTGAATATTCCAATATTTTAGTTGAAAATTTATCTCTCTGCTTGAACAATAATTTGTTGACCAGAAAATTAAACTAATCATTTTTTGATTGACAATTTCTCTTTTTTAGTTGAAAATTCAACTTGATTTATCTATGAGCATTGACGCCGGACTTCATAAATATTTGGCAACCATTATAAAGAAATATTTCATTAGAGAAGTCGTTTTAACCCTAACTGCAGTTAAACGAATGCCGGGAGAATATGTTTTCAAGGAGTTCAAGTTTTGTTCATGCTTGCAAGGTACGTATCATTTATACATTATATAATTTAAATTAAATTTAAATACTGGTCAAGCTTTTTATAAAAACTAAAATCTCATTGAATTTTCAGATGTAGCTTGTGCCAAAATTAAGACCGCAGCGGAGAAAGTGCTTTCTCACATAAACACAATATTTAGTAATGGCAACGTTTGGGATGGCAATCGCAAAAAACGAAAAAATTTGAAGTATTATCATAATTTAAGAAATATTTAAGCAATTTTTAAAGGTAGCCCTGTTATTGGTCCATGTATTTGCAATATTACCATGTGATAACATTTATTGTAGCCACTGACTGTTGGGCTTATGATTTTTTAAAAATAAAAAAAAAAATAAAATAATTTAAAGTTAATAAATAATGCAGTTCAATTTATCTGGTGTCATATTATTTATTTAGATTAAAAAAGCCACATAATTTTTAATGTAACTCGATTAATCTAACTTAATCAGGACTTGATAGGGTACCGACTTGGCACGGCGGACTTTCTGCGTGGGGTAGTACCTTCCACCCCACTACTTCAGTTCTCCCTACTTTTTCGACAGGATTCCTACTAAGTACATCCGCGACCATATTGCAATCCCTCCTCTGATACTCAATTTTGTACATAAATTCCGACAATTTCACGAACCAACGACCAATTCGTGGAATCAAATCTCGTTTTGACTCTTAACATTTTCAAGCTATTGCAATCGGTTTTTATTCTGAATGGAATCCCCAACAAATAAACTCTTAATCATTCTGAAGTATTCACAATAGCAAGAGCTTTGACAGAAGCAAAATAAGTTTTATCACGCATTTTCGATTCTTAATAATAAAGCATAATACCTTCTTCCAGTCAACCGGAAATAAAATTGGATTTTAAGTCGAAAAGTTCAATTAGGCAAATAAATAACAGACCTATCGTATAAGTGAACTGTACTCACATTAAATTTCTACCATTCAAGGTGAAATTTCAAAAATGTTTCACATTTACGTTGCACTTTAATAATGAAAAGAAAATCAATAGAAGAATTCTATATTATCACTAGATAATGATTTTGAACGAATACAAATGGTTTCAGAAAGATTTTACAACAATTTCAAAAAATTCGTAAAGGTTTTCAAAGATTTGAAGAATTTGAAAGATTTCAACAAGGAACATTAGATTTCAAAGAATTCAAAACATTTAAGAGATTTTGAACAATTTCCAAATTTTTCGGAAAATTTCAAAAGACGTCACAATGAAGTTTAATATTCCAATGATTTCAAACGAATGGAAAAGATTTAACACACATTTCAATGATTTTTAACTATTGAAAATTTTATCAGAAGATTTCAAAAGATTTCACAAAGATTTTAAATATTCTAATGATTTCAAATGAATTCAAGAGATTTCAGGAAGATTTCATAAATATTACAAAGAATTCATAAGAATTTTAAAGGTTTTCAAGAATTCTAATGATTTCAGAAAGGGCACAGTACAACAAATTTGGAAGATTCCGAAACATTTTTAATGTTTTAAACGATTTCTAAAGGTTTTAACAAATTTGAGACGATTTCAAAGGATTTCAATTATGTCAAACGAACACAAAATATTTCACAAACAAAGATTGATTTGATAAATATTTCAAACATTTTCTAATGATTTCAAAAGATATCAAAAAATTTCATAAAGATTTCGAAGATTTTACAAAATATTCTTAACTTCCCAAAAGATTTTTGAAGACATCATGAAGATTTTGAATACTTAAACAGATTTCAACGAATTCACAAACATTTTAAAAGCTTCCTTTGGAAACTGTTGGCCAATAAAAAATGAAATGGCTAATTTAGTTGCATGTATAAAAAACATTTATTTTATTATTTGATGTAAAAAAAGTAAATATAGAAAAACTTGATTTCTTGACCTGGAAAACCTGGAAAAGACCTTAAATTTGATTTTAAAAATCGCGGGACACCGTGTTATAGTTATCAAAATTCGAAAACTATCAATACATTATAGGTTGTGTTTCATAACAGCGACGCAAAATCACTGTTTATATACATCATTTTTATTTTCGACAGTTTATACTTAGAAGAATTTTTTTACTCACTCTCTGTGTGATTTTTCAAATGCATTTTTAGGTTTCTTCTGCGGCTAAAGTTCTTCGTGCAATGTTCACAGTTATAAGGGTGCGACTTAACCTTAACCATCTCCTTCAGTTTTTGTAAGTGGAACTTTCGAGCATGACGTCTTAAATCACTGTTACGTGTGAAAGTACGTTTACATTCTCTGCACATAAAACGATCCATGTTTATGGATATATAAATATGATTCCAATGTCATAAAAATCAAAACAATCAAACAATGCCACTTGCATCAAATTCAAAACGATCGTGATACGAAACTTGGACACGAAACTTGCCGATCGCCACCGAGCGCAAGATACGAAACCTGGACACGAAAGTTGCCGATCGCCCCCCAGTGCAAAAGTTGCAGTCGGGGCGGCGTCTGGAAGAATCCTGGTGCGTTGCATAGTCCAAACGGCATTTTTTTCGAACTGGTAGTGTCCATCCGGTGGACTGAAGGCAGTAATATGGTTCGAATCCTTTGCCATCGAGATCTCTTGATATCCACTACTCAGATCCAACGTCGTGAAGCATGTCATCCCCTTTAATCGATCAAACTGATCATCAATTGATGTAATTAAAAATTTCTGCTTTACAGCATTGCGATTGACTGTCCTGTAATCGATGCACATCCTGAGATTACCATTCTTCTTCTTTACCAGTAAAACTAGACTCGAAAATGGAGAATCACTTTCCTCAATGAAATTTGCTTCCTGCAACTCATGAACCATCTTTCTTAGCTGTTCTCTCTCATGAAAAGAGGCTCGATAAGGTGGGTAACAGACAGTATTGTCTGGCATCAAGTCAATTTTCATCTTCATCTGATCCGTACAGCCAACCTGGTTGAGATTCCTCGCAACCAGCCCCGTTGTAATTATTTAGCACTTCAATAATTTCATCAGCCTGACTATCTGTAAGTTCAGTGTTAACCTCCTTTCTAGTCACAGGCTCGCTATTCCTGCTACTCTTATCACTTTCCCTCGCAGTGAAAACAGTTTGAGCACTCGTGATCATCACTCCTTTAATGTGGATCTTCTCACCTGAAACATTTAATACTGGTACCACCGATTCTCCATCTTATCGGTTCTGATAAGGCACCTTGGTAAAAGATGTGCGTCCTCCCGCAGTCCTCCTTCCACGCAAATGTCTTCTTCAGGAAAAGTAGGTTTGACCGACACAAATCCCACATACATAATTATTTGAAATTACCATTGCTTTCTTCACCCACAGCGGTGTCTTCACCTCCTGCTCTGGAGTAATTTTCTTCATCCACTCGTCTGGTTCGGCAATAATCAGTTCGTGTGGGTAGCTCTGTAGCATTACTTTATCCGTACAGGGTTCTCCAACCAACAGGGGTATTTTCTGTGCCTCACTGGGCACTACGTGAAACACTTGTTATTCCAAGGCTTGGGGCACCTGTTCGCACTGTGTCCCTTATCCTTGCAATTGAAGCACATTCGCGCACTGTCATTCTTATTCGTGAATTCACTCACTGCTTTCAGATGATTCGCGCTTCA
This sequence comes from Andricus quercusramuli, assembly GCA_932178445.1. Taxonomy (NCBI): domain Eukaryota; kingdom Metazoa; phylum Arthropoda; class Insecta; order Hymenoptera; family Cynipidae; genus Andricus; species Andricus quercusramuli. Next base: position 654,343 of record CAKNXH010000065.1, on the reverse strand, counting down.
TAAGTCCGCAAGTAGTTTACTGGGCTTATCATATCTTGATAGCGGACCCAAGTAATCCCTGAACCGCACATTCTTTAATCCTTCCACTACCCACTCAACCGTCTCTCTATCCGACATACCTGCCTTATTGCACTTTGCTAGTTTCTCGTAAAAATACTCCATTATTTCTTGTCCGAGGTTTCGAAAGTACTCCTGAGCTATCTTTCGCTTCTTAACTTCACTATCATCACATGGAAATGCTTCAATAAGAAGTGCTTTCAACTCGTTCCACGTTCGCAGTACTAGTGGCAGGCTGCCACGTCAACTTTTGGCGACATCTGTTAATTTCATTAGTGTGAAATGCTTTTTCGCGACTTTCTTCCACTCGTAAAGTTCAGCAAACTCTTCTATCTTTCCTAACCAATCCTCTATTTAAAGGACGTGCTTGACTGGATCAAATTGTGGTAGCACTTTCATCATGTCACGGAAGTAAACCGCCCCCTCTGACGCAGCAATGTTGCTCTAAAGTCTCTTTGATGACGTCAGTGAGTGCAGCCCTGCACTATTGCTGCAACCCTCCGTACCTACTCCGCTGCCCTCCGTCTCTGATCTATCCTGCAGTGGACTTCTCATTTCCACTCTCTCTACACTGCCACTAGCTTTTTTTCGATGGAATTTTCCAAGCTATCGTTGAAAAAGACGCTATCCTTGGATGCTAACGACCCTTCGGACATTTCACTCTCACTATCAAAATTTTCTTTACAAGCCGAATTTCCCTCAAATGGCACCTTCACTACGCTTTTGACCGATTGGTTTTTCTGATCACAATCGATTTTCTTCACTTACGTCTCCTTGTTTCTGGTGTGCATATACGGTGGCGTCTCATCTGACGTTGAAGCCTTTCCGTCACTCATTGCACCAGTTTCATCCCTCACACATCACACTATTCACTATTTGCATTGATTAAAGAAAAAGAAAATTAATTGTTATACTCCGACCGCAATATTTAATGTAACAAAACAATTATACGATACAGTTTTAAAACTTCTCAATAAGGCCATCACTCGAGTACTGACTCTCTGTGCGTTCCTTCCTCACCATCCCCTCTCTTACGTTGGGCCTTGTGCCTCCCTGCGACCTATGGACCTATCGACTATCTATCTTACCTAAAATAATATTAACAATATGAATAAAAATTGCGACACTTATTTCAACTGAAAATATCAGTTGAAACTAAATTCACTCAATTGTGCTTTTGGAATAACTAGTTTTACCTGTAGTATTAAGTGTGGTTCGAGATGTGACCAATCACTATTTTCTGACCATTCACTGCAAACTCAGTATTCCGTGTTTTCACTGAATAGTGCAGGTGAAACTAGTTCTTCCGAAAGAAACATTGGGTGAATCTAGTTTTAACTGGTATTTTCAGTTAAAACACAAATTAATGTTTCTGGCACTTTCGCATTTCAACTAGTTCAAACTAGTTTTAACTGATTTCGGGTATGAACGGTGACATATCCACAGTAATACTTGCACCATATTTTGTTGGAACATGTTTTTGTCGCTGCTAGCGTATATTTTATTCTATTTAAATTCGTTCGCTTTCTTCATTGGAATAAAATCTGTTGCACTTCCAATTTTTTTGAGTTTCTTGAAGTTCGTTTTCAGTTAAATTTATTTCTTCGTAAATTCATGGCAATTTTCTAGAGCGACTTTTTTTCTAAATTAATTGTTCTTCTTTCTGAATATTAGTTACATATGCACTTTATCGCCTTCCTAGAATCTGTTGGGGTTTTCAATGTTTAACATCACATAAGAGCTGGCAGAAGATTGAGAAATCATTTCTTAAACCTCCTAGTCTCTAGTTTAAAACATAAATGGCCAATCACAATGAAAAAATGGCGCAATGGCAATCCATCATACCAAAGTATAGTTTTAATATTTTTAAACAGGTTGATATCAAAAATTCGTTTCTCGGTAAAAACCGAATGAAGACCGCTAAAGAACTTGATATACAAGAGGATTTCAATCAGATGATTTCATATGACCGACTCACGTATAAAATGTTCAAACAATCTATTTGTCGGGCCAAAATCAAAAGAGCGCACGTGGAAAGATTCCCCGGAAAGTACACCACGGAGATTCTACGGAAATTGCGTTGACATTCCGTGGAAATTCCACTAAATTTCCGTTTGAAAATTGCAGCCCGTAATGGACCCAGGAAGTTCCTAGGAAACGCTTGACTATCATTACCTCTATCCCTGGCCGATTCCGAGAGGTCTCGAACATCGTTTCAACACATTCCGTCCGCAGTAGGTTTACAAAATAGATCTTCCTCGAGGAAGTTATGTTCTAAATGAAGACTGACCACACTTAATCCATTTTTCTCATAACCCGTCATTGTACAACAACTCCCGAGTGTGGAGGCCAAGTCGAAAAAATACACCTTCCTTGAGGAAGTAAGTTTTAAATGAAGATTAGCCGCACTCAACCCTTTTTTCATGACTCGTCACTGAACAAAATCTTTTAAGTGCACTAGGTCGAAAAAATACATCTTTCTCAAAAAAAATTGAGTTTTAAATGGAGATTGGCCGCACCCAACATTTTTCATCATGACTTGTCATTATACAACAACTTTCAAGTGCACCAGGTGAAAAAAACATCTTCCTCGAGGGAATTAGGTTGTAAATGAAGATTGGCCACACCCAACTCTTTTCATCATGATTCGTCCTTGTACAACAACTACCAAGTGCACCAGGTCTAAAGTGTACTTTTTTATTAAGGATGATATGTTTTATATAGAGATTCGCCACATCAAACCCAATTTTCTCATGACCCGTCATTATGCAACATCTTCCAAGCACATTCATTGTTTATACCATTAGACAGAATTCCGTGCAGATTCAAACATCCGAGAGAAAAATAAATTATTTATACCTGATAATGTCGTATAATGAAGCTAGTCCCGGTAACCGTTGAAATGCTACTTATAACTTTTTAGAACTCAACTTACTGGAGGATAGTTTATTTTCTTCAACTCGTGCACTTGGAAGATGTCTTGAAATGACAGGTCCTCTCAGTACCATTGGGATGCAACAATCCCTATTTAGAACTTAACTTCCTCGAGGAAGATATACTTTTTACACCTGATGTATTCGAAAGTTGTTATACAATAAAGGAACGTCAGACAAATAGGCAAAGTGTGGGCAATTTTCATTTGGGACTCAACTTTCTCGAGGAAAATGTATCATTTGTGCATCCGGAAGTTCATCTATAATAACGGATTTTCCCAGTAACCGTGGGAGTATGGCCAATCCTCACTTGAAAATCAACTTCCTCAAGGATGAAGTATTTTGTACACCTAGTCTAAACGTAAAATTTTGTGACGACGGCTGAAACCTCCGGGAGTCGACCGGGTGGGTTTTGAGGGAATGATAATGTCGCGTTTCTTGCAACTTCGTGGATTCATTTCAGGCTGGAATTTGCAGCCGAAAAGATGTGCAATTTCCATGGAAAGTCAACGGAATTTCCAACTAGAGTTTCTGTATAATTTGCTTGAAGTACTTTTCGGAGAATCTTCCCACGTGGGAGAACAGATAAGAAATTTGTTATTAAAAAATACGAAAGAGATGACTTCACACAAATGGTGCAAAGTTTTGAATGATTAAGTAAAATATTTTTGTTTACCTTTTGCAAGAGGGCCACATTCTTGGTGTGGCGGATTCTCATCTCATTACGTCTGATAAACAATGTATGATTATCACGTCCTCAGATAAAAGGTCAATAAAGTCATAAATTTCATTTTCAGAATGTGTATGATTTTGGTAAGTAGAAATTGTTGTCCACAAGCACCAAAGCCTATCTACTTACGCGTTGAAGAAAAATTACAGAAGAAGATTTTACCAGTGAACATTGCTAACCGTGGAGAATTCAGAAATGATAATTTAAAATTTGTATACGGTAATTTGAAAAACGTAAAGTCTTTTAACCTGAATCATGGAGAAATAAAATTATAAATTACTGTTCAAATCCTGTAAACTTGTAACAAAATCTCAAAAATATAACGCAAAGTTGAGCGTGCCTAGGGCGTACGTCTTTTGTATATCGCACTTCGCGCTCAGTCATTATACTTCCCCCACATTTGTGCAAAGACGTTTCAAAATTGAAGGTCGGATCATCAAGACCTGTAATTTGATAAAAGTGAATTCTGTTTCGTTAAAACTCCTTAGGCTTTAACAAACACATACATATCAAATGTATTTTATATTTATTTCTGTTCCTTGGTCACAGACTGCGTATTCAGATATTGCAAAATAAAGTTCAAATTTTATGTCTCGTGATTACTTTAATATTTGTTCTTTATTTTACATTAATTTTCATTCACAGCTACCTTGAAAAATATATGATTCCAATGAACGTATATTATTACAATATATCAGTTGCAGGAAGAATGACTGGGGATGCTTGGTATATACCATTATATACCATTAAGCCATTTCCCTTTCGGGGTAGGCGTGACACTACCCGATTCGGGTAGTGTTTCTAGGTGGATAGTTTCTTGTAGTAAATAACTACAAGTGTGGGCTCACCACACCCACGACGAGCCAACAACACGCAGTAGTATTCCCGCATGGTCACCCATCCAAGTACTAACCGCGCGCAACACTGCTTAACTTCAGTGATCTAACGAGAACTGGTTTTTTCAGCGTGGTATGGCCGCTGGTGAAATGATAAAATCCGCTTAGCCATTAACGAAAAGCAACAAGCGCATCTAAGAAAGTTGAACATTACAGGCCTTGACGACGAGAGAATTAAAACTAGAAAATTATTATAGGTACAAGAGCAGAAAAGTAAAAATACGAGCTCAAGAAATGAAGAAAAGAATCAAAATTTATATAGTATAAAAATTTATATTTATATATAGTCCAAATAAGTGTGCATACAATAACATATCACTCGAAATGTAAATTTCACTATAACCTACAGATTTTTTCTTGATAAAAGAACAAATTAAACATAAATTTATACATAAAATATATACGCACTAAGAAATAATTAGCATTAAATCAATCAATTGCTTTACGGCTGGTGTTCTCGTCTACATATAACTTCGGCAATGTTTACCGCAGATATGAGAAATGAGGCGGATATATGTAATCATAAATTAAAAAATTTTATAGATGTGAATAAAATAATAAAAACATTTGCAGGTTAAAACAAAGTATTGTATTTTTTCTATATTCTTCAAGAATGTTTCGAAAAATTAAAGGTACGTCTATGAAGCCTCAATTTTATCATGATCAGCTTATAAATAAAATATCATGATTTTAAATTTGATGAATTTGTGAAATATTTCTAAACTGGAATAATTAATTAAGTTGAAAATTTCAAAAAAAAACTTTTATTTCCGATTTCTTATTCTACCCGCGAAATCAAAGCAATTGATAGCGCTGAATAGTTTCTTTGGCTGGAAGAATTTTATGAATTTGATCTTCAATCTGATGTGAAAAAAATCGTGTTGATACTATTCGTTGTTCTATGACAGAAATGAAGAAATTGAGATAACGAATTACCAATTCTAAATTAGCGAATTTTATAGACTAAGCAATTCAAAATATAATTACTATTTTGGTACTATTATACAACAAATGAATCAAAAGTTTTTTAAATTTCAATTTTTCCAAAATTGATTCTTATAAATAAAACAATTATCGTTATTTCTTTTTAACACTATAACATTAGGACAGTTGCAAGTCAATATATGAAATATGGAGGACTTATTTTTATTATTAATATCTCAAAACTGACACAATGATTTTTTTAAATATTCATTACACTTTTTTAACTCTTATATTCTGTTTGAATGGGTTTTCAATAGTGAATTTTTTTAAAATAATATACATAATTCGAAGTTCATACAACAATATAAAGGATTCCTTGATTTTAGATCAATAGATTGACTCTGGATTTTTATTTCCTTAAAAATGAAAACATATCTACTCCGGAACGTAAAAAATTATCCGGAGCCGAACTTGATTTAAAACTGAAAAAAAATTAGTGGCCAAAAACTGTGATATTGAAACTTTTTTATACTCAAACCCTTTGAAATTTCAATTATTTTAGTTAAACTTAAATCGAGAAGAAAAACATTCAAATTGTTCATATATATTCTTCCAAATTCAACCATTTCAATTCGATTCAGCAATTTCATTCTTAAACTTTTTCGATAAAATATTTTGGAATTTCGAAGAATTTATTTTTGTAAATCTTCACCTAAAACTATAACAATTTCAAGATATTGCGTTAAAAATGAACAATTTTCAAAGAGAATTTAAAACAAGATTGCTATATATGATTTCAATCTTGGAAATTGCAGAATTTTAATCTTTCTAATTAGAAAGTGTTTTTGTAAACTGAGTTTGAAATAGTAAATATTTTGGAACACTTTTAAATTTTAAAAATGTATTTTTCAATATCTGCTTCTGAAATCTTCTTATTTTTAGGGCTTCAGTTTGGGAAATCATTAGATATTTTCACTTTATAACGTTATAACTTCACTTCATTGAGTTCTGAGGGAAAAACAATGGACCAAATCCATGGGATTCGGAATATGCATTTCATTCATGTATTTGGTCCATTGTTTTCCCTCAGCACTCAACGAAATAAAGTTAGCTGGTAGTTGAAGTAAAAATACCTAATTGTCATGATTTTTCACTGTTTCGAATTTTTTCTAGAGGCACTTAATTCAAAATTGTTCAATTGCAAATCCTTTAAACTGAAAGTTGTACAACTATCAAGTCCTTCAATTTGATATTCTGCGATTTCAAAGAATTTAAAAATCAGAAGAAATTCGTACACTCAAAATTAAAACCAAACAATATAGATTACTTAAATCTAAAATAATTAAATCTAAAACTGTAATTGAAAATTGCAATCATACAAATTATAAATATGATACATATATTATGAATTAAGTATAATAACATTCAAAACTTCGTTTTAAAATTGAAGTATTCTTCAATTAGTATTTTGAAACAAAGTCGTTAAAAATAAATCATTTTCAAATTGTGCATCGTTATTTTAAAATTTCATGCATTTTAATCTGAAGTGAAAAATTGAAAAATTGAAAATCAACGATAAAATCGTGAGACAAAAAATACGCGAAAAGCGATCATAAACAAAGTTGCTTCAATGCGGGCTGGAAGAGTAAATATTACGTGTAGTTTTTTATAGGTAATTCTATTATTCTATAAAGAATTTATTGCCATTTGTAATATTCGAAAAAAAAAATTTTACAATCAAGCTATTTTCTATAAGATTTTTCCAATTAATGTACGGACGAAAAATAGTCATTGTGTCGAGAATCATTTTGGCTGGCATATGTATTTTTGTATTCCTATAGTGAACCGGAGCCGGAGATCGAATTTACAGTTTGAATTTACCTTGATCCACATCAAATAAACGTGAAATATTTACTTGTATTTACTAATATTTATTTATTTAATTAATATTTACTGATTTTCTAATATTGTGATTGAATTGTTTGCAGATGTTCAATTTAATACTGTTCCTTGGAATAGGCTTAGAATTTTCTTTAGGAAGTAAGCTTCCGGTACCTGATAACAATTGAGAGAGTAAGTGGTATATCAATTACATCTAAGAAAGGAAATCGTATTATTATTTTATTTAGTTTTCTGAAAATAGTGAATTACTAAAAAATAGAAAACATTCCTATTTATTAAGTTAAATCTTCTCTCATGACTTTCCAGAAATCATTGGTTGTTATTATCAAGGTATTTTTTTTTATATTATACCTCATATGATACCGGCACTACCGAAAGACTTTCACATAGAAAACATCGATGTCACTCTTTGTACTCATGAATATTACACTTCCGTTGGACTTAACGCAGATGCTACTATTGAAAATTTTGAGCGAATATATGATACAAAAGAAAATTAATTTAAAAAGTTCAAAGAACTTAAGGAAAAGAACAAACATTCGAAAACCTTGGTCTCCATGGGAGTAATATGGCAAGAATTACCTGAGAATTATAATAAGTAATTTTTGTATTTCTATCCAAAATTAAGCTCAGAATAACACATCATTCAAATCTGCGATCCATGACTTGTCCTCATACCTATATTTTAGGACGTAAAAACCTATATCCATGATATAATTTATGCCAATAATTACTAATAACCTTTTTTGAAGATACCACCTTATTTACGAACAATGAATATCATCTTTGAGATCTTTAATCCAAAATATACACAGAAAATCAGAGTTGTTCGAAAGACTGTGTAGCATGCAGGCAAGTCCTCGTAATTTTATAAGTTTTAGCATTTGACTTGAAGTAGTTTTTTGTGTGAACATTATAAATGCAATGACTTATAATTTTCACGGTCACGATGATGAGTTTAAGAAAGTTGGTGACAATACTCCAATGTATTCTTCGTAAAAGGAAAACGGGGAGGAACGCAAACACAATGTTGCGAGTACTTTTATTGACTGCAAAAATGTTGAAAAATGGAAAACTAACCCTTGAAACTGATAATAACCTTGAAATTGATAATAACATTTTTCACAACTAAAAAAAAAGTTTGAAATCGATCCTAATGATAAAAAGACGTTTCACTATTAAACTCTTAAATTTTAGTTTTTTCCGCTTTGTAGACTTTCAATCTCGGATTCAATAACTTGTGCGACGCTCGAAAATGCTAAAAGCATTGGCCCCCGGGTCAAAATGAATAGAAATTTTTTTAATTCGCAAAATTAATTTTTTTAATAGAGGCTTGTAAAGCATAGAAAGCTAGAACTTTTTCTATTTAAATTCTTCTTTGATGATCAGTTTTAATAATAAAAATTAAAAAATTAAAAAATAATTCTTGAAAATCAATAAATGATCAAAACATAAATCGTCATGGCTCCTCCTAATTATCAAAATACATCTATTGAAAATAAAAATATTCCTAATATAATTTTGCAAATCAATTCTGATGAACTCAAGTTCAAATTATTTTGTGATAGTAAAAAAGGAATTTTATAACCTGCTAAGAAAATTGTAGGGGAATTATCCCCAATTAGTCAGGTACGTCCATCTTGTGAAGAATAACCTAAAAATTTAATTATATAAATATAAATAAATAAATATAAATAAAAAAAGTTTTTGCAAATATCATTTCATGAAGATTTATTATTTTAGATTTCAGATTTCACATAGAGCTTTATATAGCCTTTGTAATAAAAACACCCAAATTTTGAAATACGCGAATGTCAAAGAAAAAATTGTAGCAAAAATTATATATTCTATTTACCAGGGAAACTCCGACAAAAATTATATTATGATAATAGAATAGTCATTTGGTAATCTACTTATAGTATTCAGGGGTGAGCTACCCCTAATTAGTCCTTTACGACCCCGGTTGGCGGATAGGGAAATGCTCGCTGGAAACAGAGGGTAGGGCTGAAATAAAATAGGCCCCGCAGACCAAACAGACTGTGTGAAGGACACACCGAGAAAAAACCATGACCGCTTCCTGTTGCGGCCCTGCACCGAGCGTTTCTGCTAAATACCGTTACACTACTCAATAAGCAGTCGCAGGCAAGGGTCCAGGGATGGTCCCGAAGGAAAAACCTCCAAGCCAAGGCGTTAATCCACCGTGCCGAAGGCTGCGTGGCACCAGGGGTGTGGTGTTTCAAACGGTGTCTCTAGGATACCAGGTCGCCTTCTAGAGTATACAGACCTTTCCCTCGCATGCGGGGCTCTGCGGGGGTGGACCTTTATTTCCCTAGCTACTGGTGGGAATTCTAATGGCGAATGAACCAAATTTAAATCGAAGTGGATCTGAGGAGTCTGAGGGAGAGTCTGATGAAGTGTGGGCACTCGACATCACTCAGGGGGCTTATGTGGACGCGGTGAAAGGGATGAAGGAGGGTAAAAAAAAAAATGTGCCGAGCTATCTGGTGTACTGTGCAAGATGCAGGAATTTAGCGATTCCAGGCGAAATATGTTTAATCCTATTAAGAACGGACTGGAGGAGGCAATTGAGCTAATGAACGAGCTGGCACGCAAATGACGCTTCGCCGAAGAATCCTACAGCCAGGCGATAGCGGATTTTCGAGCGGAAGCTGCTGCAAAACAAAAGGAAAAGGCGGTTGCTACAAAGAGAAATAAAGCGGTGAAAGAAACCAGTCAAACGAGGACCCAGACAGAAGAAGCAATGGAAACTCCCGCTCGGAAGCGCGAACGGGGGTCCACCCTGAGCCCCATCGAGGCAGGATCTTCTAAACCGAAGAAAAAGAGGCCGAGGACGCACGCTGCAACAGCAGCGTCCTAGACCCCGAAGAAGACAGACGCAGAGGACAGGCCTGACATTAACATCAGGGAGCAGGCGAGGAAAAAGGTGTGGACATGAGCTCGACCCGAGGCGGTTCTTATCAAACCAGCCGAGGGTCTAAGCTATGCCGAGGTCCTCAAGGACCTCAAACAGAAGGTAAAACCGAACACCCTTGGTGTAAAAATCAAGGATGTCAGGCATACCAGAAATGGAGAGGTCCTTGTGGAGCTTGGACCTGCAGCAGAGCGTAGGGCCGAATTTTCAGCTGCAGTGAGGGAGGCTGTTGGGTTGGGGGGTACAGTGCGCTAGCTCGTACCCCGTACCGAGATCGAGGTCGTGGACCTCGATCCAGCAACGGAGGCCGGTGAAGTCGAAGCGGCCGTTAGAAGCCACTTCGGAAGTCGGGGTGCTGGAGAAGTGAAGGTCAGCCTCACGAGAAAACCCTTCAGAGGCAACCTGAAGACTTTCGTGTAGCTGGCCGAGGAACTGGCCGCGAGGTTGGTACGCACAGGACACCTAAAGGTGGGGTGGGTGTCCTGTTGTGTACACAAGAATACGGAAAAGGTTCGGTGCTACCGCTGCCTAGGCTTCGGTCATATGGCAGCCGGGTGCGAAGGCCCAGACCGTACGAGGGCCTGCTGGAGATGTGGCAAGGAGGGGCATAGGGCTGCGGCGTGCGAAAGTGCGCCGCAGTGCTACCTTTGCGCCACAAACGAAGATAAGCCCCGGACAGACCATCGTCCCGGGACAATGAAGTGTAGGGCGTTCCGAGAGGCAACTTTGACGAGGAAGCCGCAAGGACGCGCTACCTAGACGAACAATACCCAACCAGGATGCCGAAAGCCGACGAGCCCGTTGTGTGGTACCACTACACTACTGAAGACGCATCGTGCATCCTGGTTGGATGATGATTGGAAGTACGCCAGGCTGGCACTCAAAAGTGGAAGTCGAAGCACGACTTAGTGGCCTTACCCCCATGTCCTTGAAGTAATGCGAAAGCGGTTCCGAGGACATGGGTTGGCGGGAAGAGGAGGTGAGTTTAGTGGGTATTACCGTTTTTAGGTCGAGTCCCACACCCCGTAATTAGTCCTTTACGACTATGTTCTAATAAAAAATTGTAAATAGCATAATCAGGGTGGCCACACACCGGGGAGGACCTGAAGAAAGTCGGGAAAAACTTGCACTCGGAGAAAACCGGGATAAAGCCGGGAGAAAAATATTGAACTGGTAGATTCCCCGTATTTCATAATTCGCGCGTTTTGTAAGTTTTTAGTGAAAATGATTTTTTTTTACTGTAGTCACATTTTTTAGTGAAAAAATCTATCCAGTCTTTTTGAATTTCACTTAATCCCACATTATATGAAACTTATCAATACTATATTTATCGTCTTTAAAACTTCTATAATTTGAATTTAAAATCATGGTTCTAGATGCACAATTTTAAAAGTTTATAACTATTATACTATTATAATTAATCAATCAAAATTAAAAATCGCTGAAATAAAATAAAAAATAAAATAAATATGAGCGAAATTGATCGCAAAACTTGTTTCTGAATATTCATAATTTTCAAAACTTGGATTCGAACTTATATCGCTTCTTCGTATTTCTTACTAAACAAAACATTCTACGCGACGTTGCAATTTTGGTAAATATTTGAAACTCAGGAATTTAAGTAACTGATTTATAGATATGAAAATCCATGAGTCAAAGATACACTTAGTTGTTTCAAAAATAAAAATTACTTTTTTGCTTCCTCATAGAGGAAGCTTTGTGGTGGTAACATTTTCCACAATTTTTAAATTCATTTGATTAAACTTTCCTCAATTGAAAAATGTCTAATACAATAATCTAAGCAATTATCCGGATGTGTGTGTGGATGTGTGGATGTCACACTTTTTTGTGAACACGATAACTTGAAAACGGTTGCAGATGAATTTATGAAATTTGGATCATTTACTTTCCCCACTAATATCTTAAACTGGCCGAAGGATTTCTGAAAATATTTGTTGCATTTTTTTTAAACTCAATAATATTTTAAAAATCGGTTGTTTATAGTCTTTCTGGAACCCTAAAAATGATATCCTTTACAGATGATTCCATACATTTATTCTTAACCTCCTTACAAGATTTTTGGAAGATATTAAAAGTGCTTGGAAACAGTTGAATCTTTTTTTGAAAGGTGTATGTTTTGAATAATTCCTCGAAAAGAATAATTTTTTGTAAGATTGTTAAAGTTCAGGTTCAGATGAGTAAGCAAATAAAACACTTCAAACTTTGTGGGATTTAAAAATATATTATATGATCTTCTATTCTCATCTCCAAAATTGTTTGAATAGATAAAAATAAAGAATTTGATTGCATTAAAAATTTTGAAATTCATGAATTTATCATATTTTGTTTCAATACAGTAAAATCTTTGAACCCCTTAGAATGAATTTACGCAGTCTTGTTAACATTTTTATTTTATATAAATTTTGAACAATATAACATCTTCGAAACAAGATTTTAATGTCATGGAATTTCTTTCTGTAAACCAGTATTCAATAATAATATTCCTTAAGTACTAAAAATGCAAAAAATATGCATAACTAATTTTTTTCAAAAAATGGACTTATCATGTTTTGCGCGCTTACTCATTTTATTTTTCCACGTGTTTTCGTTTTCTTTGTCAAATTCACGGCTTATTTCAGAACTCATCTAGAGGTAGCTTATGTGACCTAAATTTAACAGACAAAAACAATGACCTGTGGAAAATAAAAAGGTGAAATGTGCCAATAAATATTTAAATAGGGATTGAAATGTTATTTTAATCATGTTTATTCAAAAGAATTATTTTCAATATAGGATACTATCATCTTCATTATAAACATATATTTCTTCACTCATTCACAAAAAACCAATTTTTTACACCATGATGTGAGAAATATATGATTTTTCTGCCAAATCGTGAATTTTGAGAAACAATACTCTTATTCTCCCATTCCCTTAATGATAATGCTCTAAACATTTTTCTGTGCGTTTGTTAATGCTGAAATTTACTTAAAATTTGGTCCGTAAGTTACATTCAAAGGTTTGATTCTTTATTTTTATTACATAGATTTATCAATTGGCGATGACTGGCTTCTTGGCGATGTCTGGGTGTTTTTATCTTATAGTTGCTTTAAATTCATAGTAGTAACTTCGAAAATTGTGAATTTGTTTTCAAATTCCATAAAATATTTTAAATGTTATGAAATCTTTGAAGATATCGCAAAATATTTAGAAGTCTCTTCAAACCCCTTTTAATATTTTTTTAATTTGTTAACATTGAGAAAAATTCTTTAAAATATCATTATAATATTATCCAATTCCTTGAAATACCGTGAAGTAACATGAAATCTGGCGATATTCTTTGGCATTTTTTTAATTCCTTGAAAAATTCTCAGAATCCTTTAAAATACTCTGAAGTGATCCCGAACCTTCAACATTTTTTGAAATCCCTCAATTTTTGTAAACAAATTTTCTGGAATTTCAATGAAATATTGTAAAATTACATAAAATCCGATTGGAAATCCTCTGAAATTCATTCAAAAAGCCGTATTGAGAGCCTTTAAAATCCCTTAAAATTACTATGATCCTTAGAAATCTGACGGAAGCCGTTAAAATCTTTGGAAATCCCTTACAATTTGTTCAAGCTATCGAAAATTTCTTGGAGTATTTTAAAATACCATCCAACATTTCAAATCCTTTGAAACTTCTTGAAATCACTTTACATTCTTGGAATCAATTGAACTTTTTATCAGTTTTTTTTCAATATCCAAAAATCCCTCAATTCGTATGAATTAATTCTCTGAAATAATTGAAGTTCTATGAAATCCTTTCAAATCTAGAAAAATTGGCTAAAATACCTTATCGAGAGCTTTGAAGATCCTCTAAAATTATTATTATCTTTTAAAAGCTTATAAAATCCCGTGAAATCAGTTGAATTTTCTTGAAAATCCTTTAGAATATTTGGAAATCTTGGAAATCTTTTGAATTCGTTAGGAACATTTCAAAATATCGTAGCCAAACACAATAAGTTTGGAATAAGTTAAATGATTGTACGGGTAGTAGTAAATTCAAAAATGGATATGAAGTATTTATCTTATTATTACAATCTTCATGATAAGACAACTTTTCTACCATAAAAGATGAATTTTCAATCAAACAAGACGATTTTTTAAGAGAACAGTTGAATCTTCTACCAAGGAAAATAATTTTTCTAGCAGAAAAGATGAGTTTACTACTAAAAGTCGAAGTTGCCGAGCGGAGCTGCGAGCCGGCTCGTGAAACTTGCAAAGCAAACTGACTTTTTATCAATCTCACGTTAAAAAAAAATAGAGAAAGACATTTTTTGAGATGCCTCATTTTGATCAAATTTCTTTCAATCTCGTAAAAAGCTTTTTTCAAATCGAATGGAAATTAAGAGGTATTCCTTATTCCTTGTTCATTTTGCAAGCTTTGTGAGCTGTGTGGGTTTCTTTACGATCTCCAAGCTTTTATCGGTTTCCAAGATTTTTCCATTTCCCTTTATTGGGTCCACAACCTGTTTTCGATCCGCAAAATTTTGTCGGACCTCGAACTTTTTTCGGGACGTGGCTCGTTCCGACCCGCACACAAAAAGTTCGTCTCGCGCGGGTCAAGCTTTTGCACAACCCTAGTAATAGTAAAAGTTTCAGTTTGAAATATAATTTCCAACAATAAAAACGAATTTTCCACCATTTAAATTCAATCAAAAAGTAGAATTCCCAACAAAGCACGTGAATTTTCTATCAAATAGTTCATTTTTCAACACATGAAGAATAAATTTCTAACATAAAATGAAATTGTTGGATTTTCAGATAAAAAAATTAATCTATTACCAAAATTGAAACATGAATTATCAGCAAAAAAGTTATGTTTTCAAACAGAGTGGTGAACATTTAAAAAATGAATTTTTAGCAAAATAATTCAACTTTTAACCAAATAGTTGAATTTCTAACCAAAAAAGACCAATTTTCTGCAAAATGTTTTAATTTCCAACAAAATTGTATAATTTTGAAGTAAAAAAGACAAATCACCTACAAAAAAGTTAAATTTTTAACCCAAACATATGATTTTTCAACAGAAAAGTTAATTTGCTAGCCAATAGTTCAATTTTATTCAAAATAGTTTAATTTTTGAACAATTAGTTGAATTTTCCACAAAAAATACGAACTTTCAACAATTAGGTTCATTTTCAGCAAGTAGTTTAATTTTCTAACAAGTTATCCAATTTTTATGTCAAAAAGACAAGTTTTCTACAAAACAGTTCAATTTTTAACCTGAAAAAAATGAATTTTCAACTAAAATGGTGAAACTTCACTAAAAAAATATGAATTTCTAAAAAAAATAGTTCAACTTTAACCCTTTAAAGTTATCCCTGGGGTCTTTTTGACCCCGCCTTTTTCTTACGGCGATGATTTTTTCATTTCTGTTTTGTTTTTTATTTTTTTTTATATATGATAAAATCAAAAAAAAAGTATATCAACTTTTTTATCTTATAAAGGACATAAAAAAGTATATCAAAAAAAATTTGGGTCTTCAGCGACCCTTCTCATTCTTTATGTTATCACAGAGTGGGGATAACTTTAAGGCTTAAACCAACTAATTGATTTTTCAACCAAAAAAGTCGTGTTTTTAAAAAAATAATTGAATGCTCAACCAAAACAGATTATTTTCAAGTCATGAATTTCCAACTAAGAAGATGAATTGTCTACAAAACAATTTTGTATAACAACATACATGAATTTTCAGCTAAACTGTTGAATTTTCAACTATAGAGAATCAATTTTTAGTCAACAGCTCATACTTTGAATCCAAAATGAGATATGTAAATCACCAGTTACAAAAATTTATTATCAACCGAAAAAAAACGAATTTTGAACAACATAGTTGAATTTCCAAGCGAAGAGGTGAATTCCGAACTAAAATGATAAATCATTAACAAGAAAAAAATTAATTTCCCACAGAAGAGTTCAACCTTCAACCCATGAGATGATTTTTTAACCAAGAAGAATAATTTTGTAAAAATGAAATAGTTCAATCGTGAACCAAGAAAGTGAATTTTCAACAAAGTAGTTCAACCGTCAACCAAATAGTTGAATTTCTGTCAAAATTAAATGAATTTTTATTTTCATATTGAAGCAAAAAATGAGAAAAAGTGGAAGTTCCTTGAAAACAGGGGAAAAGGGAGAAATGTTTCAAAAAGGGAAAAAGAAGGGAATTGGAGAAAGGATGTGAAATTATTAGCGATTTCACCCCTTTTTCCTATCGCCTCTCAAATGTAGCAAATCGTAATACTTTCCTGGACCCCTTCCACCCAAAAAAAATCTGTTACGTCAGGTATGGACGGCCCCTAAACTTTGACCGATGATGATTTTTTAATAATTTCTTTTCTCAGGATAATCTTGTATAATACTGGATTACGCAAGGTGCTTCACCAAGAAAGCCAATACTAGGAACTACTTTTTATGAAATTCTTTATATTTTGACCAATACAATACAAAATGGTAGAGGCGCACCATTTCCTCAGGATGGAGAAGCTGATAGTATATTGTCATATTACGAAACTTGTACATTGGAAAAAATTCAAAAATGGAAGCATCTCCACGATAAAGAGCAGCAAGTGCCATATATCTACAAAGGGAATCAGATTGTCTCTTATGATAATTTTGAGTGAGTTTTCGAAAACAATTTTTTCAAATTCATATTTGAGCAATAATGAGAATGTTTAATTTGAATTTTTTTAAATCCATCAAGAATAAGGCTGAATATGTTATGAAAATGAAGCTTGGTGGTGCCATGGTGAGGGGTTGTATATCAAGATGATTTCAAAGGAAAATTTGGATAAAAGTTTCCACTTCTGAAGATTTTGAACCGATTCCTCGGAAACGAATGTGAAATTTCGCAAAAGAAGGGCCCTAATGCATCTGAGAAAAATATTAGATGAGCTTTTGCAGATAAGAAAAATATCTTCTTTATATTATGAAAGAGTGACTCAAAAACTATGGCTAGCATCGAAAACCTGAAAATCGATTTTCTCCGTATGAGGGCATTTTTCTCACGGAATGTCACAAATTTTAAACTCTTGGTATAACGCCCTGTCGGAGTAATAAATAATTTGTTGCACCACTAATAATCCACTTTTTTCATTCCCAATAGTAAGCAAGTATAAATATATTTTTTGGAAATTAGTATTCAGTAAATTTTATCATAATGAAAATTCAGTTACTACAATTACCCATAAGCGTAATGAGTTTCTGCTAAAAAATAAGCGGATGCAAACAAATAGTAAATGATGAACTATGATCCGAAAATGATTCAACAATTTTTCGTAATCGTTTGAAGTTCAGATCACCTGCATAATACGAATCAGGTCATGACTAATGAAATTACACATTACACGGAAGGAACAGTTTCTTAAAAATCCAGTGACTTTGCGTTTTAACCTTCGATACGACAGAAAGTCACTTGAAATTTACAACCTGCCGTATTCAATAAAATGATTAATCATCGTCGGAAAAACATGTAACTTTTCAACAGAATTGAAAAAAGTGATAGAAAATCTGTTTCGAAGTCACTGAACATTCAGAATGCATGGACTTTATATTATCTCAGACAGGGCTTGGAAGTCTAAGCTACAGTCAATGAACCTTCGAAATTCGGCTACCGAAATTCTAAGTGACATTCCATGAAAATCCCATAAATATTTTTCAACAGACAATTTTTTTCCCAAATTATAATTTTATACACTGTATTTTTTTAATTCCTTGATACGCAATTTGTACAAATGCTTTAAAAAATTCCTCTCATTGAGGATTCAAACCCTACCTAAAATTGCCCAATCTCACAAATATAACCAATGCATTAAACAGCTGAGCTATCGAGCCGCTTGCATTCTTATGAAAGAACTCAGCCAAGTATTTTGAGGTAGCATCAGATGAAAAATATTTGTCTACTTCCCCCCTGCATTCCTAATCAATATGTTTTCGAAATTTTTTATTGCCAATTTTTCAATTGATCTTCCATAACATCGAATACATTTCCAAACAATTGTTTGTAATTTTGTTTCTCCATTACTTTTTCTTAAAATATCTCAATTTACACAGGCATTACAATTTTTCAATTGATGAAAAATCAAAATAGTGGGTTTAAAACTGTTTTTAACCTCGCAACCTTGTTATATTCTACCACAAGTAAATACATTAGCAAGAAGTGAAAATGCTACAATTTATCAAATCATTATTATTAAGCCAAGTACCATAAAGTCAAAACATGTTTTCAATAAGTTCGTGTCTTGTGTACCGGTTTAGAATTTAAAAATTCTAAATTTTGACAATTCAATAAAATTTCCTTATGGGACAAAAGTGATGACGAATTTTTTGTAGGAATAGCTAGTGATAGTGCACAAAAATAAAAAATTCCAAATATCAGAAACATTTTTAATAAATAATTTGAATTATACTATTTTGGTTGAAATCAGCTGTTACACGTATGATGGCCCATCGTAATCAGATCAATTCAGGTAATTCATAATCCTTTATACTTACGTATTTAATTTATGAAATACCAAATTATTAATGAAATGCCAAATTTGGAGAGAAAGCGATCTGTAAGTATGATATTTTAAATCTGAAAAAGATCTCTAATTTTCAATAGTGTGCAAATTTTACAATCCGTATGTATATAAGAACAAATAAATCGTAAAAAATGATATATATAATATTCTTGTTTTTTTGCTAAAGTCTATATTTGTTTTCAATCAGAAAAAATCAGGAATAATGATTCACAAGAAAGGAAGAATGTTTTGACGGATGACATTTTCAAAAAAATAGTCTATTTTTAAACCTTTTCAATATTTACGAGCAAAGAAAAGATCAAATATGCGTTTGAAAAATATTATTTCAGTTGAGTCAAGAATTCTCAATGTATGTCAAGTCAAGGTGCGAAAATCGCACCGTAATCATTTCTATCATAGGACAAGAAAGACAACCATATCAAATATGTAAATTCAACTTGTAAACCCGCGATTCATGCTGAAACGCATAATAATGAACTAAATAAAAAATTGTTGAACTTGACTCATATCTTTAATGGCTTCATGAGGTTTTGAAATAACAAGTCTCATCTAAAATCTGAAATTTCCAAAACAATATCTCGATCAGAATTAGAAATATAATTTTTGGATACCAATTGGTAATAATTGTGTAAACTCGCTCCATTCCTAATTGCTCAAAAAAATCTTAAATTAACAATTGGTTTTAATTTTTTTCATGTTCAAGCAATTTTACTGTGAAAAATCAAAGCTTAGAAAACTATTGGTGATATCGATTCAATATATTCAGATTCAATTTTCATGTAAAAATCTGTCCGGAATACGTCGCAATTCGCAAGGATTTATGAAAAGATTTCTCAAGCGACTCTGGCATTTGTTTACAATATTAAAACTTTAATTTCCATTGAAACATGAATCCAGGGATCTGATAATTATTCCAAGTGAGCTATATTTCTATTTTTCATCAAACATTTTTGGTATGAAAGTATTATTTTTAGCTACGAATATTAACCTAATTACGAAATTACTGATTGCAAGTTAAACTTAATTTTTGTTTTTCAGCCTTCACAAGTTTTGAGATAAAAAGTCTCGTCTGAGAGAAGCTGATATTTAAAAAAGATAATGCTGTTCGAGAATATTCAATATTTGCCTCAAATAAATCTGCATGATGCAATATTCTTGAAAGAAGAAAAAAACAACTAAATTCTAATTCTAATGAAATATACAAAATATTCCAATTTTAATAAGGATTATTTGTTAATGTCCTGAGTTGTAATTTCATAGTTGTAATCAAACATTTATGCTATACATTATAATACCACGTACAAGTTTTGCTAGCCTACAGATTTCTCTAACCAAAAAATATACATGAAATATATGTACACGAAAAATTAATTTGCAATAAATCAAGAAAATTTTGGTATTTGTACAGACGCTACAATATTTTTTTGATACAACTGAATTATTTCTGTATAATTTTCTTGGATGAAAAAAATATTGTGTTGACCGTATCATTATTTTCTTGAACCAATGCTCATTTTTTGCTGTGTAACAACAAAATAAAAACAATTTTCGAAGTATGAAAGTCAGAATTATAGTCACATGAAAAAATTAACACTAACAACTGGTGGTATTACCCTACTACGGCAATATTTACCGCAGATGTGAAAATAAGGCAGTAAAGATATCGTCGTAAATAAAGTGTTTTTGTAAATGCTAACGAAAGTATAAAAAGACGTGCGCGTTAAACGAAAGTATTGTATTTTTTCGAAATTCTCCAAGAACGTTTCTTAAAATTAAAGGTACGTCTATTTACTCTGAATTGTGCTAAGATCAGTTTATAAATTAAATTAATTATTGAATTAATTAAATTAATATTAAATTGAACATTTAGTCAAAACGTCCTTGTCCGCGTTTTTATCTGCGCAAACAAAATGCTGAATAGTTTCTTCGAATGAATAAAATGATACCAATCTATTACTCACCTCTTGATTATTTTATACTTCTTTCATTATTTTTTGCTTTAAGACAGAAATAAAAAACTTGCTACTAGGAATTGACGATTTTCGAAATGAGGAATTTTATCGATCGCAAATATTAAAATATAATTAATATTCCAAAAAATTCGTTCGTTAAAACAAGCATTTCTAAAATAATGTTTACGGTTTTTTTAGCTTCGAGGCGCATCGATTCATCTATAATATAGATACAAATTTTTTAATATCTAAGGAAGGTATTGTCATTCGCAATAAGTATTTTAAAAAGTCGGTATTGGTATTAAATCTTTTTATTAACATAATTCAATCCTAATGGGAAAATCAAAAAGACTCCTTGGTTCGATACAAAATTAACTGACATATTTGCATTTTTTATGTTTAGGGGGGGGGGGGGGGCTCGTTCATGTATGCTCGTTTATGAAAGTAAATATGTGGTCGCACGCATGAAAAGGTACCCTTACGACCGGTTCTAATTTAGGGATGTTCGCGTTTTCAAGGTCAAGGTCAAATAGTATATTATGCAGCAAGGAGGAGAAATTGGATTTTTTACGTCGAGTGTGATGTGTGCAGTACGAGTCGCAGGCGAGCGTGCATGCGCAAGCCGAAGACTAGTTTTTATTTTTTCTTATTAGATATTAAATTTATTGTAATTTTAAATTTATTTCTGAGAATTTATCAATAATTTTTCATAAATTGGCGACATTTTTAAATAAATACAAACATTGAAGATACCAGGAATTACCGAAAATTTTTGTAATTTTGGGAAATTTTGGTAATTCAGAAATTTTTGGTAATTTTGTAATTTTTTGTGATTTTTGTAATTTTTGTAATTTTGGTAATTCTGAAACTTTTTGCCAATTTTGAAAAGTTATGGTAATTTTGTAATTTTGTAATTTTGTAAATTTTGGTAATTCTGAAAGTTTTGGAAATTTGTGATAATTTTGGAATTTTTTCGATTCTGGAAATCTATGCAATTTTGCAAGCATTTGTAATTTTGAAAATTTTTGAAATTTTTGCAATTTTGGACACTTGCAAATTCTGGAAATTTATGGTAATTTATGAAAATTTATCGACATGAATTCCCAAAATTTCCTAAAATTTTCGGTAATTTATGGAAATTCATCGTTCATTCAAGGTAACTTTGGTTCTTGACAAGTTCACATAAATTATCTTTTTTTTAATTACCGGTAACTTATGGAAATTTATCGATCATATATAGTAAGTTTTGGTTACTTTATTATGAAACTTATTTATTAGTAACTGTATTATAATTTTGATTAACTTCATTCAACTGTCGCCGTGTAGTCTGGGTCACTAATAGAGACAGCGAGCCGCTCACCTGCATAACAATATTCCATTATATGTTACACATGTGGCCCCAGAGGTCACGTTAGTCTGAAAACTGCTACTTTTGTCTCCGTTTACTCTTAATGTCTCTTAATACTGGCGCATTATATGATAGGGGAAACCTCCCTACAGTAGATAATGATTTACAGTAGATAATCTTAATTAACTGGAAAACTGTCAACAAATGTTCATTACTTTTGTTAGTATAACGTTTCAGCAAGGATACTATATCCTCTGACGAACTTTTATTGAAATTTCATAATTAATTAATGCGTGAGAGCAAAAAATTTATTTTTAACCTGAAAAAAAAAATTTCACCTATTCTTTATTCATACTTTTTAACTTAATGAAACATTTTCATGACATGTTAATACATTAGAATCAAAGCTTGAAGTTTAATGAACAATATTTATAAATACAAAGTGTTTTTTCTTCAATATTTATAAATATTTAAGGACATTACATTGAATATTACATTTTCCAACAGTAGATAACCAACAGTAGATAATCGGAAAATTACAAGAAATATCTCTGTCAAAATTGGCAGCTCTGCGACTGTCTTGCAGTTGTTTTAAATTAAAGGTTGTGTTTGTTTGTTTATTTTGATTTGTGAAGTTTTTAAATTCAAATTATTTCAAATGATAAAGTAAGAAAATAATGTAAATTATTATTTATTAAAAAGCTCATAAATTTTAATTGTGTTTCAAGGAGCCTTTCGGAAAAGGTATAATTTTTTGGATTAAGGTACGTATAAAAACTGCACTTCTCTGTCATCGCAAGTCAGGTTAAATTGTATGAAGATTAAACATCTTGTACCAATCGCACCAACCTTACGAAATATCAGAGATAAAAAAATGTCAATAATTTAAACTTTTGCGTTTTTTGTAAAATTATCGTAGTTTCAAGTATTATTCACTCAATGAATTGATTTTAATTGTAAGTATACTAATAATAAATTATAATGATCCAGAATTGAGTATTCTAACTTGCCCAGGAGCAATACCAGAAACGATTATCTATTGATGGACAAAGGTGTCAAAATCGTACCATTGACCAGGTCTAATAAAAAAGTTTAATACAGCTAATTGATTAATTTCATGATATTTTTTTCTATAAGAATACTTAATTAAATATGTAAGCTTTATTTAACAATGATCATCTTTCTTTAATTTTGGAAACTGATGCAGTTAAATGCTGTTGATTTTTTCCCTATCTACTGTAGGGTGGTCTCCCCTACATATAAATATTTAGAATAGGTTTATCAACTTTGAATTTCTATAATTTTAATTTAAAATGATAGTTTTAAATGCGAAGTTCAGAAACAAGTTAATTTATGTGGCCTTGAAAATACAGACTTTTTGCTTCAAAAGTTTGAATTCAAAAATATTTCGTTTTCAATTTCTTAATTTTTTAAAGTTTTAAATGATCAATTTTACGATATTGTAGTATCAGATTTAAATATTAAAAATGTTAGGATAATTCTACTATTCAGTATGTATTAATGTATTTTTAGTTTAAAAAATAGCTTTGTTAAAAATGATTCATAAAGTCGATGAAAATATTCCCATTGTTGACTGTAAATAATATTGGTAAAGAACTGAAGGTGAATTTTAGAAAACATGTTTTAGTTCAAAATAACGCTCCGAAGACGGTAGATGTTTTGGGTGTGTATGTATGTGTGTGTTTATGTATGGCTATACAAGTGTGTTTATTTGTGCTCATTTCATGAGCATTTTGCTTCCTCATAGGCATCAAATGAATTTGTTTGCTCATAGAGGAAGATTTTTCCCAAACCAAAGAAAAAAATGGATGCTTTCAATATTTTTCAAGCTTATGTTTCTGCCTTACCGAAAACATTATTTTCAGGGAATCAGAGAGCCCACCAAAATATCAATCGCTGTGTTCTGTTAGAATGAACAACTTTTTAACTTTCGGTAGTTTTATGTTCCAAATTAGTACCAAAGTATCCATCATCGACACAATGTAACTTGTTTCTTACTTTCTAAGTAGCTATTGATTAATCAAAAATGGTCATCGAAAGCTCCTCAATACATCAATGCACGCGTCTCGAAGACGCGAACAGTTACATTAAATGTAGTACTGTTATATTCTCAATATAAAAAAATCCTCTTATAAACAAGGAAAATATTTGGTTGCAATATTTAAAAACGATGTTAGTGGGTTATGGTAGATCACAAAATGTTCTTCATTTGGGCAAGCGATGCGTCTCAAAGATGCGAACAATATATTTTTAAATTTATACATCGGTATTGCTAGATCATAAGAGGTCATAGAGAGTGTATGAAAGACGCGAACAAACATGTCAGACACATTTTTGTAATATTCCTCATATTGACAGAGTTTTTTTTTATATAAACAGAATATACAAATTTTCTTGAAACTTCATAAATTGGTACTGGTGGGTTATAAAAGGATCAACAATAGGTCAATTTATGCATCTCAAGGTCGCGAGCGAGGGGTCAACCACTCTGATTTTCCGTATACCAGGAATATATTCCCTAAAGAATATTTGGGAATATATAGAATATATCGGAATATTTTGGAATACAAAGAATATTAGAATATGTGAGAATATGAGAGAATATGTAGGAATATAAGGGAATATTTGGGAATATGAGACAATATTTCAGAATATATTGAAATTATACATACTAAATTACATACATATAGTTACATATTATATATATACTAAACTTACATTTTAATATCAAATGATATTTAAAGTGTTATTCTTTGGCCTATAAATGATAAAAATTCCTATTTGTTTATCGCAGGCTCCACAGTCTTTTTTCTATGCCCCTCTTTTTCTCGGTTTTCCGCTTAAATGCGAACTCAGTTAATAGAAACCAATGAGAAAATCTTAATTATTATTGCTTGAAAGTTCATTGTTTTCAGTATAGAAAAGTCTACTAATAAATTTGTGGTTATGAATTCTTTAAAATATCCTTTTTTGGTATGAAAGTAAATTATTTTGTCAAAAATTTAACAATTTTGTTCAAAGGTCACACTTCTTCGTTGAAAATTCAAATGTTTTGTTGAGAATTCTTTTTTTGGCTTAAAAATTTAACAATTCAATTGCAATTTATTTTCTTCCTTTACTTGTAAATATTTTTTGGTTGAAAATTCAATTACTCTGTTGAACGCTCATCTTTTTGATTTGAAAATTCATCTCTGTCTGTAAAAATTTCATCTTTTCTGGTTAAAAATGCCAGTGTCTGGTTAACAATAAATCTGCTTCGATTTCAAATTAACTTTTTTGTCATAAATTCATTTGTTTTGTAGAAAATTCGAATTTTTGGCTCAAAAGTTCAAAAATTCAGTAGAAAATTCAACAATAATTCAACAGTTGAAAATTCGTCTGTTTTGATAGAAAATCAATTCTTTTGGTTGAAAATTCATTTTTTCAACTGAAAATTTAACTATTTTATGGAAAACTCAACTCATTGGTTAAAAACGTACTTTTTTGTTGATAATTCACCTGTTTTGTAGAAAATTCCCCATTTTTGCTTGAAAAGTCAACAATTTGGTATTTTTTTGGAAATTCGTGTTTGGTTCGTAAGATCCAACTGTTATTAATTTTAAATTAAAACTTGTTTCATGAAGTATCAACTATTACATGTTTCGTTGAAAATTCATCTTTTTAGGTTGAAAATTGAACTCCTTGGTTGAAAGTTGAACTACTTTATTAAAAGTTTATTTTTTTCTTTAAAAAAAAATAATTTTAGTTGGAAATTGGTATTTTCAAATTAGAAGGTAATTTTTTAAACTGAAAATTCAATTGTATTATAGAAAGTTAGTTATTTTTTCATTCAAAAATAATTCTCTCAAATGAAAATTTAAGCATTACATTTCTGGTTAAAATTGATAGTTTGATAATTAAAATGCAATTATTCCATTACAAATTTTTGAACCGAATCAAATATAAACTAAAAAATTATTCAAATAAAATTTGGATTGACATCACATTCATTGCTCAAACTATTTAGTTGAAAATTTATAAGAGTATTTGGAAAATTCGTCTTTTCATTATAAAATAAATCTTTGTGGTTGCAAATTCAACTATTTGGTTACAAATTTATGTATTTTGTTGGATATTCGTCTTTTCTGGTGGAAAATTAATCTTTTCGGTTGAAAATTCAACTATTTGATTTCAAATGTATGTATTTTATTAAGAATTCATTCTCTTAAAATAAGCTATCATTTAATAAATATGCGCATTATTATTTTATTTCTCACTTTAAATTACAAATTGCATAATTTGTGATATGGAGGTTTGTTAACTTGCATTAATCTAAGATAATATGATTATCAACAATAATAAATTGTTTGAACAACTATTCTTGCTAACTTGTATCGTCAGCATCATGAGGAAGCCTTGATAATCAGTTTCAAATTTAACGATTTTAGAATCACATATTCTAAATTCTTTGTTTTCAATTTTCAACAATTTTGAATAAAATGCCTCCAGAATAAATTCAAATCCGTGTAAAATTAAGAGTATCATTTCTCAAATTCACGCCGTAAAATGAGAAGATTTTAGAACTGGAAACTGTTAATTAAAATATATTTTTTTTCAAAATGTTCCAAAATATTTACCATTTTGAACTTAATTTGAAAAAAAGCAATTTCCTGTTAAGAGGCGTACAATTTTCGATTTCAAGCATTGAAATCATATATCGCAATCTTGTTTTGTAGGCTTTCTTTAATTTTTAATTTTCAATATCTAAAATTTGTCCAAGGTTCAGTTGAAGAATTAAGAAACAAATCATCGTGTAAAATTTGAAAATATCTGATTGAAAACTTTTAAAAATTAATCATAATTCTAAACGAAGTTTTAAAAATTAAACGATTTGAAATAAGTAAGTTAAAAATAGTGTGTTTTCAAATCAAAATAGATAGGAATTGAATTATTCAAATTTTTCACTTTTCCCTTTTCTAAGATTCAGTTTTGCAATTGGGACTGAAATTACTGAATTCTGAAGAGTATAATTAAAAATTTTGAAAAATCTTATTTTTAATCGATTTTAATTTACTTAAAATAATTAAAATTTTTAAATGTTCGAGTATAAAAAAATATTACAATTTTCGGCGAGTAACATTTTTTCAGTTTTAAGTGAAGTTCAGATTTGTTTAGTTTTCATTTTCATTTCATTTTGAACGTTCCATTAGAATACATAAATTTTAAAGGTGTTACATTGAACATTTTTACATTTTTAGCGGCGAAAATGACAAGAAATTCTTGTTTTCAATAAAAAAATTTGTCCTATCAATTTTAATGTCAAATTTTTTCTATCTGATAACAATTTAAACTTCTGGAATTTCAGAATTCAATTTCGAGATTATTAAAATCAAAATAAACTTCCTCCATTGTAAACGCTTTGAATTAGAAATAATACAATTTCAATTCCTTATTTCTAATAAATTGTCAAATTTTCAAAATTTCAGTCTGAAACTTTTCCATTTTAGGAGCATCTGATTACAAATTTTTCAATCTCAAAAATTTTTGATTTCAAATGAATCAATCTAAGACGCTGATATTCAGAAATGATAGGGGAGAGTGGAGAGTTGTGGGCCACGCTTTGTTTTCAAGACATAACTTCTCTGAGCATCGATAAATTGTCAATGTATGAACTGGTATTTGTAGTAAACTTCTCGGTGTATCAACTGGAGGCCACAATTAATAAAATTCGTTGATGCGCGAGAAATATTTAGGATGACGTAAATCTTATCAAAATCGATATTTGTGATTTTGGTGGGGAGTTGTGGGTCATGACAAAAAATAAAAGAAAATGGCATATTCCAGTAGTTTATGTTTAATAAAGTTGCAGTAAATAAAAATGAATGATTTTAAAAAGATTAACAAAAAATTATTCTGATTCACAATGTATGCACGTGTAATATCCGGTCCTCATGTTGGCACATTTCAAGTGCGCCGCACGATCGCACATGTTGCAGTGAACTGTGTTGTTCCGATTGACATTCATTGTTTCAACACAATTGACATTCTAAATTCACTCTAACATCACTTTTCAGAACAAGAGAAAAGAAGGTTCACTTCAAAAATTGAAATACGCATTAAGAACGTTTGGCCCACGACTCCCCACTAACGGTGCACCACAACTCCCCACAGCCGACATTTACGAAATGACCGAATTACCATACACACAATGAATGTTTTACTGAAATTGTTTGATTGAGTTTAAAGCCAATTGCTCAAGGAATATTTTGCACTAACTTACCTTTGAAATTTGCTGCACAACGGAACTTCGAATATCATTAACTTGAGTTGTACACAAACTTTTATTTTGATTTCTTCAATCAACAATGTCAAAATACTAACTACGCCTGTCGAGACTATGGGTCGAGTTCACAAAAGTGAGCTCATACAAAGAGAGTCTTTTGGCAGTGGTCAAAGCAATCCTACCACCCACAAATTGGCGAGATTGAGGTGGCCCACGACTCCCCACGGCCCACAACTCCCCACTCTCGCCTATAATTTAAAATCCTTTTCAATTCATTCGAAATATTGTCCCTGTCATAAAATTTTACTTATTCTATGAATTGTTTGATTGGAAAAATTTTAAATTCAAAATCTTTACACATATTCTCTTTCCAATTTTTTGCAGATGTCTAAGTTGATAATTATTCTTGGAACATGTTCAGCTTTTGCTTTAGGCAATAATCTTCCAGTATCTGATAAAGAGTCTGAGAGTAAGTGATAAATCATCTTATATTAATTTATATTTTCATTAATCGAAAACAGGAAGCTATAGTATTATATTCGCTATGTGACTAAAGATATTGTATTAAGAAAGTACACAATAAATATTACTATTTTTCAAGATAAATCTTCTATTATTATTTTCCAGAAGTCGTTGGTTGTTATTATTCTAGCGGGGCAGAAAGGTTCCCGCCACCGGAAGATAGTTTACGCATCGAAAACATCGATCCATTTCTTTGCACTCATCTGTATTACAATTTCGTTGGACTTAATGCGGACGCTTCTGTTAGAATTTTAGATCCAGGCTATGATATACACGCAATTAAAAGGTTCAACGATCTTCGAAAAAAGAATCCAAACCTGAAAACTTTAGTCACCATGGGAGGATCGCAAATTATGTCTGGGAATTATACTACGTAAGTAACCGGCTGCAACGGGGTAATTGTGTTTTTCTGCAGTTTTCCTCTCCCTTGGTTAAAAGTCCAAGTAAATTCAAGATCTTTTAACAGAAGTCTGGCTCTAGACGGTGGGGGATTTAACAGATGATTAAGAAATAAATTATTTTCTGACGATCTCTTGTGTAGGGGAAAACTTAGATAAGTGAAACCCCAAAAAGAGTAACCGAATTCATTTTTTTTTCAATTTCACATTATAGAGTAGTGAGTGATCCGCTTCTGCGAGAACAACTTGCCGATAATGTTGTCGAATTCGTGAAGAAATACGACTTCAATGGAATCGACATCTATTGGGAATATCCAGCTCAAAGTTTTAGAGATCAAGTTGGAGTTCCATCTGATAAGCAGAATTTTGTTTTACTCTTGAAGGAACTCAGAGAAAAATTTGATAAGGAAGATCTCATTTTAACTGCAGCATGTGGTGCTAGTGAAGTAAACCCTGAGGTATCATATGATATTAAAGGAATATCCAAATACGTGCACTACATAAATTTGATGACTTTCGATTTTCACGGAACCGTTGATGCGGATATGAAAGTTGGTCATAATACTCCACTGTTTCCTTCACCAGAGGAAGATGAGGACGCCCGCAAATTGAACATTGTAAGTACTTTTTTACTAATTGAATGAGTAGCTCAATTTTCGATTCAGCATGAAGCCCTTTATTTGATATTCAAATTTTCTCAATGTTTTGAAGGTAATTCAATTTTTATCATTTAATTCACCTACTTCCACTTGTAACTTTGTGATGTTGAACGCCACTATTATTTGTTTTTTGTTGATACTTTTTCTCGGATTTCCTCCCGGGTTTTTTTCGTCATCAGATGGGTCAGTTGATGATCATCCTCACTATCATGTATTTTGAACCCATGAGACATGCTATTCAGGGTTTTGCCTAATGGGTTCACCGCTGAGCATAACCATGATGCACTGATGGAGTATCAATCTAGTTATTATTGGTTGTCCATGATCAAAACACTTGATTCTTGTACTACAAAGCATGTAATACGGAATGGAATGCTTGGTGGTAGTCAATGTATGCCAGCATGTGGAAGTTTCTTTGATGTTCATGTGTTTGCGTTACGGCAACATCGTCTATGGTCTATGTCATTCTCGTCACAGTGAGAATATATCATATCTGAAATTACAGCTGTGAGGCACTTATAAATTCTTGGAAGATAAGCTACCGGTCGAAATTCAGATGGATTTTCAGCATCTAGTAGTTTATAGGCAATATATGCGTGGTGCCTCTGAGTATAATATGATTGACATCAGGTCTGGATGGTCGATGATCTTTCGAAAACACCTTACTAACGCAGGATGCCCACTCGTCAGGTACTTGTACCAGAAATTGTGCACCATGTCCGGACATAGGGCTTTCCAGTTGGTTGCCCTTTTCAAAACCAATGGAACGTCTGAGTGTGATTTTAGTAGGCTTCATTGCGTGACCATTGCTTGCTCTTTCTTTCTTCAGTTGAAACCACGCAGCGCCTAACTTGCTTCTGTTTGTTTTTCCCCAAACACCTGACCATTGGTTACCAAAAATGTATACTTGTACTTAAAATAGTCTAATTAGTACCAGAAACGAGCAATAAAAATAACTTATTTTTTCACCTTTCCAAACAAAATTGAAAGGATTCCATATATTACTTGTTCTTCAAAACTTGGAATCACTTTTTGCAATTGAAGGGTTCATGCAAGTAGAACTTAAAGACTGAGCTGTTTTCAGGTTCAGGTTTGAAATACTGTACTCAAAGAGTCTCAAAAAATACGCAAAAATATTTTCCAATGCCACCAAACAATAGTTCGTATTTTTGGCTCAAAATATTCGAGAGGTATCCTCAGAAAAAAATTAGAAGAACCGGGATAGGCAAGCACTTCTTCAGTGAAAGTTGGTTCAAGTACATTGATCCAATTTCGGTATCAAATTGATCAACTGGCATTTACTGTAATAAATTTAGAATTATTCCTTAATTTTTTAAGTAGAAATATATTTACTTTCATTTCATGTCATGATTTTTTATCAATTCTGATCTTAGGATTATGTTGTGAAATACTGGCTTTCGGAAGGTGCTGCACCAGAGAAGATAATACTGGGAACTGCTTTTTACGGAATTACTTTTACTTTGGCCGATCCGAAACAAATTGGTAGAGGCGCACCATTTGTTCATATAGGAGGTATGGTACCATCGTTTTACGAAATTTGTTCACTGAAGGCAGAAGGAGGTTGGAAGCGTATCTACGACACAGAACAGCAAGTGCCATATATCATCAAAGGGGATCAAATTATTGCCTATGATGATGCTGAGTGAGTCTTTAAATAAAATATTTTCCAATTTGTACTTCAATGATGATAAGAATATTCAATTCAAATATTTGTTGTTCAGATCCATCGGGGTGAAGGCTGAATATGTTAATGAAATGAAACTTGGCGGTTGCCTGATGTGGACTCTAGATCAAGGTGATTTCGATGGAAGATGTGGAGTAAAATTTCCACTTCTGAAGACTTTGAACCGAGTCCTCAGAAACATATCATAAATTTTTGTACAAATCCCATTCGAAAAAATGAAGGATAAATTGCATCGCCAATAATTTATATTCTCTGAATTGTTCATTATAAGCAAAATCGAATATATTTTTGGAAATTAGTATTTATTCGCCTATACCTTAACGAAAATATATTTCCTGCAATTAGCTATAAACTTCAAGCGTTTCTCTTAAATGATAAGCGAATGCGAACGAATAGTCATTCACGAATTGTGATCTAAAAATTTCGCTGTAATTTTTCGTTTTCGTTGAAATTCATTTCAAAATTGAGATCAACCATATGAGAGTGATCATAAAGAATCAAATCACACAGTATCTATCAATCATGGACAACTAGATTTATTTATAACAATATTTACTATAATAAATTGCTGTCAAGAGTCCAAAGTAATTCTACATTTTTTTATTTTTAATCATATACCCTTACCAATTATTTAATACATCATTTACAAAAAGTAATGCGCAGGGTAATTCAAAAAAAAAAAATGTAATTTCAAAACTAAGGCTTTTTATAAATGACCAGAAAACAATTGTTATCATTTTTTTTGTCATTACAATATGAAAAAGAACACGTTTCAAATCCAGGGAGGTCTTTGAAATCCTAGTGCCGTTCATAAAAAACGTTAGCAATGTGAGGGGAGAGCGAGTAGCGCCAAATACTATGGTTGGTAACAAAGGTTGGGGATGAGGGAGCAGTGGAAGTAAAGTTACGAACTTATACAACGTTTAATGCTTTTTCGGATGATAAATTTTAACGACTTTTGCGAAAAATTTTCAAGGATTCTTCTTTTTCCCCCTATTTTCAAGAAACTTCTCCTTTTTCTCATTTTTTCATTCAAATGCGAACTGAATTAATAGAATCAAATGAAAAATTCCAACTATTTTCGGTTAAATGTTCTTTTTTTATAGATAAACGTTTATTTTTCAGCCTGCTGGCCTTAAAAAATTGACTTGCTTGCACTTCCATTTTTACAGAATTTTCTCAAAACTAACCTTAAAAGACTAACATCCATCCATTCCTTATCTCTAAGTCGCACGCTTTTATCGCCTTGCCTTCCTCGCTTCGCCTCGCCTCGCACACATGTCCCTACTTTTTCGCATTGCCTCGCTTGCCAACCTCTGTTTTCGCTCTAATACCTACTACTTATCTACTATTTACAATATTTACATGTTACTTATATCTACTTTCTCTCCTATTTACAATCTTTCCGTCTCCATTCCTCTTCCTCCTTCCTTCTCTTCATCTCCATCTTACCCAATACTCCCTTCACCCATGCTACTGCCTTTTTTCCCCCCTTTTCATGCAACAATACCTCCATGCTTATCTCACTTCTTTCTACCTCCACGCACTCCTCCAACCAGTGCTCCACTCTTGCATCCCCCTTTCCACACAGTTCACACATCCTCTTCTCCCGTGAGAGCCAGAACCTATTGAAACCCTCCATGCACCCACACTTCATTCTCGCTATAAGCTCCTGACTTCCCTTCTCTCCTTTCTCACATAAAAATTGCGCTCTTGTCCTTGGCATAATCCACACATAGTTCCCGTTAAACCTTGACTCTCTTATTCTCTCTTCCCCCTCTGTCTTCTCTCTCTCTCCATGCCCTTTTGCTTAACCAAGTCATAAACCTTCCTTCCTTCCTCGTGCATCCTTCTCACTTCATTCATCTGCAGTCCATTCATTCTCAAATACCTTTCCCTCTCAGCCTCCATCTACCCACCCCCTCTCCTGTTCTTCTTCTCCCACCAGCACTCCCTAACCAGCCTACTTCCCCCCTCTTCCAAAAATTTCTCCTCATATTTACACGCCCTGCTCCCTGCTACAATCCCTACACTTGTTCACCCCGTCTCCCTCCTGACAATATACTTAGGCGTGTTCCTTGCCAACCCCAGGGTCCACTTTACATACATCTCCTGCGTTCTATTTACCTCTTCACTTTCCTTCCACCCCCACACCTCCACTCCATACAATAGCACACTCATCACCAGCGAATCAAACAGCTTCATTCTCCGTCCAAAATCATCTGCGAATAGCTTTTTTCCCAACCACCACACCTGTCTCATCACCACATTTGCTCTCCTCACTCTCTCTTTTATGTGACCATCCACTCCCCAATTCCTCCGAAACACGAAGCCCAAGTACACAAACTCTTTCACCTCCTGCACCTCCTTTCCCTTCCACTTCCACTCTCCTCCCTTATCCCTTCGCCCTCCTTTTATGAACACCATAACCTTGGACTTTTCCGCATTCAACTCCAACCCCTTCTTATCCAGGTATCTTCTCAACCTCTTCATCATCTCCTTTAAGGTCTGCTCGCTATTTGCCAGCAACACTATGTCATCTGCATACGCTAGTGACCAAATTCTAACCCCTCCTATCCTGACTCCTTCTACCACCCCAGCCTCCAGCTTACTTTCCATATCCGCAATTAAAATCGCAAACAGCGTTGGGCTCAGGGGACACCCCTGCCTTAACCCCCTATCCATCCAGAATCCCTCCGAAATCCCCTCCCCTCCTCTTACCTTGTCTTTGGTCTCTTCATATGTCTCCCTTACCCTCTCAATTAGGCCTTTTTCTACTCCCCTATCCTCCATCGCCTCCCACAACCTCCACCTATCCACCGACGGAAACGCGCCTTTGAGATCGATAAAAAACGTGTACACTCTCTTCCCCTTCTTCGCTAATTCTCTATCCAGCACGTGCTGCAGAACGTAGATATGGTCGATAGCACTCCTGCCCGCCCTAAATCCCGCCTGCGTCTCCGGCAATATTCCTTTCCCCTCGACAACCTCCCGCAGTCTCTCTGCCACCACCATCGCGTATACTTTATACGCCGTATTCATTAGCGTGATCCCTCTATAATTTTCCTGCCTATCTCTATCTCCTTTCTTATACAGTGGCACTATTAACCCTTCTCTCCACCCTCCTGGGCATCCCTCGCCCCTCCATACTTTCTTCACTACCTCCTTCAGCCTCTCCCTAACCTCTTGTTTACTAAACAGCCATGCTTCGTTCTCCACCCCATCCAACCCTGCTGCTTTTGACCTTTTCAACTTCCTTATCTGCTTCTCTATGTTTTCGTCATTCAACTCCTCCATCTCTGCCTCCCCCTCCATTCCTCACTTCCTATATTCTCGCTCTCCCCCACCCTCCGCTTCCTAAACCTATTTATTACCTTCCAGACGTCCCCCTCTGTCTTAACATTTGCTAACTCCTCTTCCAGCTCTTTCTCCTTTTCCTGTTCTTCCTTCTTACACATCACACTAAACCCCTTCCTCATTTCTACGTACTTCTCCCTCCTCGCATTACCCTCTGTCCACTTCTTGTACTTTCTCTTCACCTTCCTTTTCATCTTTTTACATTCCCTATCCCACCACGGCTTCACCATTCCTTTCTTCTTCTTTCTATATACCTTCTTTTGCACACACCCTTTCACCTTGTCTTTCAGATCCTCCCATATCTATTCCACCGACTCCCCTCCAAAGCGTACCTTTCCTAGCTCCTCTTGATACTTCTCCACCGCCTCCCTCGTCCAGGTCACCCTCTCCCCTATCGAGACTTCTTCCCCGCCTTGTCTTTCGCCACCCTCACCTCTTATCCATAGACTCAATGGCTGATGGTCTGATTCCACCCTCCCCTCTACTGCGAATTTTTCCGTCTCCTCCCATCCTTGCATATTCATAACCACATAATCTATCACCGATACCCCCACCTTACTTACGTATGTGTATTCTCCTTCTTCGTCCCCCGTTGCCATACCATTCGCCACCGCCCAGCATCTATCCTCCATCCAGTCCCTTAAAATCTCCCCCTCCTTATTTATTATCATATCGTTCGATTTCCTTTCGAAGCTCTCCCCTTCCGTGTAAAGTCACCCTTCGCTCCCTATGCTCGCATTAAAATCTCCACCCACTATCCCCATACTCTCCTCTCTTTCGCCCAGCAGGTCTTCCACTCTTTCTTTAATTCTTTCCATCCCCTCCTTATTGTACACTGTAACAAACTTACAGGTTATGCCTCCTATATTCATTTCCCTCATTTTCAGTCCCTCCCCCTCTTCCTCTCTATAAACTTTTTCCTCTAATCCATCTCTAACCCCGGTTATAATTCCCCCACTGGCCCTTCCTTTCTTCTTCACTCTGACCGCCTCCTGAAGTCTCCACCTGTACCCCCTTGGCAGCTTTGGCTCTAACTTATCCCATTCCTTTCTTTCTACCCATGTCTCTACCAGTCCCACAACGTCGAATTCCTGGATATAATGCCAGAACTCCTCGTCCTTCTTCTTTATGCCTGCTACATTCCAATACAGCACCTTCACTACTCCTCTACCCTCCCTTACACCCACCCCCTACTGCCTACGAAACAAATTCCCCCGCACTTCCGTCAACACATCTTTCTCCTCATCCCACACCCACATTTTCTCGTCTATTTTTATTTTCCGATATCCTACCTCCGCCGATCTCCCTTCACTCTTCTCCCTTCTAGCCCTGTCGTTCAGCATTCTCTGCACATCCCTTTCCTTTCTCGTTAAATCGTGATCGATGAAAGCTGCCTTATCCTTCATCCCATTTTTATTTCGCATTACCCCCAACTTTTCTTCCCAGCTCTCCATCTCCACAACCGCCACTTCCTTGTCTTTCTCCCCTCCAAATTAACTTTCCCGACCCTGCCTTTAACCTACCCTATGCTCTGTAGCAGCGCTTCCACACCCTCTCTTTCTTCCCGGCTCTTTAGCTTCAACCCTTCAACTACAATATTATTCCTCCTGTCTGCCTTCTCTTTCCTCTCCATTCTCAGCTCCATTGCCTTTAACCTTTCCCTATCTGCCCTCTCTTCATTCTCATTTCTACGCTCTCCCACTTCCTCCTCTATCATCTTTTCTACCCTCTCCCAAATAACTTTAATCTCGCTCCCCCCACCTCCGCCTCCTGCTTCCATTTGCGTCCTGCCCTCCATCTTCTCAAGCCTTTTTTCCGTTCTTTCCTTCCACACCCTATTTTCCTCTTCCATCTGCATCATTTTAGCATCTTTTTCTTTCCTTTCCCTCTCTAACCCCTCTACTCTCTCTCTCTCATCTCTTTCATCTCCTTTTCCTATTTCTCATCTCTGATTTTTAATTCCTCCCTCAACCCCCTGATCTCGCCTATCAGCATACCGAGCGCCTCCTTCTCCACATTTCCCTCCATTTTGCGGGGGGGGGGGGTGTCCTACTAGTGCTCCCGCTTTTTTTAAACGGGCTCTCTACCACGCTTTTGTCCGGGCTCTCTTGGCTGTCTCTTTTCCTCTTCAAGAGATCTTCCCCGTCACTTGCGCTCGAAGTTCTCTCCCTCACCTTCTCTCTTCCTTCGTTCTCACCGTCCCGCTCTCTCCCTCTCCCTGACGCGCCACTAGACACCGAGCCGTGGGCTGTTGGCCGTCGTGGCACGTGGAAAATTTCCTCCCCGTCAACTTCACTACCCGCACACTCACTACCCACCTCCCGCTCTGCCGCCGGTAACTGGGACCACTCCATCAGTACCCTTCTCAACCGCCAGATGTCTCTGCAGAATGCTGTCCCTATTGCCACCAAATTCTCCCTATATTTCCCTTTTTTCAATTCCTCACAGCCCTTGCAGACACCCCTTTCTCTCACTTAACACCCCCACAAATTTTCGAGCACCACACTTGACCCTCGGAGGCCCAATACACCTGACCACAAATTCCCCCGATTCCTTGCTAACCTAACCTCACTTTCCCCATTTACTTAAATCCCACCTCACTCCTACGCTCAAGATTACTTCTTCTCTCCTCAATTCACCCCACACAACCCTTCTTACCTCCTCGGCTTCCACCCTTACTCTCCACTCACACCTACCACACAAATTCCGTAAATCCTCTCACCACTTGACACTAACCACGTTCTCACTTCCGCCACCAACATGCCAGTCCGTGTTCTTTTTTCATTAAAAGCCTATTATTATATCTCTGTTTCGGAATTCATCTCATTTTTTCAAAAATTCAACTAATTGGTTTAAAATTAAACTATTTTTTCGAAAATTTGGTTGAAAATTCATGTATTTTGTTGAAAAATTTTCTTTTTCGTTAGTAGATCAACTTTTTTGGTTAGAAATCCAATTACTTGATCAAAAGGTAAACTCATTTGTTTAAAAATCATTGTTTTGGCTTACGATGACTCATTCCTGTCGAAAACTCTTCTCTTTGGTGAAAAATGTATGTATTTTGTTGATAATTTGAATTTTCTGGTTTAAAATTCAACTCTGCAACAGAAAATTCATATTTTTAACTTTGAAATTCAACAATTACATAGGAATGAATTGAAATATACGGCTGAAAATGAACTTTTTTGTTAAAAATTAATATTTTTGATTGAAAATTCAACCATTTTGGTAGAATCGCTAAGTATTTCGTTAAGAATCAAACTGTTTATTCAAAAATGTAACTTTTTCACAGAAAATTACCTTTTTGTCGTCGTTTTGGCTCTAAAATTCAACAGTATTGTTAAAAATTCATTTTTTTAGATTCACTTTTTTTATTGAAGTTTTAGCTGTTTTATTTAAAATTCATTTTTCTTGGCTTAACATTAATTTTTTTATCTGAAAATTTAACTATTTCATGTTTGAATGAAAAACTTCACTTTATAAGGTAAGAAACAAATTATCTGATGAAAATTCATCTATTCTTTTGAAAATTAGTCTTTTCATGTAGAAAATTATTCTTGTTTGTTAAAATTCATCTTTTTCGATGAGGATTTAACTATTTCGTTAAATATTCGTGTTTTTGGTTGAATACAACTGGTTACAAATTATTTTTTTTAATCAATTTTTTTTACTTAAAATTTAAAGATTTCATGTTTGTTGCAAATTCATCTTTTTGAGTAGAAAGTAAATCTTCATTGTTGAAAATTTATCTATCTGGTTGACAATTCGTCTTTTGGTACAAAATTAATCTTCTTGGTTAAAAATTCATCTTTGTATATTGATAGTTCAACTATTTGGTTATTAATTGATATGTTCGATTGAAAATTGATTTCTTTATTTGTTCAAATTTTCTTTTTGTGTTGAAAATTGTGAACTTTCTGTGGGCAATCTTTTTTGGGTGGAAATTTAGCTATTTTGTTGGAAATGCAATACAATATTTCGACTTGAAATCTCAGAAATTTAAAGCGATGCATGTTGCATTAAATATGGTATAAACATTATTTTGATCAAGAACAATTTATTTCCCTAGTTTCGAGAAGAATCACCCTATTTTCTCTATGTTAAGGGGTTCATCCCGTGTGACAGCCTTTTTTTAAAGGTTTTTTCAAAATTTTTTGCAGCGAAATTAAAAAACACAGAGCTTTCAAATTTTTACTATATATTTATTCAATCTTTAGTAGAAACTCCAGATTTTTATATGCAAAAATATGATCTTGATTGCGAGTTTTATTGAGAGAATGGCAACCATATAAAAAAAGTAGGTAAACGGCGACCATGGTTCTGTCAGAGTGGCTTATCCGAAATCAAAAATCAAAATTGGACGTTAATCTATAGGTGGATGGCTATCGCCGGAACCAGGACTTTCTGGAAATCTTGAAAATTCAATTTTTTATATGCTTTTAAACATTGAGACCCAAAATTTCATGATTTTTTGCGAATATTTTTTTTATGAAAAAAACATTGTTTAATATTTTTCCAAAATCCTAGTTCCGGCGATATCCGTACGCGTGCTGAATGTACCATTGAAATTTGAAAGCAATCGATTGAACCATTTTTGAGAAATCATGGTCGCCAGTTTAAAAAATGTAGTTTCGAGAAAAACGCGTTTGAGAGTTCGGGTGTTATAGCTATTACGCCGCTGACTGTACAGCCAAAACTAAGGAACATTTACATTTAATTTGAGTTTCAGACTTTCAGGACAGCAGTTCCCCTCTAAATATGTGTGCGTATATCTGCGTGTGAATAGAGTCGGCCTTTGGTACAAATCCGAAGGTGCACAATAGCTCTTGTTTTCCGCCCGTCGAGCGGTCGGCCGTGCGCTCTAATTCTTCTTACTGCTGTAACTTTCCAACGACTTCGAATTTTGGAAAATTACTTTACCAGTATACTCTATACATGTTCTAGATTGGATTTATGTGTAGGGTCCAAAATAGCCCAAAATTGGTTACGTAGTTAATGGATAGCCCCCTATTTGAGACTTATTGATTGATGTTTTTGATACTTTACAGATTAGCTTAAAATACAAGCTATACACACTAATAATGGTCAATTAAATAGAATGTAAAAGAAAATTATGGTTTTCTTTACGATACAACATTACCCTTCTTACAAGAGACGTTTCCGCTAAGGCAACAAATACTTTTTATAGAAGGGCATAACTTGTCGTGCTCAAAGTTATTCTGTCCGGGATTTGTTTGCAAGATTTTTTGCAGTGTTTTTATGGAAGCTAACCGAAGCCTTACGTGATCTTGCAGCTTGAATAGAGTTATGGCTAGGAAAACTACAAAACGAGAAGATCAAAAGCATAGTGTGTAGTACCCTTAAAAAGTTATGGTCCTCTAAAAAGATTTATAGGGCACCATATATACGTACAAGGTACCCATATGATATACTCAAACAATAAACGCTTTACGGTGGACGTCGACAGCTCTCAAGGCTTTTCCTTGTTTTTGCTCGAAATCAGATAATAATGAATGCATTATTTTCTTCTAAAAATAAATCGAAGCAATCGCTTTTAGAAGTTTTGGACTTATTTTGCATTAGGATACTTTCGAATTGTAACTGTTTAAACTTCAATACTGTAAAACGCAAGCCTATGGCAAAAAATATATTTTTCTTGCTAGGACTAGTATTGTAAAATTGTCCGTAACATCAGTCCTGAATAAGCTGAAAAAAGAATGAGTTTCACGGAAAACAGTGTTTGAAATTAGATCTCCTACAATTCGCATGTTATTTGAATAAGAAAAAAATATTTAAGATCAACATAAAACATATCACTTCTAATTACATTATTAACAATAAATGTTGAAATAATGATTCACGAGATTAAGAAGTACCTTTAATTTCATAATTATAATTTTTTCTATTCAATGGCGATCTTTTAATATAAACCATTTACGATATTTTGTAAGTCAAAATAACAATTAGATCTGCTTCTCGAGAATCAAAATATAAAAATTAAATATTCATCATTATTTTTTCTTATCATTTGATGAAATAAATAAATAATTACCAGGATACAATTCTTATTTCATTTATGTTTTTGTGCCCTTAGTTTGTATATAATATTTATATAAGCGGACTGGAATTTAATATTATTTTGAAGATTTCCAGGTATTTTAACAAATGTGAACTTTAATAAGAATGATAAAGTAGCTGTAAATTCAATCATTATTGTATGAATCACAAGATAGTTGAAATTTGAGCATAGAAAAATAAATTTCCAACCAAGAAGAATAGTTTTCTAGCAAGAGACGATTATTCAACAATATACATGAATTTTCAAACAGATAGATGAATTTTCAACAAAGAAGATTAATCTTATACCCAAAAAGCGAGTGATTCACAAAACAGATGCCTTTTTAACTGGTAATGCTGAATTTTCAACAGGAAGTTTAATTTTCAATCAATAAAGATGAATTTTCAACCAACTAGTTGAATTTTAAACTAAAAAGATAATTTTTTGAGTAAAAGTAGAGTTTTGAAATGTTATGCTTGAAAAATTCATTTTCAACAAAAAATAAGAATTTTCAAAGAGTTGAATTCAACCGAAAAAGACTAATTTGAGGTGAATCTTGAATAAATCAATTTAATTTGAGAAAAAAACTGAAAATTAAACAATTAAATCTATTCCTACCAAACAGCTGAAATTCAAAGCCAAAGTGACAAATGTTCTACAAAGTAGTTCAATTTTCAACCCGAAAATATTAAATTTCAACAAAATACATCAATTTTTAACCAAAGAGTTAAATTTTCAGCCACCAAATATTTTAAGATATTCTTAGAGATTGCAAAGGATTTCTGAAAGATTTTAACCTACCAAATGCCTCTTCTGATAATAAACCCGTATTACCGAAAGACAGCGAATTGTACGAAATGTTTGGCTTCTAAATCGGTTATCTGGCTAAATGAAGACACTTCAACTATAATTAATTCTTCACGTCTTAAAAAGTATCCAATGATCTTCAATTATTAATTAATTCAAATGTTGAAGTTACACTAATAAACCATAAAATTAACGAAACACTGTTTTGTTATCTGATAACATAAA
The DNA here is from genome assembly GCA_932178445.1 of Andricus quercusramuli. Taxonomy (NCBI): domain Eukaryota; kingdom Metazoa; phylum Arthropoda; class Insecta; order Hymenoptera; family Cynipidae; genus Andricus; species Andricus quercusramuli. The sequence goes on along the minus strand of CAKNXH010000065.1, from coordinate 612,089 downwards.
AACTCGTAGACATTCGTAACTTCATAAGTCCATGAGGATTGCCAAAAACAAAGAAGATTAAACTAGGCAGCCAGAAAGATCGATCTCTCTTATAAATTCTATGATAGAAAGAAAAACACATTTTTGAAGACTAAAAACAAATAAGTGAACTTCTATTAAAATGTAAGAAACTATGAAATAAATTACTTATTTTAGATGTTCTTCATATAAAAACTGCAATTTGTCTACATGAAAATGCTTTTATTTCTGGCTTACTAGAATATTTTGAGAAAAATGGTTACACACAATGTATTATCAAAATTAATAGAAGTGAACCAGAGGGGATTTTTTCCACTTTCCAGATCAGAAGTCTAAAAATGGGTGAGGTAATCATAAATTTTTATTTCTGTTAAGAGGTAATAAACTCTGACACACCTCTGAGTGAAAAATACTTGATTCTCTACATGCAAGTAATTTATGAAGCCCTGTGGTCTTCTGCGAAGCACGGTTACGAGCAAATTAATTACGTGTAAGAACGTACGAACACGAAACTTGCATTACACTCACTGAAGTAATTCTACATAGAGCTATGTTGACTTTTAAACATTAATTAAGCCCTTCTATAACCAAGAAAATAGGACCCTTTAATCTTGTAAAAAGAAGATTTCCGAAGATCGAAACGAATGACTACAATTATTTTCATTTTCTTCAATTTCACTTTAGATCCTCCATAAAGGTAAAAGAAAACTTCAGCGTGCTTTGAGAAAAAAAAGGTTACTAACTAAAGGTATAAGAAAATTTCACATCTAAGAGAGAATAATTTAGAATAGACTGTCTTATGAATGTCGAAGAAATTTAAATATACAAATTTTTTACGATAAAAAACGACAATGCTCTAAATTATCCGATCATAAATGCTGGAAACACTTTTTAAATTGAACTTTTTGAAATTTCACTATCTAAAATTCGTAAATTTCAAAATTGAAATACTAAACAAATTCAGAAAACGCCAACAACTTCAAATTACATAGTTAAAACTTTCAATATTAGTATATTTGTTAAAAAATGGAAAATTTGAACTGTTTGAAATCCGAATTCAATTCCCATCCCATCCCATCACTTTAGCAAGTATACAAATTGTTTTCAGAAACCTTTTTTATTTTTATTGTCAAAAATAATAATAATATCAAAATCAGTCAAACTAGGCTTCTGAAACTTTAATCCCAATTTAACATTTTTATTTTATAGCTGAAAAATGTAATTATCAATAATTTTGTATTCACATAAAAAATAAATAGGAAAGATTCCAAAAACATTTCTTTTGTCTGTTTTGGGCCTTCGACTATCGGAAGCTATTTCTCCAAGGAGTCAAAAAAAATTATAAATGCAATTTTCGACATCCGCTAGACAACCTTTAGAATCAACCACAGAAAATTGATTCATAGTTTTTTCTAACTCTTTGGGAAAATAGCTTTCGATAGCCGAAGGCCAAAAAACGAAATATTTGTTTGGTTTTATAAGAAAATAAGCATTTTTCGAAAAAATCGCTTTGTTATCTCACAAATAGTGCAAAAAAATAATAGTGAAATAAAAATTCGTGAAAATAGTCTTCTGAAACTCTAATCCTAATGCAACATTTTCATTTCCAATCTGAAAATCTGAATAATGCCTATGAATAACAAATTGCACCCGATAAATAAATAAGCGAACCTTTTTCCCTCAATCATGTAGATTCAGCATTTCTCTGATGCAGCTTTACTATTCTAAAAATTTCGATACCTTATTCAATTTTATGTAAAGATAAGAACTTCCGGAATACTAAATAAGACAAGTATCAGTGTTGAGAATGAAGTATATACTATATACTCTATATAACAAAAGATATTCTCTCTTCTTGTTAGCCTCTCATAGTTGGCAGAGTGAATGAAGAAGAAGAAGACTGAGTGTAGGATGCGGCACATTGTCTCTGTGTCACTTGGATAGAATCACCTCTCCGCCTTCATATCTACGATCTTTGACGAAGTTGGTATCTGGTAAATGTCGTGCAGAACTATCAAGAAACTTTTCACCAAATAGGGGTAGATATTAGGTAGCCTGACCGCCTCCCTTACCCCAAGTCTGAAGCTGCTGGAGTCTAAGTCCGCGTGTTTGTTTGTTTCCACGTACGCTTCTCACTCTCGAAGAGAATACTGTAGAAGATAGGGGGAAACGGTAGAATTTAGGAAGCAGGATGTAGGATGCATGTAGATTGTAGAGAGCAATTGTAATACGTGCATGTAAACTCATTTTACGCAATAGCTTACCTCAGAGTTTGTAGTCAAACGTCTGCCACTTGCAGAAATGAAAGCCAAGAGTCGCCTCGAGCTACTTATCTTCAATCTAAGTATTAAAGCAAACGTAGTGAATTTCATAAAATTAGTCTGAATGTAAAATATCTGTTCTTTGTTCTTCATCTGCTTTTGATCGAGTATGAAAATTTCTGATAAAGAAAAGACACTAGTGTTTTACCCGTGAAAATATTAATAGGGGAGACCGGGGTTTGTATAGTAGGGCAAGCTATAGTAGAAGTAGCCAATGTAACTGGTTTTATACATTCTGTGAACCTTCATTCATCAATTTCATGTAAGACGAAGTGTTCTCAAAACAGTAATTGCGATAAAAAAAACAAAATGACGTATTATGCACATGTCTCATCTCGCCACTGCTATGGTGCAAGACAAGACACGTGTTAGGGCCAAATGCGACACATTAACAATCTATTATTTTTTGTCATTACAAGTTTATTTGAATTATTCTGAGAATATGAATATAATGACAAAGCATCATTGCAATGGACATATATATATATTATATGGACATATAATGGACATATATATATTACATAAATTTGGTCGGTTCAATTAAATTATTCCTTATATATTTCAATTTGTCTAATTTCAAGTGAATAAATCAGAATCACTAGGATATATTTTTTCAATAAATGTCTTCATCGAAACCTACTGTTGAATATAAATTTATTCAAAATTTTTCTTTGGAAAGAAATTTCTACAATTTGTTAAATATCATTTATAAACTTTTCTTGTAAGATTCACACTTGAAAAACAATAATTTTGCACTCCACAAAAATGGTGATTTTTCCTTCAAAATTTGAAGAAATAATTTTGAATCTGAATTTTTGAAGCTTCCTATAGCTTGTTAGTGTTAATAAAAATAAATATTTCGCCTTGAATATGTGTATGCCAAAAAAAATAACTTTAAAAATAAAATTTATGAACAAAACCAATTGCACGTTACTTTAATACTAGAATTTCTTTATAACGCATATTCCACAGATTTTTCTAACCACGAATTCAGTTTTCCTTTCCTATGTTCTCACCACTACAATTTTCCTTTGAATCTTTACTTATATTTGAAAATTGCACACGGAACGATTCAAACCTTGCGAACAAAAACTTTTCTGCCAGCTCTATAAACAGATTATGACAACGAGGATAAGATTGTCTCATTTCACCCCATAAGCCCGGCTCGTTCTGCCCCGAATCAAAAATTTCATTAAAACTTCAATATCACCTATTTTTATTATTCAACTATGTATGAAAGCATTAGTACATTAAAGTTTGATAAATAAACTTTAAGGCAAGCCTTAACTTGAAAATATCATCTGTTATTTGCAATCATTTATTTTCGTTTTAGAATACCACAGAATAACAGAATGCAGGTGCCGAAATTTCAATCATTTTCATTTTTACTTTGTTCAGAAAAAAAATTTTGGTTGTTTTTGAGAATTTCATTAATATTATTTCTGTTATTTCAGAAAAATTACTTTAAAAAACTAAATATTTTGAGAGAAAAAGCAGTGTCCTATTTGCCCCGTATGCTCATCTTGAAACACACTTCGTTACTGGTGTGCATAATAGGTAGGTCCAAAAAACTTTTTTTCTATTAGAGAAAAAATCCCTCTTCCCTCCTTTCGTGAGGTTTTCAGAAAAAGAAATTGTATTCTCTTTAAAATCCATCCATATTAGGACTTCGAAATTAATATGGGATTTTAACTGGGAAAAGCTTAATTTTCCGCAAAATGGAAAAAATCTACTTGTTACAAACTTTTCATGAATTGAATTTCAGTCACTTTTTGAAAAATATTCGAGGAATTGTCTTCACCTTATGAAGTTCTTTTAAATATGACGCCCGAAACACTTTGTATTTTACCCGGATAATGCACCGAATATGGAAAACCGCGCAGTTTTATTTAAAATTCGTTCTAAAGATAAGCTTTTCTGAACATTTTTAGCATTCATTTTTCGTATTTGATAAGTGACAAGTTCGCAAATATTTTTGAAACATTTAAAATTATTTCAATAATTATTATGTTTCAAGACTTTGTAATTTACCAAGTAAATCATAAAAAGTCAGTATTTTTGGAATTGATGACACAGGAAGTGAATTTTTGAAATACTGTTATTTATCAGGTTATTTTTCAACTGTGTAAAAATGTATATTTGCTTACATTTTTGTTCCCTCGACAAGTAATTGAAAGTTCGTATTTTCTAGAATTATTGACAAAATTAATAAATCTTACGAATAATATGGTATTTTGAAGATGCCGTATCAGGAAAAGTTAGGACATTCTTTAACTAATCACAACAACAAAAATTGATCAGCATTTCGAACTCGAAAGTTCATTGCCTCACTACCCGATTCGGGTAGTGTTTCTAGGTGGATAAATACTACCGTGTGGGTCCACCACACCCACGACGGGTCAAAAACATGCAGTATTCCCCGAACGGTCACCCATCCAAGTACTAACCGCGCCCAACACTGCTTAACTTCAGTGATCTAACGGGAACTGGTGTTTTCAGCGTGGTATCGCCGTTGACAAATTACATACTAAAACTAATTACATACCTAATAAATATTAGGAATAATACTATTTTGTTTAGGGCGTTATAAAATTGTTTATTAAACCATTAATAATCATTCACTTCTGAATTTTGATGGGAAAGGTGGAGAAAATTCCAGTTTTTTAATTTCTTTACTATTTCGGTTATTATTAAGATATTGATTGTTTAATAAGTTATAGTTTAGTTATTCAAACAATTATTACTTGCTTCAACCATTTGTTTAATTATATTACGAATATTTCCTTTTCTCTTCTGAAAGTAATGAGGCAATTAATTTGTGAATTCGTAATATAATGAAAAAAAAACGGTTTAAGTAAATAATAGTTGCATTAAAAATTGAGGTATAATATCTTAATAATAAGCGACATGGTACGAAGAGATTTAAAAAATTTGAGTTTTCTCCACCTTTTTGATACAAAGTCAGAAGTGACTGATTATTAATTGTTTAATCATTCAATAATTTCCCTAACAGATCGTTTTTTGTGGTCAAATTAAAAAATTATTAGAACAATCAACAAAAGATAGAATCGATCGTGTTGGTATTTGATGTAGACCAATTAGTGTATGTTACTCCGAGAAGGTGTAAATTTGTGATATTTTGTTTGAAAAAATATGTTTAAACAAATACAAGTTGCTTAAAAATCTATGAATAAGCAGTAAAAATACCAGATATACCAGAACTATTTCGAGCTTATTGTGAAATATAAAAAAAAAACATTTGTCTGCCTTATTCCAGTGAAAAGATACATTTGACCAACAAAAAGTTGTTTAAAAAATTGACAACAAATTGAATCGACCTTTTTGATTTTTTGTATTACCTAATGAGTTTATCTCGTCATGAAGGTACTGATCATTTGCGATTAAATGTGAAAAAATATAGTTTAAACAAGTTAGAATTGTCTAAACAATTATTCATTCATCAAAAATATATTCAACTTTTCGATTTGGCCACTGAGGAGACAAAACTATACGAAATTGATATTAAATACCAATATACCCCGCAAAACACTTGATCCTCGTTCAAAGGTTGGTTTTTTGGGCATGCTGGAAGGAACAGGCGGGACGGAGCACTCAAATCAAAAATCAAATGCATATGTCACAATAAAGTAAGTGTTTTTGAGAGGCCCTTCTAATTTTTAATCGTTTTATTCAAAATTACGCCTTCCAGTGTCATATTTGTAGACATGGTGGTTTCCTCCACGATATTCTTATGGGAAAATATGGGAGCCTTGCGGCAACTTTTAATATTATGCGATCGGAAAAAAAACCTATTTACTTTTTTTGGGAACCTTTCAAAATGTGATGTGCTTCCAGAAGAAATTTAAGCATTTCCTTTTTTCAACCACCTTAATCAATACCGAGAGATAGGGGAGAAATGGGTAAAGCGACGCGCGTAACATATCAATCGATAGAAAGAAAAATATTCATCGATTATATGTAATGGCAAAACATGTAACACGTAGATCAATATCTCGGATTTGCTTCATTCATAGGATAATTGAATCTATATCAATTAAAATATTTAATTATTAAGTCTTCGCAAAAAGTCCACGTGCATCAATTTACCCTCCATATTGTGTAATGAAGCAGGCACTTTTAATTTTATCTGTTTTGCAATTTAAAAATAATTTGTCAACAATCGAACGCACAATTTCAGTAAAACCAAATATCTTCATTCATTTTGAGCTTGAGAAAAGTTGAAGGTTATCTTTTGGAAGTGACTAGCATCCAAAACCATAAACATACAATATTCAACATTTCGACATTTTACCATGAAAACGACCATCCGAGTCGCATTACCCGGATGCGTATAATATTTCAATAAGACTCTTATTTGGAGATGATAACTCACATTAGCTATTTGCGAAACAAAGCATTTTTCAGAAAAGTCAGAATATCAATATTAACAAAGTTTAAATACATTTGGAACAAAACACTAGAAGCTTCAATTATTCTTTCGCAACTATCGTAGTAGATAAGAAACGCCCAAAACAACATTTCCAGCTTGAAAATTAAACAATCAACTTAATTAACCTCATTTTTTCAGTATTTGAAATTGTATTTATGATCGCATACGAAACTAACCTCACTTCCCCCAAAACACGCAATGTTGCAGAAATATTTCTAGAATATTCAATTGAAACATTGGCAACATTCTAAATGAATATTGCAGCAAGATTTAAGAAACATTTAAATGTCCGACTCAGGCAATATTGGTCAGGAATATTTCTGAAACATTTCAGAAGAATATTGAAATTGCGCTCGCTTTATGTGTGTGGAAAAAGTCCACGAAATCTTGCCTGAATATTGCCGCGCAATGTTGTTGAAATATTGGCTGAGATATTAATGGAATATCTCCATAAAATGTTTTCAGAACATGTTCTTGAAAGTTTCTTCCTAAATTCATTTTCAGGTTACATATATTATTTTGAATTACCTCTATACCTATAATTGACTTATAAGACCGTATATTCAATTCGACAACTGAAATTCACGAATTTATTTTTATTTGTAATTCTATTTACATATAAATTTGAAATAACATTTTTTGTTTGATACTCTAGAAACCATTCTTCTGAACTTCTGTACTTCGAAGGGAGGCAAATTTTTAGAGAAATATCGTGTCCAACGGCTATTATGAGGCAGGATTACATGAGCCATATATATCTTAAATTTTGGCACCCATTCTCTTAAACGCTATGAAATAATTACAGAAATATCATTGAAGATACATTTTATGAGATAACCTAAATAGGTGTGAATGGAAATGTTGTATTGTCGTATAGCCTATAAAATAATCAATATAAAAATATTGCTATGAATACAAATCTAGGAAAAATCTAACTTTCTTGCCTACATGCAAATTATGATTCTGCTCGAGGCAATATCGTCGTTCCTGGAAACATTCTTTATTGTCTTTAGAGAGTTGTATAATGTATCGAAATTTTGTTGTAAAAAATATTCACTGCATTGTAAACAGATTATAAACTGATTAAAACACGTGTAAACTTTTCACTGTTAAGAACATATTCCTGCGCACTGTCTTTCAATTAAATATTTTCTTAGTTTCGAAGATCATCTTTAGTGACATATATTCCTGTTCGCTATGCATCTAATGGGTTATTGTCGGTTATTAAAAACTCAATGTCAAAAATCAGAACTTCAGATTAAAACACGTAAAACGATATTCATATGTTCCTTTCCATGGTAAAAACTTCAAGCTTTCATAATAATGTTGAGTTACCAAGTTTGACATCTGAATTTTTGATAGCCGATAAAAAGTTCGCAGGAACATGGACTTGGAAATGAAAAAATGATACAAAATTGATGCGGTAATGATGTGATGATGAAGAAAATATTCAGTTGCCAATTTTCTTCTCCCACAATCGTATCCCTGCTTGAAATACCGGTTATAAATCACAAGAAACCAGATAGAAACTGGTTAGAAACCAATTCGGGTTTTACCCGGTTCTAACCGATTTCTATCAGATCTCAATTTGAATTCCTGGAACGTACCCGTATCCTAAGCGGTTCTTATCCGGAAAATATCAACAAAAAAAGTTGTGCAAAAAATTCTAACCCGTTAATACCGGTTTTCATCCGGCAAGTGGAACCAGAAATTGAATATTGGCCAAGACCACAGTTCGTTTCTAACTGGCTCCCAACCGATTCCTATACGGCACTCGACACCGGAAACATTCTAACCGGCCCTAACCGGTTTCTAGCCGGAAAACTAGAACCTGAAATTGAATTTTGGCACACTGAAATTCGTTACTAACCGGTTCCTAACCGTTTCCTACACGGCACTCGACACAGGAAACATTCTTACCGGCCCTAACCGATTTCTATCCGGCAAACTAGAAACTGAAATTAAATTTTAACAAACACTGAAATTCGTTTCTAACTGGCCCCTAACCGATTCCGACACGGCACTCGACACAAGAAACATTCTGACCGGCCCTAACTGGTTTCTATCCGGCAAACTAGAGCCTGCAATTAAATTTTGGCAAACACTAAAATTCGTTTTTACCGGACCCCCACCGATTCCTACACGGCACTCGACACCGGAAACATTGTAACTGGCCCTAACCGGTCTCCATCCGGCAAACTATAACCTGAAATTAAATTTCAACCAACACTAAAATTCGTTTCCAACCGGCCCCCAACCGACTCCTACACGGAACTCGGCACAAGAAACATAGTAACCGGCCCTAACTGGTTTCTATCCGGCACAGTAGAACCTGATTTAAATTTTGGCAAACACTACATTTCGTTTTTAACCGGATCCTAACCGATTCCTACACAGCACATGATAGAGGAAACATTCTAACAGTCCCAAACCGATTTCTATCCGGCAAAATAGAACCTGAAATTGAATTTCAACCAACACTGAAATTCGTTTCCAATCGGCTCCTAACCGATTCCTACACGGCACTCGACACCGGAAACATTTTAACTGGCCCTAACTGGTTTCTATCAGGCAAACTAGAGCCTGCAATTAAATTTTGGCAAACACTAAAATTCGGTTTTACCGGACCCCCACCGATTCCTACACGGCACTCGACACTGGAAACATTGTAACCGGCCCTAACCGGTTTCTATCCGGCAAATTTGAATCTAAAGTTAAATATTGGCAAACACCGAAATACGTTTCTAACCGGCCCTTAACTGATTCCTACACGGCACTTGGCACAGGAAACATACTGACCGGCCCTAACCGGTTTCTATCCGGCAAACTATAACCTGAAATTAAATTTCAACCAACACTAAAATTCGTTTCCAACCGGCCCCTAACCGATTCCTACACTGGACTCGACACAAGAGACATTGTGACTGGCCCTAACTGGTTTCTATCCGGCAAAGTAGAACCTGAATTAAATTTTCGCACACTAAATTTCGTTTTTAACCGGATAAAACCCGGATAGGAATCTGTTGTGAATATTACACTGAGAAACTTTAGGTTAGAAAAATTACTAAAACGGATAGCAAATGGGGGCAAAATGCTTAAATTTCGACATTTTAATACACAAATAATAATTTATACTATTTTTATAAGAAGATTTCCTATTTGGTAATAGCAAGCCTTACTATTTTCTGTAGTAAAATCCGATGTAGGAAAAATTAGTAGAGAAATTAATAAATTGTACAAAAAGAATAAAAGTAATAAGTATTTTAAATAACATAATATACTAACTATGTAGAAGAAATTACTATTGTCTGTAGGAACACGATGTGTATTATGGACATTTTCCACTTTTTGTAACAAAGGTTAGTACCAGTTATTCAAATTGGTCCCAAATATTACTAACTGATTTAGCAAACGGTATCGAGCCTTGGACCGAGCGCAGCCGAGTGCATCCGACGTGTGTCGATCGCCGATCAACGGATTTTCATGCTTTGTTTTCAAACGTATTGGCTCGTGGTTATGTATCAAAACATAACCATTCATTAAAATTTTATGTAATTTTACTATATTCAAGTGTTTTCAAAATGTTGTATTCCTGAAATATAATATATGCTTTAAATTTCCTTTTAATTGTGTTTTTTGTTATAAAAATAGTTAAATTTATAATAAATATTGTACCTACATTTGATTTACATTTAAAATAATTTAATTTTGAAGATTTCCAATTTAGAATTATTTTTAGGTAGCGAAAATGACATTTAATTTATGTTTCAATCCAAAATCCGCAAAAAAACGTAATTTAAAAAAAAAATATTTACTTATTTTAATTACATTAAAAATTTTGTTGTTTAAAATTATAAAAATATCATCAATAATAATCAATTAAGGATTAAATGAATTAGAACCAATAAACTTTCTATCACTTAGGTCTTATGGAAGTTTTCATTCTGAGTCTTAAAATGTCTTATAGGTAGATGGATCATCGCCCGACTGCTGTCCCGGAGACGCGTGTTCGATTCCCGCCAGCTTCGTTTTGTTTTAACCCGATTTTTCTGTTTCAGCTTTATAATAATAATACTATCTTTTAAGAATATATACATATATGTAATTTCTAATGTTGTTAATTCCTAATTTAAATAAATGTGAATTATGCGTTAAATGTAGAATATGTGTGTAGGTATAGTGAAAGTTTAGCAACACGTGTTATTTTTTTTTACTATTCCCCCTGTAGCATATCTTGCTAACGAGTTAGTAATTCGATGCGCACGGTCCCTGCGACGGTTAGGGCGCGGTTTGGACCGTTTAAAACCTACTTGTAACTGGGTCCCATCCGGGTTTTAACCGGGTCGATCCAGTTAAAAACCGGTTGGGAGTCTGTTACGAATATTACATGTTGCCGGATAGAGCCCGGTTAGTTGTCGGATATAAACCGGGGGGCAAAAATCAGGTACAAGCCGGTTAGGACCGGATAAGAACCGGGTTGAAATATTTTGTGGGCCCAGTTGCAAACCGACTAGAAACAGGATAAGAATATTACATAATGCCAGATAGAGCCCTGTTAGGTGTCGGTTATATCCCGGAGACAAATACCGGTTAGGGCGCGGTTTGGGCCGTTTAGAACCTATTTCTATCCGGTTTCTAACCGGGTCTTATCCGACATTTTAAGCAGGGATTATTATCCAACTGCCTGAGGGCAGTAAGACCTTTTCATGCACATATGATATCGCATCGAGCAGAATCACAATTTGCAGGGAAGAAGGTTAGATTTAGCCTCTGTTTTTCAATCTTTAGTTTTATACGAGATTCGTGCAATTTTTCCATAGAAAAATGTAAGACTAAGACAAAAAATTTATTACAAACTTTGAATTTTGAAAGACCCTCTTCTATATCAATTTTGACGTAAAAATAAATTTCTAGATCACTTAGTTTTATATTTTTTGCAATAATTTTGTATCTTTTCTTTTAGAGGATATACGACAATATGAATTTACCGTCTTAACCCGTTTAGGCTATCTCATAACATATATTTTTTGATTATTATTATTATTATACCATTAAGCCATTTCCCTTTCGGGGTAGGCGTGACTTGCTCGGTTGGGGAATAGTAAACAGGTGAATAGGTATAGAGTAGGTTGGTATATGGGCATAAGGTATATAGGAGTTTTATAGGTGTTAGGGATAGGTGTTTTAGATCGATCTGGAATTCTCGTGTCATTTATTTAGATGACACGTTCATTCCGCAACACTGCTCCGACCCAGGTTGCTGATCAATCTCTCTAGCGATCACCCCAAGTGAGGAACCTCACAAAATTGTTATGTATGGTTCCCCACTTGGGCCCATTAGTATCCAAAGTCTCTGTTTCAGGCGCCATTCACACTATTGTCGCTCTGTTTACAAACTATTTGTCGCCACACATTTCTGTCCTGGCATACTACTCTAGCTTCCTTCACGTCCATGCATTTCTTCACGCAAGCTCTTCTGTTCCTATGGCTTCTTACGTCTCTTCGGATTAATGTCTCATTCACAGATTCTGACCATTCTTTCGGCGGTCTACCTCTGGGCATTCTACCATTTACTTTACCTTTATACACTTGCTTCGTCAGTCGTTCATCTTTCATTCTTTCAAGATGTCCGAACCACCTTAGCTGATTTCTTTCCCATATGTCAACTAGTGTCTCTTGTGTACCACATTCTTTGAGGATTGTCTCATTTCTGACTTTGTCCATCAGTGTTTTCCCGCATATTATGCGGAGAGGTTTCATGCCGATCGCGTTGATTTTGCTCCTGTCCTTTTCTTGACAGGTCCATGTCTCGCTACCGTATAGTACAGTTGGTACGAAGATAGAGTTATGTATGGCCATTTTAGCTTTTTTTGATATGTTTTTATTTCTGAGGATGGATCCTGCTCTACCGATAACCTGCTTACCCTTATTTATGCGCCTATCTAACTCCCCATCTATTTTTCCGTCGCTAGTGAATAGGCTACCCAGATATACGTACTTGTCAACTTGTTCTAATCCCTCACCATTTAGGACAATGTTGCACATTGTTTTCTCGCTTTTTCCCTCAAACACCATGATTTTCGTTTTATTCACGTTAATTTTGAGGCCCATGTTCTCCATGCTTGTATTTAGTTTATTCAACATTCTTTGCAAGTCCTCGATTGATTCTGCCATAAGAATCTTGTCATCTGCGAAAGCTAACCCACGTACCTTGACGGTTTCGAGATTTACACCTTCTTCGTCGAAGAGAGCAGTTCTTAGACATTTATCCATGAATATGATAAATAGCCACGAGGACATAACGCATCCTTGCTTCACCCCTTGCATAATATCGAACCAGTCGCTCAGTTTCCCATTTACCCTTACACTCGCTTTACTGCCTGTATAAATTGTTTTTATTGCTTGTAGGAGCCCTCCATTTACTCCATACTCTTTAAGGATTTCCCAAAGTTTAGTTCTATTTACCTTGTCGAATGCTTTTTCTAGATCAATAAATGCACAGAAAACTTTGTTTCCTACTCTCAAGCTCTTTTCTGTGATCTGTCTTAGGCTAAATATCTGATCTGTACATGACCTTCCTGGCATAAATCCACATTGGACTTCCCATATCTTCTCTTCTGTAATTTCCATTACCCTACGGATAAGTATTTTTGAGTATATTTTACTTACGGTACTTAGTAGGCTGATACCTCTGTAATTACTGCAGTTGCTTTTATCTCCTTTTCTTTTGTATATTGGTACGATAATCGCTTTTCTCCAATCGTCTGGGACTTCTCCCAATATTCGTAATTATTTTACAGGCTTCAAGAGAAAGTGTGGCATAATTATAAATATTGCTTATGTAATTCTGACTCACAATAGCAGTGGGACACAATACTAGAAAAATTTGCCTCCCTTGGAAGTACAGGAGTTCAGAAGAATAATTTCTACAGTATCAAACCAAAAATGTTATTTTAAATTTATATGTAAATAAAGTTACCAAATGAAAATAAATTCATGTACTTCTGTTGTTGAATTTGATATAAGGTCTTATCGAAATAATATATATAACCTGAAAATAAATATAGAAAGAAACTTTCAAAAATATATGCTGGAAACGTTTTATGGAGACATTCCATCAATATCTCAGGCAATGTTTCGGCAACATTCCGCGGCAATATTCAGGCAAGATTTCGTGGACACTTTCCACACACATGAAGCGAGCGCAATTTCAATATTCTTTTGAAATGTTTCAGAAATATTCCTGACCAATATTGCTTGGGTCGGACATTTAAATGTTTCTTGAACCTTGCTGCAATATTCATTTACAATATTGCGAATGTTTCAATTGAATATTCTAGCGATATTTCTGCAACATTGCGTGTTATGGGGGTTGTTTATAATATGAAAATTTTTACAAAAGAGATAAAGCGCCACATAAAGCGATTCTTCCCTATTCAAAATTTTGCAAGAAATATTTCATCAACTGAGGAGTAAGCGAACAAAATGTGTTAATTCGATTTTTTGCCAAAATTGAAATCATGATTGTGTCTGTATGTTAGTAATTTTATCAATTGGATTATCAAATTGACGTTGGTGAAAAAAAATCATCTCTGTTTCAAGGTTAATCCGTAAAATAAAAAGAATTTTCAAAAATTCTAATTGCCGATCACAGATTCATTACGTAAGCAGATCAAACTTGTTAAAGATGTAAACACTGTTTAAAATTCATAAATATTCTTCAGTATTCCTCTGATAATATGACATTATATAATTTCACGAAACTTGTAACAAATCATAAAATTATCTTATAATTTCACCTAATGAGAAGAAATTGTACATTTATATAATTGCAAAATGAATATTCAGTGAAATATACCGTTACTGAACTGAAAGGTGTGATATTCATTTTCACTTTGTTAATAACTTCAAGATAGTATTAAATTGAAAAATTTTTTTATATTCCATTTATTCAACAGCACTACTTGAATATAATAGCCTATTTTAAATTAAATTGTAATCAGTGCATTTCAAACTACACTATATCCTTAAATACTAATCAATTAACTGAAATAGATTTTTCACATTTTGTTCGCTTACTCCTCAACTATAGGTTGATTTTCAAATACCCTAGAATGTCTTTAATAATGCTTATAAATTTTCGATGATATTTTGTCCTATGAAAAGAACTTGCTGCTTTTTATGTTTGTTGTCAAGAAATAAACGTAAACAGCATACTTATTTTATCGTTTTATATTCCCAGTATTCACGTAGGATATTGAAGTCCTAAGAGCGGAAATCACCAATTACGGAACAGGGATATAAATATTCAATAATGTTGATGCTTTGGAAATATGTTTACATCGTGAACTGGAAGCATATATTATTCATAACAATGGAAGTTAGGTCAAGATTTACGGAATTTTGATTCCACAAGCCTTCATTATATTTTACCCGGATATTTTATAAGCCTTTTCATGCAAAACCCAGACCAATCACTGGGTTTGCAAATTGAATGGTTTCCAAATGAATCTTCTATTTCATTTTCCCACAATTTTTTACTTGAATGAATTTCAAAACAAAAAACTTTTAAACGCCATGCTTTTAATATTTTATAATACATTTTTTTAACTTTCAAATTGAAAGATTTTTTTTTTGAAGCGAAAGAAATTGCAAGGATGAAAAATTATTTATTAGTTGATACTAAATGAACTAAGAAATGAGAATCAGAATCTGATAATATTTACGAACTACGAATATTTACCTAATTACGTAATTACTGATTGTGAGTTGAACTTAATTTCTGTTTTTTAGCCTCGACAAGATGCGAGATAAAACATCTCGTCTGAGTGAATCTGATAATCAAAAAAGAGAATCCTGTTCAAAAATATACAATATTTTTTGAAATAAATGATTCTTTATAATACAACATTCTTATAATAATAAAAAAGCAATAATTAATAATGAAATACACCACGGATATGTGCATAATATAGATAGGAATACGGGCGATACAATGTTTTTTTCGTCCAAGTAATATTTCCTTGTATAAATAAATCCTTTATTGAAAAAAATCAACTTTCTTCATTCAAGAGTATTTTTTAAACAAGAAAGGTTTTTTAGATCAAGAAAATATTGTATCGACCATATTCGCACCAATATTTTTTTTATTTAAAGCTCATTTTTCCTCAATTTTTATCACTTAACTACAGCAAGATTTACAACAGACATGAGAAATTAGGCAGTAACCATATTGTCGTAAATTACGTGATTTGTACATGTAAGCAATAGTATAAAAGAATCTCCACGTTGAATCAAATAGAATTTTTTTATTGAATTTCGTCAAGAACGTATCGAAAAAATGAAGGTACGTCTCATTAGTCGGTATATAAAGAAAAGTAAACATTTTTAAATTTGATGAACATGTAATATATTTCTACGCTGGATTAATTGATCAAACTAGATAATTTTATCGATTCAAAATTTTTTAATATAAATTCTATCACAATAAATAATTGAAATTGAGATCAATTCAACTGCATTATGTTATCATCAAATTATTTCATACGTTTTTTTTATTTATCCAAATTCGATCCTCAAAAATAATAATCTTTTATTTTTCTTACGTTAATTTGCATTAAAAAATCATACGTATTCTGTGAAAAAGATCAAGTACCTACCAAAAAATAATATTGTGAAGGATAATATACAAATCAACATTTAATTAACGGTAATATATTCACAGATTTTCTAACGTCGCAATTTAATTTTGTGCAGATGAATAAGTTGATAATTTTTTTTGGGATATGCTCAGCTTTTGCTTCAGGCAGTACGCTTTTAGAGTCTGGCGAAGAGTGTGAGAGTAAGTGATACATCATGTTATAATATTAACATTATTTTATCAATTTTGTGAATTTTGTATTATTTTTTCATTATCATTTATATTCATTTCATCACGCTTATTTTCGTCACTGAATGGGATTCGGCAGTCACTTTTTCATAATTACTGTAACTTTGGCTCTATTTGATCAATATTAATTGTTGACAGCGAAAATTGTTCGCATTGAAATATACTTTCAAATGGAAAAAGCCTCAACGAAAATAAAAAATTGAAATTTGTATGAAAAAACTTGAAATTAAAAAAGCGCTCCTGAAAAAGCACGCTTCGATTTTTTTTAGTTCCCATTATTCCGGAAAGTTGTAAATGTTCTATGAGACCTGTATGTTTTAGCGTGTGGCCGTCAGTAAATTTAAGTAAAGTTATTCTTTAAATGAAGTTTTTTTGAAAGTGCATTTTAATTTTTTTGTTCAAACTAATTTTTTAATCAGGTTTTTCTATAGTGAGAGGAAAAAATGGTTATTTTCATGGGAGTGAAAAGTTGATAATGTCATAAAATGATGGATGCATGTTGAGGAAAATAAGAAACTTGAAAAATGTAAGTAAAACAATTGCAATCGTGCAAAAAATCGATTATTTACCAATTAGGTATGTACAATAATAAAATTCAACCCGTTTCTTCAAATATATTTTTGGCTACTGTACTCATAGGTTGCCCGCAAAAGTTTTTACCAGTATAATTGAACTTGATTTACTTTTATTTTTCAAGTTCCTTATTTTCTTCAACGCAAATGAATTATTTTACAACGTGATCAACTTTTCACTCCTATAAAACTCTGAAAATCCAAATTTTTTCCTTTCAAAATTGAAAACATATGGTTAAAAAAAAGATGTTGAACAAAAGAGAATAAAATGCCCGTTTGAAAAAATTCTATTTAAAAACCAATTCACTCTGTTTTGTCTAGTATTTCACTTAGTTTTCGGGAAAAACGAAAAACTACGATTTTCAAAAATTCCAAAACTGATTTAAAAAAAAAAGATTTTTTCGACGACTTTGGTCTTTGGAAAATATATTACAATACAAACAATTATTTGATTTTGAAAATTTAAATTGGTTAAATAGAACCGAAGATACAAAATTTCAAGAAAAAAGTGACTCTTACAATTATTCCTTTCGGTGAGAAAATAAACCCTGTTTTTCAGAATTTAATGAAAATATTTCAATTGTTTTGTTTTTTTAATGGAATGACAGTTTTTGATCTATATAGTCTGAACCAGTATGGTTTTAATTTCTAGCTGTGAAAAATATCCTCCCTAGCTCCGCTGGGATTCGAACCCAGGTTCCATAGATGGCCGATCTGGTGTTCTAACCTGAGTTCGACTTCCAGCGGCGATATAGAGGAAATTTTTCTAAAACTAAAACTTCAAACTATTCTGGTTCAGACTATGTATAAATGAAAAAGCGTCATTTCATCGACAAAAACAATTACACTACGCTAGTGAAAAAGGTGAATTCAAAAATATTTAAATGTCGTTCAAGGTAAACTTTCTTGAAAATATTTGTTTCTGATTAAATTAATTCCCATTGTTCTTGTTCTGTTCCAGCAACTCATGAACTGTGTTGTTGTCGATCTTCAATTATTATTTTTAAAATCTGATGAAAATCAGAGTTTATTATTTTGCTAAAAGGAACACAGTCCGTGAGTACTAGAAGGAAACCAGTTACGGATAGAGTCAATTCAATCAAAAACAAGCATTTTCAACCAAATTTATTTCAAGTGACCTATATTTTTTTTTAAATTTTGGATTGTGAATTTGAACAACCAAATTAATTATTTCCATTCTCCAAAGTAAATCTGCTATAATTATTTCCTAGAAATGGTTGGTTGTTATTATTTGAATGTACCAGCACCGATTCAGCCGGAAGATATGTTATCCATAGAAAACATCGACGTGTCTCTTTGTACTCATATTTATTCCAAATCTGTTGGAATTAATGCAGACGCTTCTGTTGAAATTGACAATCCAGATGATGATGTAGATGACTTCAAAAGTTTTAACGATCTTCGGAAAAAGAACAAAGATTTGAAAACCTTAGTCTCCATGGGGGGATTACCGGACAATTGCGAGAATTTAATTAAGTAAGTTTAATATTTCCATCCAGACCTATTCCCAGATCATTTAAATTGATAAAAATTTATCTATAAAGTCATAAAAAAATGGACGTATTTATTATTTTTTTGTAACACGTGCAAGGAATTTTCGAGTTTTAAGGCATGTATAATATTGTGCGGGAAGTGACAAATTCTTAAACCGCTAATTGGTATAACTAGATTAGTAATTTGATCTTTTCCTATTATTCTGTAAAATAATGTCCATAAAAACGAAGTTTTTTCACAATTTTTTTAATTACTACTATCCGCGAAATTATTAAACATTTTTATACTTCATTGGGTTAAACTGAGATGTTTTGAAACATTCCAAGGGATTTTAGAGGATTTCTAAGTTGCTAAATATTTCGAAGGATTTCCCAAGAATTTCGACGGATTTCACGGGATTTTCTAAGATTAAAAAGATTCCAGTAATTTTATGTAACTTGACAGGATTTTATAATAATTCAATGAAACTTCTAGTAATTTATTCACAAGAGTTGAGTGATTTCAAAGGACTTTAAAGTTTTGAAGAGATTTTCAAATATTTTAAGATATTGCTGAAGATTTTAGAATGTTCGAAACTTTTCAGGATATTTAAAAGACTCCATACAATTTCAAAAGGTTTCAAGAATTTGAAAAGGCTTCAAGAGTTTTTAAACGATTTGAACGATTTTAGAGTATTTTAAATGGTTCCAAGGAATTTTTTAGAACTTCAAAGAACTTTAAGGGATTTCAAAACGATTTCGAAGGATTTTGAGCAATTACAAGGAGCTTTTAAGGATCTTAATGATTTCAAGTGGCATAAAAAATTGTCATACCGTTTTGAAAAATTTCCGAAGATTTTGAAGAATTTTATAGGGCATATAAGATTTTAGGATATTTTTGAAGATCCCAATAAATTTGTAGTGGGTTTAAACAGATTCAATCAGATTTCCGAAGATTTTAGTTATTCAGAGGGATTTTTAAGCTCACAATATGGTATTTTAATTAGAATTGTGCAATGGTTTGTTCCAATTTTCATGAAAATTTGGACACGCTTGCAACATTGTATTCTTCAAAATAGAAAAAAATCTAACTGCCAATGAAACTGGCTTGATTTCCTTAGATAAATGCAATGTTCAAAATAAAAATTATTCCTTTTTCAGGGAGAAAAATGGAGCTGAAGTTTAAGTCAAATCTTCAAAATACGAATAATTCGAATAAGACGAATTTCAAAATTCGACTTGACTTTTGGATCCATTCTTCTCCTAAAAAAGTAGTACTTTTGATTTTTTACTACTTTTTGCATGATGAATGGAAGGGGTAAAAAATTGGCAACGAATGTGTTACATAATTTGTAGATGGTTCCTCAATACTTAAAAGCCTGATTGTTAGTAGTCACTTGATTGAACCAGCCTGAAGTGATAAGTTGCCATAAATTACTATTAAATTATCGACGTCTTTTTTTCGAAAATCTTTGAATATCTTAATTTTATAGAAATTTTTGATAATTTAATAATTTGCTGAAAATTTTGCAAATTTCACATAATTTATGATATTAAAAAATTTCCTAAATGTTTAAAAACTTTATTTTTGTTTCTCAAACCGAAAATGTTCGCCATTTGTTACAAAAATATTATGTGTAACAGACTTAGATAGTGGGCCGTTACATCTCTTGTGATGTTTACAGTACTGGCACCCGGCTCTTGCAACGAACTTCACACTTGTGTCGAAACGTCTATTTTCCGCACTTGTGTCGAAACGTCTATTTTCCGCACTTGTTACACAATTCACATTTTTTTAATTTCCCTTTATAGAATAGGAATTGATCCGATTCTGCGAGAAAAATTGGTTAATAATGTGGTCGCCTTCGTGAAAAAATACGAGTTCAATGGTATTGAGCTCGACATGGGAGATGATATTCAAAATAATGAACTTATAGCTTCTAATCAGCAGGACTTTGTTTTGCTCTTGAAGGCACTCAGAGAAAAATTCGATGAAGAAGGTCTCATTTTAGCAGTAACAGTCGGTAACAGTGAAGCAATTGATAAGATATATGATATTAAAGGAGTAATCAAGTATGTGAATTTCATAAATTTGAAGACTTTCGATTTTCACAATAGCGATAGTGCGGATATGAAAGTTGGTCATAATGCTCCACTGTATCCTTCATCAAAGGAAAATGCGGAGGAACGCAAATTGAACATTGTAAGTACTTTTATTGGCAGCAGAAATGTTAAAATTAAGCCAGTAGACCCTGAAAAATAAGACAGATAATTCCAAATTTGAAGTAGTCGCTTCCGAATCAATATATAGAATTCCCGAAAATAAAACAAGAATTCAACGATAAAATTTGGACAATCACCACAAAATGCTCCTATTGCAATTCATAAAAAACAAATAAAAGAAATTTGTTTCTTCGGACAAAAATAAAAACGAGGGAAGAATTTTGGTCCAAAGAAACAAAATTTTTTTATTTGTTTTTTAAGAATTGCAATAGGAGCATTTTATGGTGGTTGTCCAAATCTTATCGTTGAATTCTTGTTTTATTTTCAGGAATTCTATATATTGACTTGATTATTGGACGTTAAAAGGGATTTTGAATTTGATTTTATTCTGATTTAAAATTCTTGAATTTCGCTTCTGAATCAATTTGAGAATTCATTGTCTCAAATTTGAGTAAATCAATTTTTAATTCTACTTTATGTAACTTCTAAGTTGACATTTGTATGGCTTCAAATATTTAAAACGGCTATTCAAAATATTTGAAATTTTCAAACATGAAGAAACTAGCTTTAAGAGTTGTTTAGCTGTGACAATTACCATCTTTAAATAGTTAAAATTTTCAACAGATAGATGTTGGGAATATCAGGCGGATTTCCGGATTTCAAATGCTTGAAAAACTATATTACATATAATAAAACTCACAAAATTGGGCTTGTCAAATAAAATAGATATCCAAAATATCAATAATTGAACCATTAATTACTCAGTAGTTTCTTTTTTTTGGCATTTTCAACAAGTTTAAAATTAATAATATGAGAATGATTTACTTCCAATTATATATTTTATTTTGCATATTCTTAATTTGACTGAATCATATGTATAACAAGAACAATATTTGATTTTATTAACAATAAAATTAGAAAATTGCATGCAATAGTTTTTAACACTTCATTAGTGAAGTATCGAAAACTAATGCATCAGGTTTTCCTACAGAGGAACAATTTTGTAACTTTTTTACTTTCACTTTCATTTTCATTTTTACGAATTCGATTCCTTGCAAATCTCTTTGGTACTTTTTTATTGAAAAAATGTTACTTAAGAAAAAAATTGTTCATAAAAATAAAAATGATCTAATTCATAAATTTAAATTTTTACAATGAAAACGCATTAAAGAGATTTGTAGAGAATCCTTTAAGGAATAACAACAGTTCAAATGTATTCGTATTCCGCAGTTTGATGTAAAATTCATGCTGAAGACGGTATTTTCCCTGTTAGTTTAAAATTCATCTTATTAGTTAAAACCTGAACTATTTAGTTAATAATTCATCCATTTCGTTCAAAGTGCAAATATTTTTACGGCAAGTGTTAGGAATTTAAAGCATTTCAAATTGAAGTTAATATATAGTAACCACATTAATTCCATTATATAAAATCTATTCCCCTATTTATTTTGTTTTTAATGTTAACATGAAATACTGACCTATGTGAAATTAGTTCAAATAGAAAATATAAGTTCAAAACGATGTAAAGTTTAACCGAATCCGAATGATTTTTTTCTGTAGGTTAAATGTCTAATCGGTTAAACGTAGAAATTATTCGATTTGGTTAAACGTTTAACCAGTTTGACGCGGAGAATTATTCCTTAATTTTGGGGGTAGAAATATATATACTTTTATTTCATATGATGATTTTTTAATCAATTCTGCTTTCAGGATTACATTGTGAAATACTGGCTTTCACAAGGTGCTCCACCATGCAAGATAATACTAGGAACTGCTTTTTACGGAAGTTCCTATACTTTGGCTAATCCAAAACTAATTGGTAGAGGCGCACCATTTTCTGGCGAGGGAGAAATTAATGGTATTTCACCAGCTGCAGCATTTTACGAAATTTGTCCATTGGAAAAAAATCCACAATGGAAGCATATCTACGATGAAGAACAGCAAGTTCCGTATATATACAACGGAAATCAATTTATTGCCTATGATAATGTTGAGTGAGTTTTCAAATAAAATTTTTTCAAGGTAGTGTTTCAATAAAGATGAAAAAACTTAATTCTGTTATTTATTTTCAGATCCATCAAGAAGAAGGCTGACTATGCTTTGAAAATGAAGCTTGGTGGTGTCATGGTGTGGGGCGTCGAGCAAGATGATTTCAGTGGAAAATGTGGAGAGAAGTTCCCACTTCTGAAAACTTTAAATCAAGTCCTGAGAAACAAGTGATAAATGCTAGAATAAATTCGAGTAAAAAATAATTTGAGTTGAAAGGTCCAGGAGATTAGGACTTAAGTGCCAAATTTTGGAAATGTTTTGGAAACAGTTTAATTTAAATGTGGTTCAAAATCCATGTTTAGCAATGTTATTCAAGTGATTACTTATTTTCGTCTGTTCTCTCCAAGATTCAATAAAGCTCAATAATAGCTCGAAAGTGCTTTCTTGATTATTTCTTTATTAAAATTAAAAAAAATGTAACTCTTTATGGGTCAATATTTTCGTTCTAGCGGACACACCTTACCTCTGACAAAGATTTTTTTCAGAAGTAGTTGCTTCTTTTAAGATATTTGTTTCACAGTTTTATAGAGCCGAGTAATAGCCCAGAAGAAATTAATTTCATTTTTTTTAAGATTGAAAAATAAAAAAATAATAAAGGTTTTTCTGTACCAGGCCTGGCAATAGCTCAAGGTAATCGTTCTAAAGAAATTTCTTGTTTTTTTTTGTTCAATGCGTTAGAGTTAAATAATTTTATGTGCCAAGAAATCTTCAAATATGTAAGATTCCTCCCGAAAGTTTTTCCACGAGAGTGTTTTTAATTTCTGGTTGATCTTGAAAAGCTAAATTGTAAAAAATATAATCAAATATTTTAAATTGAAAACATTCCAGTTCAAACTATTTTAGATAGGGTAACATTTGGAAAAGAAGAAAATATTTCGAGTGAAATAAAAAGAAGTTGAACCTGTATCATTCCCAAATAAAAGCATTTAGAATTGGAGAAGTTGAAAGGTTTTCAGAAAGAAGTTCTCAAAATTAAAAGCTTTCAGAATAAGATTTAAAAAATTGGACAATTCGGTTTGGAAAGAGTTCAAATTGTATCATTTATAAATGAAAACATTCAAGGTTAAACATTTTTATTTTTATTTCATTGATGAGAGAATAAAATTTCATAAATAGACCCTTTCGAGAAGTTAAAAATGGACTATTTTATCTTCAAATTTTGAAAATTTGATCATTTAAAATTGAAAATAATTGTAATTGTATTACTTCTATTCAATAGCGATCAAAATTTCATAAGTTAAAATTGTAAACTTTTGAATTCAAGTAATTTTAAATTCAAAGCAAATTAAATTTGAACATTTGAAATTGAGAACTAAGTTAAAGGTTTTAAAGTAAGTGCTTCTGAAATTTTAGAATTTTACTTTGTTGTTAAATTTAAAAAATTATAATTCAACATTAAAATTGACGAAACAAATTTCTCTGGAATAAAAAAAAATTCTCCATCATTTTCACCATTAAAAATTAAAAACTTCTCAGTGATGAACCTTTAAAATTGAATTATTCTAAAAAATTCAAATTTTAATTGTTCCTAAATTGAATATTTTGTAATTGTTGATTTAATTTCACTTGAAAAATTTTTAAAAATGAAAGGAAAATTTTTTGAATTTTACTACTTTAGAATTATTATTCCTTCATGACATTTTTCAATTTTAATTAATTAATTTTTGTTAATCTTTACCTAAAATTGGACAATTTTCATCAATTATATGAAAAATAAAAAAAGAATACACAAGGAGATGGCTAAATACAATTCCAGTGTTTCAAATTTCACAATTGTAAGCTTTTTAATCTAATTATTATTAGAAAAATTATTAACCTTATAAATTATCACGTCAATATCAAATTTCAAAAACTATTATCTTAATTTATTGTTTTTTTGATTTTATTCTGGAAGCATTCGATTCAAACAAATTTTTTAATTATAAGTCTTTTAAACTTAAAATTGTGCAACTCTCAAGTCTTTTAATTTAATGTTCTACAATTTCGAAGACTTTAAAAACCAGAATATTGTGTACGTTTAAAATTGAAATCAAGCAAATCATGGAAAGCTGAGTAGCAAGGCATTGAATACAAAAGTTTGCAATTTTGAAACATTTAATAGTGAAATTTTTCTGAAATTTTCAATATTTGAATTTGAAACTATAATAACGTGAAATTGGAAACCTCTAAAAATTAAGAAATTTTGTACCAAATATTTTCGAGTCAAGGCTTTTGAAGCAAAAAAAAATTTGTTTCTAAGGTCGTCTTTGAGACTAGAATTTTAAATTAAAATTACAAAAATTTAAAAAATGATAAATATATTTTTAAAAGTTGTCGTATCATGTAATATCCAGTGACATTTAAAGTGACTGGATATATTTTCTTCAGATTTTTTTTATTCATGTCATAAAAGTCACATAGTTGAGTAATTTTAACTTCAATATTTGAGACTGTATATTTTTCTAAGTTTAAAAGTGTCCCATTTTTTTAATTTCAAATTACTCGTTTGGAACAGTTATCAGCATGTAAATTTTAGAGCAATTTTTTTTATTTGACGCAAATTTACTAACAGTTTAATCATAGTTTCACAAATCTGTATTATAAAAGTATAGAATTTAATCTACAGGTAAAACGACAGTTTACATAAATGCATGACAATAAACATGAACTTTTATTTATTTGCAAAATACGATTATTTATTCACTTTTCATCCACCCTTTAATAATCATACTCAACAGAACATAGGGAGCCATCTATCAGTATATTGAATTCCTAAGTCTCACCCTAAATCGATTAAAATGCTGATATTTCAGGAAACTATCCTTTTCTACATTGAATTTTCATTTTCGTGATTGATAAAACACGAATCTATCAATAAATGTCCTTCTAGCAATTATTTTATTTAAAAATAAAACTTTATGTACCCTTAACGTATTGATTGATTCGTATCGCTCTTTAGCGCATTGATGTCAGTAGTGTGAACTAAGACACTGATTTCTGCATACTCTTGAAAATGTGAGAATACACGTTACCAACAAACTGTGATATGCAACAAATTACTTAATTATCATCAAATGATACATTATTTCACATAAACTTCTTTATCCCTGAAAATAAATTTCACATTCAAAAGTCAATAAATTTATTTATAGCAATAAAATTATTAATTTTATAATTGAAAAGTTAACTTGACCAAATTTCTTTGCAAATAAAAATTTTAATTTGTTTAATTCTTTTAAATTATAAATTAATTTTATTTAATAGTTGAAAAATTAACTTTTTAATGGTTTTGCTTGATACTTTTCAGAAAAAGTAGTTTTGATATATTCCAGTCTTAATAAATAGTTGAGATCAAGAAAGATCAAGAAATCAAGTCCCATAAATACTGACTTTTCAAAAAATTAATTTATTTAACTAAAGAAACATGTAAATTCAAAATACATAACCCAGTAAATCGGGCTGTAAAAAATGCAAGTAAGATTTTTTAAATGGACCATTCAGTCTCAATAGATAAATATTATTACTTATAGACATTTTTTAAATTCAAATGATAGATTTATCAGTATTCTAAAATATTACAAATCGAACAAAAATTCTCCAATTCATAGCTTCAAAAGCAATTTTTTGTTTTACTCTTAACACCCTTCAGTTTATTACAAATTCGTATAATATTAAAAAAGCATAAAAATGTGTCACAGATAATTACACATAAAATAAAAGTATTATTATGAACGAAGAAATGATTGAGGTAACGATTAAGTATGGAACCAAAAGTTTCGTTGTCAAGAGAAAAACTTTAATTGAATCATTTAAGTGTTTCATTGTTCCAATACAAAACTTTTCTCGGTGATCATTTTAACTTATTGATAATTAGTCATTATGATATGCATAATTGTGTTTTTCAGTAAGAAATTTGATCATCACTTAGTGGTGAGTTATTCCTTGAAAATATTCAATTGTGCAGAATAGAAAATATTACCATACTGAATGTTTGGAAAGACATGATGTAAAATTTTCCAGCAGTCAGTTGACATGCGATCATACTTCCTCGCGTCAGAAGCTTCAATAGGTATCTACTTTTGATATAAATACTATACCACTTGTTGTTATATTTGTAAAAACATGTTTTTGTAAATTTTTATAACAAAGAATTGAAATGCAAAGTAATTTCAAAAAAATGTACTGACGCCGAGTAGAAAACCATTGTACCATGATCCATAACTCTTTGGCCAGGAAAGCTGCCGAAGAAAAGATTAATGCTTAATAAATGATGAAACGCTAAACCGCACCATCTCTTTAGAATCTTCTAGCCTCATTACTGCCTGTAATTAAAACATATATAATTCAAGAATTACATCTCATAATACGGAATAAAAATAATCTTAATAATTTCTCAAAAACATGACTGTATAGCTTCTTTGTGCTTCTTTATTGTAGCAACAATTTCTTGATCAATTTCTCGATAAGATTCGCGAGGTTCGTAAATATGAAATTCATTCCCAAATCCTTTAATCTTCTCCAGACGGGACCTTACAGAAAATGACAGATTATATGAAGATTACACGTTAGGGTGGCTCAGATCAACTTTTTTGTTATTCTAGAGGACTTCCCACAAAAAGCTTCTACTTGGTAAAAAATCAGTAAAATTTTCTTAAATTAATTATATTGTTCCATTAGGCCAAATCCGATAAATTAAATTATTTTCTTTTAATAACAAAGTAGCAGCTATTAGAAAAAATGAAAATTAGTAAAAAGAAATATTTCATGAAATTAACATGTAAGTGAAAATTTAGTCACCCTTGTATTACACCCCAAAAAATGCCACATAGCCGTTTTATGTACAATTCATGTTAAGGACCATATTTTTTAGAATTATTTCAAAATTAATTATTTGTATTCAAAAAGTGATAAGCTTTAAAGCACTTTTAACTAATTTTGACTTGCTTAAACAATTGTTATTTGTTCAAACACTTTTTTCCCACGTAAATCGTGAACTTTTTTTCGAGTTCATGAATTTCAAGAGTAAGATTTATCTTCTAACATATTTGGTAATTATTTAAACAATTTTAATTTCTTTCAATGATTTTTCTCTCTGTAAATCCTGAAAAGTTATTCTTTTCTAGACTTAATGACAACATTAACGAACATTGATAGTAATTTATCTTGAAGAAATTATATTTGGCAATTATTCGAACAATTTTTATTTGATTAAACAATTGTATTCCTTTTTGAATCTTGAAAAGTTACTACTTTCTGGAATTGATAACGCAGTTAATGAATGTTTCGAGTGATATTTCTTCTGAAAATTAGTTTGGAATTTTAAAAATAATTTTAATTAGTTCGAACAATTTTCCCCCCTTATAATCTTCAAAATTTACTTTTTTCTGGAATGTATGACGCAACCAATGAATTTTTAAGAGTGCAATTTTTTGTGCAATTTGCAAATATTCAAAACAAAAATATTACTCCTATAATTTGTTAATAATGTCATTAATTCAAAAAAATAATAACTTTTCATGATTTGGTAGGAAAAAAATTATACAAAATAGAAGTTCTTTAAGCAATTACAAAATATATTAAATAAAAAATATTATTTGTTACATTCATCAACTATATCAGTTATCTTGAAAATAGTAACATTTTATGATTTAATGGAGAAAAAATATTGTTTCACAATATTCAAAAAATACTGTATTCAATTTCACCATTAGTTTTACGTTAATAGACTAATTCAAAATCCTCTTAGAGCAAATAAACTACTCCTAAATAAATAAAGCTAAATAACAACCCAAAAAACCGCATTGAATCAAGATAATATTGGTACGAATACAAATGATACAATATTTTCTTGATCCAAGAACATTTTTCTTCTTTCAAAAAAAAGGTACATGAATGAAGAAACTTCATTTCATTCAAACAAGTAAATTTTTTTCAACCAAACAATTGTCCTTTGATCACGAAAATATTGTATCGTCCGTATTCATATCATACCGATATTTTCTTGATTCAATGTTAATTTTTTTCCATGGCATAATTAATTTAAGTCTCGACAGAGATAAAATCGGATCGATAAAATATTTTTTTTCCGTCAAACTATTTTTGTCGCATGACAAGAGATTTCTGCCCAAGGATTTTCCATTCTATGCATTGCAAAATTTATCAAATAAACCTTGTCATCAAACAAAGTATGTCCGGATATTCTCATTGGAGTTTAATAATAGATTCCAGCAAGACATATTTTTGTTTGTCCAACGTTATCTCTGCCAATGCTCTAATTTCACCAATTTTTTTATGTGATTTTAAAAGAAATAGATAAGCTGTACTAAGAACCGTTTTTTATTAAAATTTACCTTAAAAAAAAAGATAAAAAATTTATAAATGTATTTTTTCTATTCTACACTTTAAGAATATTTCTTCTAACTCTCGCTTTACCTTTGTTCCTAATAAATAAATCAAGATAATTTTTCATATAGTAATAATTAAAGATAATCATTACAATGAAAGTGAAATGCACGAGGCCCAGAAATGGATCATTCATGACCCACATTGCAAAGGAGATCGATAATAAAGTTGCAATTGCTACAAAAATAAAAATGTAATATTTATCAATATTGAATCGGTTTCAAAGTTTCTCTCACCAAAAACAAGTCTCCCTAAATTAAATAACACACACTGTTAGTAGATTCGGAAATTTAGTAATTTTTCATGAAACGTATAAGGGAGGTTTTTCTATTCATTTATACGTTAAATATTAAGTATTTCATGATAATCTTTATTAAATGTTGTGATTATTCTATACATATATACAATAAAACTACATAAATTCATGAACATGTACATACAAATTAATGTAAGATAATTCAAATTTAATGGGCATAAGAGTGTCTAGCTGACCGAGAAATCGGGAAAACAGGGAAATGACCAGGAATTTTTTTATAAAGAAAAAACCAGGAAATGACCAAAAATGTGATTCAGTGAACCAGATGTTTTTTTGTAGAATGTACTAACCTGCAAATTAAAAATGGTTTCATATAATGTATCAATTTAATTCTGAGTTGAAACCGGGTATTTGTGAAAACATCATAATCCTTACTTGGGAAAGGGAATTTTATGAAATAAATACAATTTTATTTTAAAACAGTAAATTTTCTAAAAGTATTATAATTCTGAGTAGGGGCAGGAAATTTTAGTAGAGAATTGTAATTTCGATTTTGTGACAGGCAGTTTCAAAAAAGATTTCTAAATTTGACTTCAAACAGTACATAAATAAAATAAATATAAAAAACTACAATTATTCTGACTTGCAACAGAGAATTTCCGTGAAAAATAATAATTTTTACTTCGAGACAGGTATTTTTTAAAACAATCATAATTTTGAGTTCAGAGCAGGGAACTTCAGTAAATAAATATAATTTTGTCTTTGGGACAAGCAATTTACGCAAAAAATTACAATTTTGACTTTGGGACAGGGAATTTTCTGAAAGAATCATAATTATGATTATAATCAGAATTATGATTTTGAGATAAAACAGAGAATTTCCAGAGATAATTAGAATTTTTAATTGAGGTTCACTTTAGAACTTCCATTAAGAATTATAATTTTTTCTTTAGTACTGGAAATTTCTGAAATGAATTATAACTTGACAATCGGAATAGGAAATCTTAAGAAATAATTAAATTGTGACTTGGTGTAGAGAATTTTCTCAAAGAATTATAATTCTGAATTTATACGAGGAATAAATAAATGAAATATAAAAACATTTTCCGCCAAGAATTATTATTTTTACTATAGAACACGGAATTTCGTAATAAAAAAAATATATATATAAATAGAAATTTTGTAAAATGATGTTAATTATGACTTACAAAATGGGAATCTACAAAAACTATCCCTGTTCGAAATTAGAATTCGTCATTTGAAAGTTCCTTGTTCCCAATCAGGATTCGCTTGAATTTAAAAATTTTGTCTTTCTTGCAAATACAAATTTGGCGGAATTTGAGATCCTCACTATCAAATTTCAGAACAAGTGAGTTTCTCTATATTTGAATTATAATGGAAAGTTTTGTGAATAAATATAATTCTGACTTGGAACATAGAATTTTGAAATAGAAATTGTGAGTTGGTATAGTAAATTTTCTGAAAGAATTGAAATCCCAAGCTTTGGCTGAGAATAAATCAATTAAATATAAAAAAATTCCCGTGAATATATTTATATTTTTGACTCTGATGAAGGAAATTCCGTAAAGAATCATTATTCGACTTGGACCAGAGAATTGTTGGCATGAATCGGGAATTTTGGGAAATAATTTGTAATTCTGATTTGAGAGAAAGGAATTTGAAACCGCCCCTGTTCAAAAGTATTATAATTCTTTCACAAAATTATCTGTTCCAAATCAGAATTGTAATTTTTATGACCAAAAACTTTCCGGTGTTCAAAATCACAGTTCTAATGCTTTTCCAAAATTACCTGTTGCGAATGAGAAATCATCGGAATTAGAAAAAAAATTCAGAAATGTCTTGAAATTTCTAAATATTTTTCGAAATTGCTCAAAACCTTTGAACTCTTTCTAACTGACCGGAAAAATCAACAATTGACCAGAAGAAAACTGAAATGACCAGAAATTTAAAATAATCAGCCAGGTAAACACCCTGTCCATGAATCAAAAAAACTTCCCATATGTATAGATTCAAAATTATGGAACTTCCAAGTCCTTTCTAACGATTTTAATTTAACCATATGCTTCAGTTTTCCACACAATAAAGGCATGCCTGGGAATCAGTGAAATTGGTCCGAATTTAAGCAAAATTAGTCTAAGTAAGTAACTTTAAACCTCATTGTATGGATTGGAAAGCCAGTGTTTTATAAATATCTCTATTGGAAACAAAAAAAAATCTCCTAGGTCGATCAGTCTTATAATTTTCCCTGAAAAGTTTGAGAAACCTATATCTACTGTTATTAACAATTTTCATTATTCATAAACTCTTTTGCTGCATTGTTTATAATAATTGCTTTGAATAAAAACCCCCAATGAATAGAATTGATTTTTCCGAAATTTGTTTATCAATATTTAATACAAAACATAAGTTTTTACTCTTCTGATATTTTTTCGTACGTCGAGCTATCATTTATTCACAGACTTTTAAACAATTTATTATTTTCAAATCCACGCTCCTTTGAATAATTGCATGTTTCCTTTGAAAAGCAGAAAAATGTAAGACCGTTAAAAATTTTGAAATCAAAATCCAATTGATCCATTGTAATTTCAAAAAATTCTTATTTTTGTTAACTTTGTGCAAATAATCAGAAGGCAATATTTTGAAAATGAAAACAGGTTAGGTCAGGTTTACAATTACAGATTGAGGCCTTCTTGTCGTTTAAATTGAGTTTAAAATGGTACACCATCGCGTTATTTTCTTGAACTGAAGGGCAACACCGCAGAAGGGCGTAAGTGCCAAAACCTGAATTTTTCAGGAGAAGCAAAAAACTGTTTATCTTTCGCGGAATTAGTTTTAAACAAATAAACGCAAATATGGTTCGAGGTACTGCTAGGCTTCATCGAACTGTATAATGAAAATTTTGAAAGGAGCTATCATCTCCGAGAAAACCTTTGTCAAAGGGACGACATGTAACCAAAAAACTTCAATTTTCACTCATAAAAAGTAACGTAACTATTTTATTTTTAAAGTAAAAAAAAACACAAGAATGTGCCTTCTAGCCATTGGCTGAATTCACAAGTAGCGGACATTTAACTCCGGACAGTTATTTGGCCGGACATCTAGTTACTTTTCCTACTTCTGGTAACTAAAAGTTTTTAACGCCAGATTTCAAATGTTTATAAGTTTGTGACAGATCTTATAGAAATAGTACGTAACCTGACTTAACCTCGGGAAAATGTTATGTATGTAGACATTATTCAAAAATAGGAAAGCAATAACGGAGAAATGGACGTACAAAGTACTTGTTACGTCGTAACAATTTATTTTATTTTTTATGTTTTCATGAAATGCTATCTTTTTTTTTTGAGAATTGCGTCTTTATATAAATATGCCATTATTCGCATTTAGATAAAGGCTCTCCTGACACAGCTGTTAGACAGATTTCTTCTGGAATTTTTACTTTCTACTTTTATGAATTTATGTTATCCGAAATTCTTTGATTTTCGGATTTTCTTCGCTTTAGTTTTATTTATGTATTTATGATTTCGTCTCTTCCTAATATTTTGCTTTTGTCGCCGAGCACGTTCTTCTATGTACTTAAGGAAACGGACGGCCTAGGTACAGCCTAAGGTCCTAGATTAGGTCCTAATTGTTATTACCCTATCGACCTCTTGCAATCCCATCTTGCATCTTCCAGTCCTTTCTCTCTATTTTCTCCCACCATCCCTTCCTTCCAAATTTTAGAGAAGAAACCGTTGTCTCCACCCTCTCAATTTCCACCAATAATCTTCCAATTCGCTCCCACTTATTTTCCAAAATTTCCCACTTTGCCTCTCCTTCGTGACTTGATTTTTTGGTCAGGATAGACACTTCGTCTTGTACTTCCTCCGAGTTCAGAACTTTTCTGTTGATATTCGCGCGCAATTCTAATTCTTACAGTAGATTTTTTCTCTTTGATTATTGTCCAATGCTATTTGAATATGATTTAATAAACGATTTATTAATGTATTAAAAATTTATTCATTAACAAAAATCACCCCAAAACAGTACTGATGAAGAAAATATGGACGGAGAAATAAAAAGTGATATATCAGGGGATATTTGTTTTGGAAGTAATTCATCATTATAAAGAACAATCTCTCTCAATCTCAATCAGTAGAAATAAGTTGCTAATGAAATAGTGTGAGATCTTTTATCACTTGATAAGAGATTGAGAAAAATTCCTAACTAATTGAGTTATTAACAGTTGTAATATAATATATCTTTAATATAAATTTGGATCTTTGTCTATCTATTTTGCTATCTTCCGCAATAGAGTTCTCTCATCATTTTCTATCCCTCAACATTTAGGGATTCCATCGAACAGTTATGGAATTTATTAAAAAAATCAATTTGACGTTCACCACGTACCAGAAATACAACGTGAGTTAAAATGAAATTGAAAACGAGATAGACAAAGACGTTGATAGATGTAGCATAGGATGAAATAAAGAAGAGGAGATTGAAAAGGATGGACGAGAATTTAGAGTACCAGAGATAGAGAAGAGTTACATTAATAGATACATGATAGGATGAGATAGAGAATGCGGGATTGAAGAAGATATACGTGAATGTAGGCTGAAAAAGAAAAAGATAGACTTTTATTGACAAAGGATACGATGAGATAAATAAGAGGAGACTAAACAAGATAGACGAGAATTTAGATTGACAGAGAATATATAAAATATAAAATATTTACGAGAGTAGATAAAGGATAGAATGAGATAGAGAAGAGGGTATTGAAAAAGATATACGTAAAGTTAGATTGAAAGGAAGATAGAAAATGATAGACGTAAATTAAGATTAACGGAGAGTTAGAAAAATATTGACATACATAGATAGAGGATAGGATGAGATAAACAATAGGAGATTGAAAAAGATAATTATTTTGATTGACAGAGAGATAGTAAAAGTTTGATAGACGTGAATTTAGATTGACATTGATAAACGTAGGATAGGATGAGATAATGAAGAGGAAATTGGAAATGATAGACGGGAATTCAGATTGACAGAGAGATAGAAAAATATTGAAGTGGATGGATAAAGGATAGGATAAGATAAAGAAGAGGGGATTGAAAAACATAGACGGTAATTTAGAAAGACAGAGAGATAGTAAAAGATTGACATTGATAAACGTAGGATAGAATGAGATAAAGAAGACGAGATTGAAAAAGATAGACGGGAATTTAGATTGACATAGAGATAGGAAAATTTTGACGGGGATAGATAAAGGTTGGGATAAGATATAAAAGAGGAGATTAAGAAAGATATATAGGAATTTAGATTGACAGAGAGAAAGCAAAATATTAACGTGGATAGCTAAATGCTAGGATTGGAAGAGAAGAGTGCATTTAAAAGATAGACGTGAATTCAGACTGAAAAATTGATAGAAAAAGATAGACGATAGATGTATGATACAATGATATAGAGATAAACGTAAACTTAGATTGAAAAAGGGATAGAAAAATATTGACGTGGATATATAAAGGATTGGATGAGATAGAAAAGAGGGGATTGTTAATGATAGACGGAAATCTATATTGACGTTGATAAACGTAGCATAGGATGAGATAAAGAAGAGCAGATTGAAAGAGATAGATGACAATTTAGATTGACGGAAAAATAGAAAAGTATTGACGTGGTTACACAAAGGATAGGATGAGATAGAGAAGAGGGGATTGAAAAGGATAGACGGAAATTTAGATTGAGGAAGAGATAGCAAAATATTGACGTGGATAGATAAAGGATTGGATGAGATAAAGAAAAGGAGAGTGAGAAAGAAAGACCGGAATTTTGATTGACGGTGAGATAGAAAAAGATTGACGTGGATAGATTATTATATTGTGTAAGATATTATATGTGTAAGTATTATATATGTATACGTATTATATGTATAAGTAGTATATATTTATAAGTATTATATGTATAAGTATTGAAGTAGATAGACATGAATTTAGATTGAAAAAGGGATAGAATGGGATACATTTTCTCTATCTATAAGCTTCTCCATCAAAATTATAATATTATATTATTAATTACCGCACACAGGATATACGAGTATTATATTATCTGAATGAATCTAAGATTCTTTGAATCCTTCGAAACACGAGTGCCTCAAGATTTGAGAACGTATACATTTTTTGTAGCACATTCCACATTCCATTTCGGAATTCTGAGATTAAGAAAAAAATTATTCTAATAAATCAGTTATTATTAAAATATATTTTACAAGTGCTCCCAAAACTGTGTAAACTACTGTTGGAAAATTCAAAATGAAAATATATTTTATAAGTTCTTCCAAACTTGTCTAAGCTGCAATTGGAAATTTGATCATTAAAATATATTTTATCTTATTTATTTATACACGTACATTATTCGCCATTTGCTTAACTAAATTATAATTAATTATTCCGAGGTTAAGTCAGGTTACGTACTTTTGCTATAAGATCTGTCACAAACTTGTAA
Source organism: Andricus quercusramuli (assembly GCA_932178445.1). Taxonomy (NCBI): domain Eukaryota; kingdom Metazoa; phylum Arthropoda; class Insecta; order Hymenoptera; family Cynipidae; genus Andricus; species Andricus quercusramuli. Next base: position 575,933 of record CAKNXH010000065.1, on the reverse strand, counting down.
ACATTTGAAACCTGGCGCCGAAAACTTTTAGTTACCAAAAGTACCGAAAGTAACTAGATGTCCGGTCAAATAACTGTCCGGAGTTAAATGTCCGCTACGTGTGAATTCAGCCACTGGTTATCTCTATTGAATCGCGAAAAGAGAGCTCCAAACAAAATAACCATGTACGAGAAAACCCTTGTAAAATAGCATCGCATCCTAAAAATTCAAATTTTAACACCTAAAAAGTTGCGCAACTGTTTTATTTTTGCATTTAGAGAAAAAAAGAGAGTACTTTCGAGCTATTACTTAACTCTATCAAACCGTGAAATAAACATCCTGAAAGAAGCAGTCACATCCGAGAAAATCCCTTATCAATGGTACGGGGCGTCCCCAAAAACGAAAATGTGGACACACAAAGAGTTGCATAACTTTTTTATTTTTTGAAGAAATTAAAAAACTAAAAAGCTCTTTCAAGCTATCACTTAGCTCTATTGAATCGTGGAAAGAACAGGCAAACATATTAAATTACTTTATAAACAAAAATACCAAACATGGGTTTTGACCCAGTCCTAAATCGAACCGGACCATAATCTTACAGAAATATGAGATAGGTGAAAAACATTATTTTAGGCCAATAAAACGCATTTCCGAAATTCGGCACTTACGCCCTCCTGCGGTGTTGACCTTCAACTCTTTCATTTTACAAGTTTTCTATCTTCATACGTTTTCAAATTATTATATACAATCCTTAGCGAATTTATTCATTTTTATCCAGCAATTAGCTGATTTCCACTACTGAATAAGGAAATATCTCGTTTAATCGAATAAGTAATATTCTACTAATCTTCAGATACCTACTTTTCACTAATAAAATTTGCCAAATTTTACTAGTACTTGGTTAAGTTTCAACAATTTTGATTCAGAGAGGCAATAAGGTATCTTTTGCGTAAGCTAAAATGCTCTAAAATAAAAATAAACTTCTCTGTACACTCAAGATCATTCTTATTCAAAGCAAATAATTCTTACGAAGTTTGCTAAATATTTGCAATTTTTTATGAAAAATTAAAAAAATGTAAAACCGATAAAAATTTTGAAAATCGAAAACAGAACTCTGTTGAAAAGTTGTTGAAAAATCAATTTCGAGACCATTGATCAATTTTCATTTTAAGATTGTGAAAAATTTTTATTTTTCTTAACTTTGTTCAAACAATCAGCAGGCGATCTTTCTCTAAAAAATAGATGTGTAACGAAAATCTCGAAAGCATCGTTGCCACTTTTCCTCAATGTCGAATGGGTAATTTGAAAAACTTGATGAAATGAATGTTGCCAAATGCACATACATAAGTTAAGAATTGAGTTTTAGTTGAAGGACAGTGACAAAGAATGTCTCATTTGTGTGCATAATAGAACTGACCAAAATTTAAGATTTATCAATGGAAAATTTTATTATTACATTTTTAGTTAGAATTATTACTTTTCAACCAATGAAAAGGAAATTGTCAACAAAATATTTAAATTTTCAACCAAACAAATGGAACTAAAATTACATAGCTATATTGAAATTTGTCATATTACAGGATCAATATGTAAAGAGAATGTTTCTTACCCTGCTCTGGCGAAAGTTTCGTATAGGGATTCATTCCTTACCAATCCGAAGTCATCCGAATCATTCCGGAATCTGCATTTGAACCAGTCCGAGTTAATCCAAATCAATCCGAACAAATTTTTACATTCCGTTTGATCAAAATCTGTTAAAACCTAATCCGAATCAATCCGAACTTCCAAAACGAATCAATCCGAAGCGAATTTCCAATTCGAATGAATCCGAACTCAGATTAATCTAAACCGATTTTCAATTGGTTTCAATTGGTTTGGTTCAATTGGTCAACCCGAGTTCGTATTGATTCGGATTCATTTGGATTGAAAATTTGGTTCGGAACTTTTTTTCGGATTGGTTCGGATTGATTCGGCTTGGTTCAGATACAGATTCCGAAATAATTTGGAATGATTCTAAATGAATTCCTATCCGAGACTTCCGCCAAGCTGTAACTTTGAAAATAAGATTTTGATATACAAGCCAAATAATTTGATACATTTTTGTGACAAATATGTCCAGAAAACGCAGTAAATGGAGACTTATAGAAAAATCGAATCAAATTGAAATAGTCGAATTAAATTCTACCTTGATAAATAGTTCATTCGTAAATACCTTGAAATAGTATTGAGTACGGCCGCGGAAACAGCCTGGCTCCATCTGTTGCCTAAAAGCGGCGATTTTTTCGGGATGAATTCCACTTGTTTACATGCGATTGAACATAAATAAATTTTTCCGGAAAATAAGAGTTTAACAATCGGATAATGAGAGTGTCTGTAGGAAAACTGATGGAATCTCGATTTAGGGGAAAAAACTTTTGCTCGAGTTTATTCAACGGTTTGATCGGAGTTGATTTTTTTTCTTGTTGTTTTTCTTGATTTCTTGTTTTTCGGAAAAGGTATCTGGACAAATTATTGTGTAATTGGTAAGTCATATTATTAAGAGGAATATTTAAAGCAATCCTACATGTAATTATTTACTTGAATTTTTCACAGTGAGTGTCCCGTATCTCATTTCTAATTTATTAATATTTTTAACGAAAACAAAAATGTTAGGAAATATATGATTATAATTATATGTAGATTTCCCTGATACTTTTCTTTATGTTATATATTTTTTACTTGATGAAGACCTGTAATTCAACGTTGTATGGGGGAGAACTAACAGACATTTGTCTGATTACGCTGCACTGAATTTTGCTTATTCCATCCACTTTCAACTCCTGCACCCTCACCACATGAATGACTGCTAAACTTTTTCGCTTATTGAGTGAAGATCGGTTGAACGACTTATAGCTTGAAATCCTGTTTTTATCAAAATATTCATCATCAATCCGCTTGCTGACATTCAACCGGTAATTTTTGGGCTATGTTAATAACCAACGAAAAGGTGTACCCCCGATACCATCAACTCCGCTATCGTAATTATTTTAGAGAATGGAGAGAGATATGAGAGAGAGAGAGAGAGATGAGATAAAAAATAGGGGGGGGCCGCGTGACTGGGGTGAGACTCAATCTCTCGACGAGGCTTTCATATAATCCCGATACACACAGGTAAGTTCGTTCGATCGTTTAATTGTATGAAAAAACCAGTTCTCGTTAGATCACTGAAGTTAAGCAGTTTTGGGCGCGGTTAGTCCTTGGATGAGTGACCGTTCAGGAATACTACTAATTGCGTGCTGTTGGCGTGTCGTGGGTGTGGTGAGCCCACACTTATAGTTCTTTACTACAAGAAACTATCCACCTAGAAACACTGCCCGAATCGGGTAGTGTCACGCCTACCCCGCAAAGGGAAATGGCTTAATGGTATATAATATAATATAATATAATATAATCCTCGTCTTCGAGATTAAATACTTGTAGATATTTAGAGACAAATCCAGATTTCACGTTGCCTTTAATACAAGCATTTATTTTCTCGAAGAAAAATAAATGGGGTGAACAAATAGAATAATTCAAGACATAAATTGTTAATCCTCTCCCTCATTACCGAAGACCGTTATAGCGAATTTAGTTTGGTCTAATACTATAGGACGATTTTAAAATCGCGCTAAGCCATTTGACTTATCTGACCACCCTGTTCGACGCATAGTGTCAACGTCCACAGCCTGCAACGCAGCGGATAATGCTGCATGTTTGGTACTGTACGCTGAGGATATTTTTGTATCAATGCCTGCTCAGAAAAGGCAGGATGTAATCCATCGAGCTAGGGAATGTGGAGACGTTGGCCTATGCGGGTTTTTGAAACAAATAAATAATTTATTTTATTTTCGCTATATCTCTGTGGTTCTTGAGATGTAGGCTAAAAATGTGTTAGCCACACAGATGTTAGGTCTTTCCTTGAGAAAAAGGTAACTTCAGTAGAGATTGGAAATCATCCCAACGTGAAGTATTCATTCTGTCAGGTATCGTGACCCAAATTGATGAAGTGTCCTGATGAATCTGATTTATTTTGATCAGTGAGAAGGTTTGAAGTCTGTGAGCTGTAGCTGCTGCGAGAAGAGTTGTCATTTTTCCGCTGAGATGTTGCAGGCTTAAGGCATCATTTGCTTTCCTGATCATTTACCCGTTACCAGGGTAAGCTGCTTGGCTAGCGGATGAGAAAGCGACATTTTTGAAGTGCCGTTAATAATAACTTTTTTTATGGTTGGAAGAATGAGGGAAAAAGGGGAAAAGCATAGAAATTCAGGTCACCCCAATTGATAGCAAACGCGTTCATTGAAGATGCAAAAGGAACTCTTAACAATGAGCAATATTTTTCGCACTTTGCGTTGATACGAGAAGCAAAAAGATCGATTTTCGGTTCTCCATAACGAGTAACTATGCGGTTGAAAGCATAATTGGCAAGTTCCCATTCAGTATCGATATTATTGTTCCAGGACTCGCGATCCGCATCCGTATTTTCCCTGAAGGCATGTAGGATACAAATAGCCAAATTTTTTCAAACTCACACCACTGTCGAATCTGAAGAGCCGATTCATGCAGCTTGGGTACACGTGTGCCCCTCATTTTGTTGATATAAGAAATTGCAGTGGTGTTGTCAACACGAAGAAGAATTTCGCATTCTGATAACACTGTCCAATATGCTGATTGATGCTGTTTCAATTATATATTTTCAATTGCAAAATTTCACTATGAAATTTGAAGCATAATTAGTTTTCCATTAAGATTCACAACTATACTAATAATGTATACATATAACATACAATGTGAAATTTAATACACACTCGAACTTGGATTTCAGTAAAATTGATCCGCGGGGGGATTAGCATACTCAGTGATGCGTGATAAACCAGTATCGTAGCGATGAAACGATGTACCCTAACTGCCTAATTGGATAACTGCATCACGTTGCTCCAGACCAATCTCAGTCTTCATACGGCCCTGATGTTTACGTTTGGAGAGTCTGGTTTCAAGCCGAAGGTCATAACCAAACCCGTGTACCAATTCAAGTTCGACATTTTTTTTTAAGAATTTGTTATATAATACCTTTCAGTGCGTAATATACAATCTAATAATTTCAAAATAATTATAAAACTTAAATAACATAAATTCTAAATTTGGAATATATTTTGCATGGAAAGGAATTTTTCTGAGGCATTTATTGAATATTTTCAATGTGTAAAGAAACTAAAAACTTTGAACTGAACTCCTAAAAAAGTGTTAGAGTTGTGTTTTTGCTAACGCTCACCCTTTTTCCAGTATGACCCCTATACCAAAAACGCTGCCCCCCCCCCCCTAGAATTTCCCTTCTCGTCTACCTTTAGGGGTCAAAGGGACTACTGCTAGTAATGGGATATGATTCTAATTTCGCTTTTCATCTAATGGACAGAAAGGCTACTGGAAAAGGGGTTAGGCCGTTAGGATGTGCTCATACTCACCTCTATCTTTTTTTTCAGATTTAGACTCTTCAACAAAAAACGCTACAGCCTCAAATAGGTAGGGGTGTTTTTCTCTTTCGACTACACTCTTTCTATTATGGCTCCTCTATCAAACACCCTAACCCCTTGCATGCCCCATTTTTACCTCTCAATGTGTCTAGAAGGCATAACAAAGAAGGCTACCGAAAAGGAAATAGGGGTGTGTTATTATTTTCGACTACGCTTAATTAAAGCTAACTTTATTCCAGAATAGCCCCTATAAGAATTACGCAACCTCTGGTCTCTACAATGCCTTTTTTTGCATTTTTTTAAAGCGTAGTTTTTTTTTTATTTTGACATTGAAAATGAATTTTGCGGGTATTTTTATTTCCATTATTGTAACCAATTCATGGAGATACATCAACTTACGAGGTTTAAAAAATATCATATGTATTCGCCATTCATAACCTCAGTACTAAATCCGAGTTGAAGAATTTTTAAGTCGAAGTGATGAAAATGGAGAGAATTAGTAAATTGAAAAGTTACCAGTTTAAAAATTTAAGATTTATTTAAATTTCGAAACGTTTAAGAAATGAAATTAAAATGCCGAAGTACGTAGTTCAAATTTATGGTTATAGAGATTTAACCCAACTGTCGAATTACGCAGGAATTTTTGATACTCCATTAAGCCATCGCACAGCAAGGAATTATTTTAGGTTAACAATTCTTAGCATTGTGAAGAAACTTTAGTTTTCCCAATTAGCAAATCTCAAACAATTTTTTTGCACTGCGAAAAGAATTGTAACTCTAAAATATTTTCCAGTTTATAAAAAATATTGGGTATAAGCTTCGCTGTGGCAATTTATCGGCAAATCGAAGATCAGATTTACGGGCTGGGATTACGGATCACAATGATCCTTACGTTTAGGGTATTTGAATACGTCTCTACAGTAGGCGTTAGTCATATCATTGAAAAAATAACGATTATATCCTGCAACATGTGTCTGAGTAATTCATTTTTATTTGTAAAATAAGTACATTTTCAAGTGTGGAAATGAGACCACTACTAAGTGATTCTTCTTAACTTAAAAACACTTATAAAAGAACTTATTTTTCTTAAATATCAGAATGTTGAGACATTGTGAACAAATTCGTTTTTTATTAACTTGAACAATATTCGACTCTCTAGCGTCGAGAAATGACTACAAAACATCACGGTGCTACCAACAAACGATTTGAAGAAGAAAAATGGATGATTTATAATTTTTGGCTCATCTCCCATTACTTTCAGAAAAACTGCCGTAAATCAAAAAGTTGTTTGGCCTCTGGACTACCAAACATAGAAATGGGACTACTAAAGGATTCTGGTATGAAATATAAGATAAATTTTGGTAATGCCAAATTTTTTGGTCATCCTGGAAAACTTCGTTCTTTAATTATTCAAACAATTATGCACTCTCTAACGTCGAGACACGACTACCAAACATCACAATGTGACCACCAGACGATTTGGAAAAAAAAAATTGATGAATTATCATTTTTGAGTCATCCCCACTACTTTTAGAAACACTGCTATAAATGGAAAAAAATTCAAGTCACCAAACTACCAAACGTAGAAATGTTACAACCAAACGATTCTGCCTTGAAACCTAAATTAATTTTTTGGAATTTCAATTTTTCATTACTGTCGAACTTTGATTTTTAAATATTTAAAGAATTCTCTAATGCCGTTACAGGACTACCAAACACCACATTGCGACGAACAAACGATTTTAAGCAAAGAAATTTATGAATAATCAATTTTTCATGTTTTCCCCCACCCCATTGAAAAAAAATCTGTAATCTGAAAAGCTTTTGGTCAGTGGACTACCAATAGTTGAAATAGAGCTACCAAACGATTTTGCTTTCGGCTGCAGTTTGATTTTTCGGGCATTGTAATTATTTTGAATATGTCTTCGAGGGTTTTTTCCTTTGTTTATTTAAAAAACGAATGACTTTCTGAAGTCTAGAGTTGACTATCAAACGAAGACCAAACAGTCCCACAAAAAAGTGAGAAATTTTTACCTTTTGGTGCAGTGTGAAGTTGGGCCCCCAATTTTTATTTTCTTCAAACAAAGGGAAGGAATCACGACCAAACTATGGAAGTTGACTACTAAACCCTCTCTAACGACCACCAAACTATCCATTGTATAAAATTTGAAAATTTTTTATTTTTGGGTCAACTTCACATCGTTAATCAAGTACTCCTTTCCGGAGGAGCTTGTCTACAATTCAAATCAAAAGAAATATAGAAAATTAATTTAAGTTCATGCTTATTTCAAAACACATGCTTGAATACAGAAATAGAAATATTTTTATAAATCACTTAATACATTTTCCTCCAAATAAATCTAATTATTGGAATTTCTAGAAATTAACTTAAAACTAATGTACTAGAAATTAGTATGTTAAAAAACATGTTATTGTTATCATTGCATTAATAATCACCGAAGCGTTGAAAAATATTTACTTTCTTTATCTTCTATTTCGTCTTTGAATCATAAACACTATGTGGAATGAAACGTCTGCATTAAGCGCGTGAAAAATGTGTGCTTACCTCGAGGCTTCCATATTGTATACCAATTTTAACGCATTTGCTCCTCATTGTCTGAAAAATTCTTCAAGATGAGGGCAAAAGTAAGCTTCGCGCTTTTACTGAGTAAGTGATATTTATGAAATAAACAAATTATTAAAGATTCAGTAAATTAAAAAGATTACTTAAATTTCTTACATCTTAAAGTTGTTGCTGTACAATCAGATGGGATTTTAAGCTTAATTCTGAAATCCAGATCATGATGTTCAAACTTAGTTAGGTACTTAAAATAATTTTGTTCAAATCCAGAAAATTTTTGCTGACGTGTATTTGTTTTTCGGCGGTGGCTACGTGTACCGAACTTTCGGTATGAATTGCTGAATTCATCCGTACGAATAGCGGGACATGGAAAAGGAAATATTTTTACCGAAATTTCGGTACAAATATCGGGGTTTATTCGGCATGTGTGTAGGAAGTGCCTTGTTTTTACTGTGTTATTTAATTTAGCCTGATTGTAAAGCGGCCATATATAGAAACTTCCTGTTGGTCAGGTGAACATTGATAAAGAGCCAATTTTGATATATAATATTTTTATTTTTATAGAAATTGCAACTTCATTCTCGATCTCCTTTGTAATTTGCTTCGATCACAAGGATCATCCTTATGTAAGTGGTACCTCAATAAAATTAGTGTGATTATCCTAAAATAAAAAAATTAATATTACATAAACATACAGCCAGAGTTATTTGTTATATGAGAGGCGTTTTTTCTCTTTAGTTTGCTGTACTTTCTCAATAGTCGTGATAATATATGGTACGCATATTCAATGGTTACCTGAAATCGAAATTAAGCCAAATTTAAGCCTCGTAGGATTGTTCTATTTACTTTACGGGCTCACTGGTTTTGTCTATTAATGTAAAAACAAAATTGAATAATTGATGGTGTAACTTTTCAGTTTTTCCGTGAAGCACTTACCTCTCTAGTTTAGTAGAAATTATAAAGAATTAAATATTGGAATATTCAGAAACTAAAAAAGTTTCATGCTAACATATATCTTATTTCTTACAGTTTGGACCGACCGAACCGAAACCTATTCTTCCAGACGACGATCCTACGGTAATCCAAAGCAATTGCGAATCTGCCTGCAACGTAAGTATGAGAAGAATTTTCGTTTTTTCTGTTTTACATTGAAACCTTCACTTTTGCAATAAGCATTTGAATTAAATGCAAAAAATTTTATCTTTCCAGAGATCAGGAAAATATACACTTTGTGGAACTGATCGCTGCACGTATTCAGGTTATAAAGAATTAGAATGCGTCCATAAATGTGGTAGACGTAAGTTATACATCAAAATATATTCATTTATATAGAGAATATTTTCAATGCCAATAATCAAAATAATTTAAAGAAAAGCTTACCATAACACTATCCAAACATATCAGTTTCGAAAATAATTAATAATCATTACTATTATTATTCCAGCGGTCAAAAGATATATTGATGGAGAGTGTAAAAGTTTTACACCGCCTCCACCAAATGGCTGGATCCAGGTGAAGAAATGTGTCTGATGATCGAAAGTGGACAAAAAGCTTTTTCAGCATTTTTTCATTATTTAACTTTCAAATATATACATTTTCAAATCTGTTGATTGTATTTCAAATAAGAGTTTCAATATAAATATCAAGCAAAAAAGTATAGTATATGCTAAGTGTAACTTTAAACGAATAATTTGAGCATGTACCATTTTTTATTTGAAGATTCTCAATTATGTGTACATTATATGTAGAATGGCGTAAATAAATCTTATCCAATGCAGAAAGCAAAGTCATGTGTGCATTAATTTTTTGAAAAAATTGGAATAAATAATTTTGAAAAGTTTTCAAAACTTTATATCTTAGATTATTATCAGTCTGAACCAGTTTCTTTCCTAATATATGTTTGTATGACTTTAAAATTAAAATGGTGGTTCTGACACGACGGATTGATGTGAATTTTATTTTGTTCTTGCTTATAAACGTGAAACGTATATTACTGAAATCATATGTACCGGAAATAATAAAAATTTTATTTTTACCTAAAATGAGGTGTAAATAAATCTTAATGGAATACTGTAGCTTTAATTGACTCCGACGTCACAGAGAAATTAATGAATAATGAAAGTTAGTATTATAACACCACTGGCTTCGAAATGGTCTGACGGAAAAGTTATAAAGGCCAAAAAGGCTTTTACTAAAAGTTTAGACAGAAGTGGGTAATAGTGATGATTGGTAATTGGTAATTTTTGCATCTTACTAAGATGAATGATAGTCCGTATAATATGGAGAGCGATTTTCAAACACGTAATTCATTATTATTGTTGAAATGAATATCACTCAAGGTAAAAAATATTTACTTTTCTTATCCGGTACTTTGTTTTCGAATCATGAACATACGGAATGAAACCTTGATAATATGCGCATATGATAAACATTTACATTGCGGCTTTTATGTACGAGTACATTGTACATACCAAATTTCAAAAACTTCATTATCATTGTTTGAATATTTACGTCGTGAATAATTCTTCAAGTTGAGGGTGAAAGTAATCTTTGCCCTCAATTCTGTATTCAAAATGCGATATTCCTGTTTTGCAATTGACGTTTTACAATTGTTAGTTGCAAGCCACTTTATTTTTGACTCATACCTAAACCAATCGGGTCGTTGCAACAAGAAATTTCATCTATTCTTAAAGTTCAACTTAAAATATAAAAATGAATTATCATATTAATTATGAAGCAGCTAATTTTTGTGAAATATCTTTTTCTACTTGATTCTAAAATCTGTGTGTTTTTAAGTATCAAAATACAGTTACTGCTTGGTAGGAGCACCGCGTCAATAATCTGGCAACTGTTTCGACTTTTTTGATTTGAAATTCGAAGGGTATAGCTAATGAGGCTTTTAAAATCAACCTCCGATACTTTTCTTTGATTGGTAGAAGCAATTCAACAACTCAAGTTCATTGTAATATTTGGAATATTACTCATTTATTTTTCAATATTTTGCGAAATTAAGTATTTGAATTTTAAACTACATTTTCTTCCACCGATGTAATGAGTATCGGATATTTATTATTGAAAATTGCAATTGTTGTGATTTATGACACCCAGCTTGCTACATCTGAAGAACTCTAAATGAACCTGAGCTAAACTCCACTGCTACCGAAAAAGAAACTTTAGCAATCGTCTGGGCAGTTAAGCGGTTTCAACAAAGTTTTCTCGGACATAAATTCATAATACAAAAGGGCCATCAGGGTTTGACGTGGCTTTTCACCGTAAAAGACCCTCCTTCTAGGTTGATGAGGTGGAGATTTCAGATGGAAGGATATGCATACAAGATCGTGTATAAAAGGGAAGGAAAATACGGCAGCTGACGCGCTTTCGGGAATGTAAACTATTCAAGATCAAAATCTCTTGGAACATTTAGGAGAGAATGCACAAATCAATCAAGCAAATGACTCCCAAGAAGTCGATGACGATACATCATCATCATCAGGCGAAGATAACCAACCAATTTCTGAAAGATTGCGAAATCATGAACCGACAGATGACAAAGAAATTCAAATGATCACGCAATCTGGAAAAGGAACCGCCCGCCTAGTAAATTAGAAATCAAACCTGTTGTCACTGAAAAGAATTGGATTAAAATTAGGAAAAAAAATATTTTCACTTTGCTAAGAATCCAGTTACCAGACTCTGACAAAGAAAAATGGGTCAAACTGCTCTACACCAAAATTAAAGATTTCACCAGAAACAAAACCTGGAGCATACCTAAATTTCTCATGGAAGATCGCTTAATCAAAATGAGGGAACGTGTACGCATCGGAGATATGTTGAATTTTCTACTACAGAAGAAATTCACAGAACAGACATTTTTCCTGTGTGAACGACCTGACAAAAAATTAAGTGAAGAAGAGAAACAAAATCTGTTGAAGGAGGCACATGGAAACGTGGCCACTGGCCACTTTGGCGAGAATGAAACAACCAAGAGACTACGCGAACAAAAATCGTGAGAAAATATGGTGAAAGATGTGATCGACTTTGTTGAGAAATGTCAAACATGCCAATGCGAAAAACTGACCCGAATTCGTCCCAAGGTTGAAGCAGTCATTCCGGAAATGTCGACGCAGCCGAATGAAAAGATCGCGATGGACAGAGTTGGCCCATTACCAGAAACAACGAGTGGAAACAAATATATTTCATCTATTCAAGATGTGCTCACGAAATATATAATTCTTATAGCACTATGGGAAATGACGAGCGAAAGCATACTAACAAACCTGCTAGATCATTACATTTACATATTTACTTCTCCGAAGAACATCTTAACTGACCAGGGCGCTAACTTTGTATCGGAATTAGTTTAAAAATTTGAAAACCTTTTCAGAATCCAGTACATACAAACAACTGCTTTCCATCCACAAAGCAATGGAGCCCTCGAGAGAACTCACGGAACAATTAAAAATTTGTGAAACACATACATGGTCGATAATGAGATGGAATATGGCCAAAACTTGAACCTAATATGCTTAGCATTTAATCCCGCAGTTCACAAGAGTACAGGTTTAACGCCGCCGCCGTTTGAAATGACATTTGAAAGAAAAGCCAATTTACCTTCAGCCTTAGCAACAACCACGTCGTTAATCCATCAAGAATTGTTAGACATTTGGCGAAAGAAACATGGGAAATATTTAGATAAAGGAAGAACTGCCATTCAAAAGACACAGGAACGATTAAAAAGGCAGAAGGATGCAAAAATGATCATTACTTATCCTCTTTTAAAACCAAGAGATTTAGTATTATTGCATGATGATAGCAAAGCAACAAAATTAGAGAGTGAATGGCTTGGACCCTACACCATATGCAAACGCGTATCGGTTTATTGTATATTTTAGAAACCTCTGCTTTAATTTTCGTTGTACCACCAATAAGATAAAAAAACGAAATAATACCACAAGTTGTCACCTATGTATAAGAGAGTGCGCCTACAATAGATTTAAAGAGTAAGTTAGATAATAAAGCTGGCAAGTCTAGAAGGAAATAATCTATACAAATACGAAGAATTTTAGGAGAAATTCACTCTAACAGGGGAGGTGTAAAGCTAGAAAGAATAAGTAAAAATGTTCTAGCTTTATAAACGCACTCATCTAAAACAGAGTAGTTTCGCAGGCTAAGAATAGATAGATATCACTCCTTCTCTTTAAACTGATAAGAGCAGTAGACTGTACTCTTCTATCGTGGAACAGACCCGGCAGGGCCCCGGCCCCAAAGGCACCATTCCTTGTCTGACTGCTACGGAGTCAGCTTGTATTTCATCAAAATAAACTAACTGACGAGATCTACGAATCTGCGTCAGAACAAATTAAATTAAAGTGACTTTTTATTCAGGCCGTCACAGAAGAATCGTGCCATGTTTCGATGCAGAATCGTTTGGAAGTCCCATTTCTACGTTTGGTAGCCTGGTAGGCCAAACCTTTTCCAGTTACAGCAGTTTTTCTCAAAGTGGTGGGGGATGACCCTCATTCATTTTTTGTCTTCAAATCATTTAATAGTCACATACCGATTTTCAGTAGTCTTATCTCAAAGATATAAAGCTGGTGATTGTTTGAATAATTGAAAAACAAATTTTTACAGTAACAACAAATATTTTGAAATTTTTAAAAAATTAAGTCATTTTTTGAAGCAGAATCGTCTGGTAGTCCAGTGGCCCTATATTGATAAGGATGAATTACAAAATGAATATCAAAATTTTGAGTCATTGTGAACAAATTCGTTTTCTATTAATTAAAACAATAATCGACTCTCTAACGTTGATAAATGACTAGAAAACACCAGGGTGCGACCAACAAACGATTTGAAGATGAAAAAGGGATGATTTATAATTGTTGGGTCATCCCCCATCTCTTTAAGAAAAACTACCGTGAATCGAAGTTTTTTTGCCTCTGAACTACCAAACATAGAAATGGGACTAGCAAATGATTCTGGTAAAATATACTATAATTTTTGGTAGTGTCCAAATTTTTTGTCATCCCGGAAAACTTCGTTCTTTAATTATTCAAACAATTATCCGCTCTCTAACTGCTGTAAATGAAAAAGTTTTTGGGTCACCAAACTACCAATTTTAGAAATGTTACAACCAAACGGTTCTGCTTCAAACCCTGAAATAATTGTTTGGAACTTAAAAAAAAATTCTACTGTGAAAGTTTCTTTTTTAATTATTTAAACAATTGTCTACTCTATAATATCGTGACAGAACACCAAACATCACAGTGCGACCAACAAACAATTTGAAGCAAAACAATTCATGAATAATCAATTTTTTATGTTTTTCCCCACACCATTGAAAAAAAATCTGTAATTTGGAAATTTTTTTGGTCATTGGACCTCCAATAGTTGAAATGGGGCTATACCAAACGATCTTGCTTTCGGCTGCAGTTTGATTTTTTGGGTATTGTAATTATTTTAAGTATGACTTTGAGGGTTTTTCTTCTTTTTTTATTCACAAAAACTAACAACTCTCTAACATCGAGAGTTGACTTTCAAACGCTACCAAACGAAATCAAACAGTCCCACAAAAACAGTGAAAAATTTTGACCTTTTGGGGCAGTGTGAAGTTAGCCCCCAGATTTTTCTTTTCTTCAAAATAAGGGGAGGGAATAACGGACAAACTATGGAATTTTAAACTGTAGATTTTTCATGTCTTATGGTCCACATAATTCAAAAATAAATTTTGAGTCAAAAAACATTTTCCGACTCAGAATTTATTTTAATTAAAACTCCATTCTCAATCCTTCACGTACATTTCGGTGCAGTGCGTACCTTTATGAAAAGGATTGAGAATGGAGTTTGAATTAAAATGATTCTGAATTAGAAAATGTTTTTTTTTTACTCAAATTTTATTTTCCAATTATGTGGACCGTAAGACATAAGGAATCTACAATTTAAAATTCATTAACATTATCGGACGAAGAAAGGATTTATTTGTACTCGTCAAATCATCATACAAACTAT
Organism: Andricus quercusramuli; assembly: GCA_932178445.1. Lineage (NCBI taxonomy): Eukaryota > Metazoa > Arthropoda > Insecta > Hymenoptera > Cynipidae > Andricus > Andricus quercusramuli. The sequence continues at coordinate 560,879 of CAKNXH010000065.1, read as the reverse complement.
GGAAGTTGACTGCCAAACCCTCTCTGATGATCACCAAACGTTCCATGATATAAATTATAAAATCAATTAAGTACCCGTTTCCGGGCGAGCTTGTGCACAATTCAAATTAGAAGAAATATGAAAATGCAATTCAAGTTGTTGCTTATTTCAAAATACATTCATGAATACAGGAACCAAAATATTCATGTTCTTATAGTTTACTGAATAAATTTGCCTTCAAATGAATCTATTTATTTGAATTTCTAGAAATTAACTTAAAACTACTGTACTGAAAATTTGTATGTTAAGAAACATGTTATTGTTATGATTGCATGAATAAACACCAAAACGTTGAAAAATATTTACTTTTTTTATTTTCTACTTCGTCTTTGAATCATAAACACCATGTGAAATGAAACGTCTGTATTAAGCACGTGACAAATGTGTACTTACCTCTATGGTTCCTTAACCAGAATACAAAAACAAAATTTGAAAATCTTAATAAATTTCGGCTACACTCAGGTTCAAAGAAACCTTGTTGCAAAACTGGTTTGTGGTTGTTATATATATACACTATGGGTCAGATGCAAAAATGTTCAAAAGAAATTCATGCGTCTTAGAACAATCTAACTAATTCTGAAGACAAATCTGCATAAGATCTATAAACAATGCATGAAAATCGATTAATATAATATGCTTCATTTTGGGTTTTTTGCAAAAACTATGAGGCAGACGAAATATTGCACGGACAAAAATTGTTGATTTCAATAAGACCTAATAGTTTCAAAATCAATTTTCCTAAAATGTCGATAATTTCAGGAGATACAACATAATTTATGAACAAAAATTTAATTAACAATATCTAGAAAACAACCGTCAGTTCGCGAAAGTACCTCATACCGTCGGATTCAGCAGAAAGAATGAGTTGCAATTTGGCACACAGTTTCAGGGACCAAAAAGAAAGATCAAGTTCGTTAACCAGCAATTCTGGATAAAAATTTCAAGTAAGCGCATTTTCAACAGTTTTTATACTTTTTTTTCATGATTTATAAGTTTTATGTAATGTTATTCATAGTACTAGAGAAGTGGAACAGTTTATCCTGACGACTTTTTTTGATAAGTAGAAAATTATTAGAGTTATAGTATCTTCAAGATTAAAAAGAAAAACGAAAATAGACATTTGAAGCCAAACAACGCACGAAATAAAAAAAAGTCAGGAGTAGAAAAGCGTTGCTTTTTTAAAGCCTTAACAGATTATCAAAACAACCTGTTGAATTTCCTTCAAAAATCGAAATTTTAAATTTTGATCGCACAACAAATAATGGAAAATCAAAAATTCCATTTTACGGTCAAACTATGCAAGGTACAGAAAAAAAATGATTAAAAAAAAATTGTTCATTCGAAAAAGAGCTACAAATTTGTTATGATTCATTTTTTGAAAAGATGCGTAGTTTTTATTTCATTCGTAAAAAAACAAACTAAAAATTGAAATTTTGGACAAACGACACAAGCTATGAAAAATGTGAATAGACAAAAGTTGCTTTTCCGAAAAAGAGTGAAAACGCATTCAAATTTCTCATCAATAAGTTTCTGATAGGATGCATAATTTTTTTTCTTCTATCATCAAAGATAACATTCAAAATAAAAAAATTATTGAAAAAAAATGACGTGAGGTACGAGAAAAATTAATAGACAAAAGTTATTCACCCAAAAAATATGTACAAATTTGTTTTAAACTATTTTTATAACAATATATTGAAAATAGAAACAATAACTTTTTGGAAAAAGGACACAAGCTACAATAACATTTCATCAAGCAACATTTTTCGCCTAAATTATATCTATAAATTTGTTTAGAATCACCTTGCGCTATGATGCGTATCTTTAGTTCAAATCGTAAAAAATAACATTGAAAATAAATTAAATTTATGGAAAAACGACGCAAGTTGCAATAAAATTTTGAATAACATTTCTTTAATAGCATACACACTTTTTTAATTATAAAAAAAGTAAATGAAAATAATTTTTCTTCAATACCATTGCATATTATGAATTGTAATAATATACATTTATGGAAATGATAGATTTTTCAGGGTAGCTGACAATAAAAATTAGGGCAAACGAAGAAAGAAATATTAAAATAATCGTGAAAAATAAAATTGGTCTTATTTTGCAATATATGAATAAGCAACCTCAGACCGAGGTACATAAATAAATATAATAGAGAATATAATATACATTTGGTATGATAAAGTTGAATTCAATGTAGTAAAGTTCGCATTCTCGAGAAAATCGAGTGCGAAGCACGAGATATGTGATGAGAATGTGTTCCTTAAAGTCGAAGGAGCTTTAAAAAAAGAGAATTCACAATCACCCAATTACAGCTACACCCTAAAATGGGTAGGGGCGTTTTTCTCTTTCAACGGCACTTTTTCTATTATGGCCCCTCTATCAAACACCCTAAACCCTTGCATATCCCATTTTTACATCTCGGTGTATATAAAGGCATAATGAAGAAGGCTACCGAAACGGAAATAGGCGTGTGTTATTATTTTCAACTATGCATAATTAACACTACCGTTATTTCAGAGTAGCCCCTTTAAGAATTACGCAACCTCTGGTCTCTACGATGCCTTTTTCTGCATTCTTTTAAAGTGTAATTTAAAAAAAAAATTTGCATTGAAAATGAATTTGGCGGGTATTCTTATATCCATTTTTGTAACCAATTCATGAAAATACATAAATTTATTAATATATATGTTATTAATTAATTATTAAATTATATATGCGCGTATGATTTTGAAATTGAAATGGTTGTTCTGACTCGAAGGATTTATGTAAATTTAATTTTGTTCATGCTTATAAACGTGAAATGTAAATTACTAAAATCATAACTATAGGAATTAACAAAAATTTCATTTTGGATCTAAAATGGGGTGTAAATAAATCCTAATGGAATACAGTAGCTTCAATTAACTCTGACGTCACAGTGATGTTAATGAATAATAATAATTACTATTATTACACCACTGGTTTCAAAATGGTCTGACGGAAAAGTTATAAAGGCCAAAAAGCTGTAACCAAAACTTTGACCTAAGCTGGGTAATAGTGATGATTGGTCATTGGTAATTTTCACATCTAATTAAAATGAATGATAGTCCGTATAATATGGAAAGCGATTTTCAAACATGTAATTCTTTATTATTGTTGAAATAAATACCAATCAAGGTAAAAAAAATTTACTTTTCTTAGTCGGTACTTTGTTTTCGCATAATTAACATACGGAATGAAACCTTGATAATATGCACATATGAAAAACGTTTACCTTATTGCTTCTATGTATTACCAAATTTCTAGAACTTTATTATCATTGTTTGAATATTCACGTCGTAAGAATTCTTCAAGATGAAGGCAAAAGTAATCTTTGCCCTTAATTCTGTATTTAAAATGCGATAATCCTGTTTTGTAATTAACGTTTTACTATTGTTAGTTGCAAGCCACTTTTATTTTGAGTTATGCTTAAACCAATCGGGTTCTTGCAAAAAGAAATTTCATATATTTATAAAGTTCAACTTAACATATAAAAATGTATTACCATATTAATTATAGAGCAACTAATTCTTGTGAAATCTCTTTCTTTACTTGATTATAAAATCTGTATGTTTTTAAATGTCCATAATGAAATTGTATATTCATTCCATAAATTTATAAATTATACAAGAAACTTTTTCGTGATCAACATTTTGATCAAAATAATTGAGTACAATCCGTACATTATGTTAATTATTTTAAATATTCCTCAGAACTTCCAATTTTGTTTGGAAATTCGATGTATTCCTTCCATCTCAAATATTAATAAAATTCCACACATTTCAAGTTTTTGAAATTGCACGAATTGACAATCAAAATGAGACTGCGCCCTCAGAAATTGTAGAAAGAAAATTTAGGTCCAGGCAATAAGAATCGCAAATTTTCGTTTTCGGGTATGAAAAATCAAGACATATCGCAAAAAATCTTAAAGTCAGGACAGCTTTAAGAAATCAGGTCATGTCCTCTGACAAATCAGGACGTCTGGTCACCCTTGTGAAGTCCCCCCTTCATGCGCGGCAGCACAACGTAGTTTTTGAACGGCCCCTAATTTAAGCTTTCAGAAAAAAAAATAAGAAACTAGTTCATTTGCAGAATTAACAAATTGTTCGTTTTTTGTACATGAATATACAACTGTGCTGTCTTCAGTTCTAATGAAGATAACGAAGTGATTTAAATTAGAGGTATTTACTTAAACTATTTGTAAATTTGAAAAAAGTATGCAAGGGCGGTGCAGCCAGCTTGGATGCCATGGATAACTCCAGACATGTAAATTTCCAACCATGGAAATTCCATACACGGAAAACTGGACGGAAAGATAAAAAAAAAATTTACTTTTGCTTTAAAAATATATCTCTTGTCTGGATTCACTAAGTACCTGACCTTTGATGAAGAATTTGAATTTCCAAGTTTGCATGGGTCGTTACCATGGACTTGTAAAATTTTGATAAACACTGCCCGAACCAAAACTAAAAATCTTGTAAGGGAAAAATCCTGCTGCCCATTGGACACCGCAGCGATGACACTGCCCGCAAGGGATGTGTGGAATGATTCGCCTGTATAGGGCCGAAGGGGTATTGATGCCAGTAGGCGCGCTGCCTTGCAGGGGGACGTTAGGATACGAGGATGAAACTGTAATGTGTCTGACGACAAGTTGACATGGTCCTTGTCAGAGTCGGAAAGCTCCCATACTTAGACCTAGGGAGGTATGGGGGTTATCACTCCTGGGACAGTGGACTTACCTACGATCGGAATAGGATCCTAACGTGCGGATTATCTTGAAACTACCATGGCTAACTTGCAAAAACAAAAAACTACAGTTAAAGATCTAAGGGTGGGAACTCTAAACGCGCGTAGCCTAAGTACTGGCGGATTTAGCGAACTCATTAAGATAGCAAATGATTACAATACTGACTTAATAGCACTCCAGGAAACATGCTGGCCGGGCGATTTCGCGTCAATTTCTAAGGATAACTATACTTTTCACTATGGGGGAGCTAAGGAATGGAGACTGGGGACCGGTTTTCTTATTAATAAACGAATCTCGCAAGCGGTTATCGACATGCAATTCATTAACGATCGGTTATCATACATTGTACTGAAGGGTATTTTCAGCAAACAGGCATTAATCAATGTGCACTGCCCCACCGAGGACAAAGACGAAGACACTAAAGATCTCTTTTACGAAACAATCGAGCAGGTTTTCGACAAGTTCTCAGCTTTTGACGCAAAAATAGTATTGGGAGATTTCAACGCGAAAATTGGAAAAGAACCGATGTATAGACCTACAATAGGATCAGAAAGTTTGCATGAGGTCAGTAATGATAATGGAACTAGAGTAATAAACTTTGCAGCTTCAAAGAACCTCGTTGTCAAAAGCACATATTTCAAGCATAAAAATATACATAAGGCCACCTGGAGATCACCAGATGGTAACACTCACAATCAGATTGATCACGTTCTAATTGACAGAAGACGTCATACAAACATTCTCGATATAAGATCGTATAGGGGAGCGGATTTAAATTCAGACCATTTTCTCGTAATAGTAAAAATAAGATCTAGGCTAGCGATAACTAAGAAAACAAGCCGCACAGAGCCAACAGTTCGTTTCAATATAGATAAGTTCAAAACAGCAACAGAAACATTAAATTATCAAGTTGAGATTTCTAATAGCTTTGATGCTCTCCAAGAACAGAGAGACGATAACAATAATTACGAGGAGGACCCGGAAACCCTATGGAGCAATATAAAAAAGGCGGTAAAGACAGCCGCGAAACTTACGATAGGTTTAAAGAAAGTAACAAAAAGCAAACCATGGTATGACGAACAGTGCAAACTCGGGTTTGAAAAACGTTGGAAGGCCAAACTAAGTAGTTTACAAAATAAGTGCGATCAAACACATAAGAAGTATCTCGAGATTAGTAAAAGTACAAATAGGCTCTATAGATCCAAGAAAAGGGAGTGGGAAAAGAATAAAATACTAGCAATAGAAACGCATAATAAACAGAATAACCTGCGCGAGATGTACAGGGGAATAAATTTTATAAGGAAAGGCTTTCAAAGTAGAACGGAAGTAATGAGGGACGAAAGTGGCAATCTAGTAGCCGATGCGACAGAGAGACTGAATTTATGGAAAGAATATTTCGATAAACTATTAAATGTACGCGAAGCCCCCGTTGAAGGTAATCTCGGCGAAATCCACACTGCTGATCTATTAATTGATGATCCTGCTGATATAGAAATAGAAATGGCCATACAGAAGTTGAAAAATAACAAAGCCGCGGGCATCGATGACCTACCGGCTGAACTGATAAAAAATGGAGGCCCTTGCCTCAAAAGAAAAATTTGTAAATTAATACGCACAGTTTGGAAAACAGAACGCATTCCAGAGGAATGGAATGACTCTATTGTTATTCCTATCTTTAAAAAAGGCGATAAAATGAACTGTAACAATTATCGGGGAATTTCACTTGTGTCGTCGTGTTATAAGATCCTGTCCAATGTAATCTTAGGTAGGCTAACTCCTCTCGCCGAGGAAATCATTGGGGATTACCAGTGTGGATTCCGCCGAAACCGATCTACAAGCGATCAAATGTTCACAATTAGACAACTGCTAGAAAAAAAATGGGAATTTAATGAAGCAGTGCATCAGCTATTTATCGATTTTAAAAAAGCTTACGACTCTATTATACGCGCGCGAATGTACTGGATCCTGGAGTTCTTGGGTGTGCCAAGAAAATTGGTTAGACTTATCGAAATTTGCTTAAGCGGCAGTAGGGGAAGAGTACGCGTAAACGGAAGGTTATCTGAAGAGTTTTCGATCCGCGATGGTCTGAAACAGGGCGATGCACTTTCGTGCGTCCTTTTTAACTTAGTTTTAGAATACGTGGTTAGGCAAGTGCAGGCGAATCCGACCGGTGCTACCCTCAATGGGGTAATACAAATTCTTGGATATGCGGATGATCTCGACATACTAGGGGATGATAAAGAAACGGTAGCAAAAAATGCAGAAATCTTGATCACAAAAGCCAAAGATATTGGCTTGGAGGTTAGCGAAACGAAAACAAAATATATGACCGTCGTCAGATCTGAACAAAGTAATCAAGACGGGGATCTAACAGCCGGAAATATGAAATTCGAAAGGGTTAGCGAGTTTAAATACCTCGGGTCAATTATAACTAGCGAAAATAAGATCAAAACGGAAATCAACGCGCGATTGCACGCTGGCAATGGGTGCTATTATGCAGCAAACACACTATTAAAATCGCGATTGCTATCTAGAAACATCAAAGTAAGAATCTACAAAACAATAATAATGCCGGTCGTCATGTACGGGTGCGAAACGTGGGCGCTGACGAAAGGAGAGGAGAATAGGTTTAGAGTTTTTGAGAATAAAGTACTTAGAAAAATCTATGGTTCAAAAAGGGACGAAGAGACCGGCGAATGGAGAAAACTGCATAATGATGAGCTGCATGCTCTCTACGGGTCAGCAAATATTAATAGAGTAATGAAAGCGCGTAAACTAAGATGGGCGGGGCATGTAGCAAGAATGGGAAATGAAAGAACAGTGGCGCAAGTTTTAAGAGGGAGACCGATTGGTAAGAGACCCTTAGGCAGACCGAGAAACAGATGGGAGAAAAATGTAAGGGATGATTTAAAAGAACTAGGACATGATTACTTAAACTGGATGGAGGATGCACAGGATAGAGATGTGTGGCGGTCTCGGGTAGATGAGGCAATGAACTTTCGAGTTCGAACTGCTAATCTATAATAATAATAATAGTCTTGAATTTATTGTTCTGGAGTTGTCGCTCAACAGGGGGTGCACGCCAAGTCCGTCCGTCTGGTGACGGGATTTCCCCTGAAACGGTTCAGTATAAAATAAATATTTTATACTTATAAAATTTACTTAAGAGCGGGTAAGAAATAAAATAAATACGCTACTGAATGACTTGCGAATTCCCGGGCGAAAGAGTTATATAGATCGCATGTAACACTATGCGAAACAGGTGCGGTTGCGTGCGCAACCTGTACGATAAGAGGGGATGCGAGGACCCGCGACGACGGGACCTGTGTGATTACCAAGGATCACTCGAATCGCCAGTCTGCGCTGAACAGTTCTGGAGAACACCACGTTCAGCGTTTGACGCTCAATTTGCATACGCGATTAGGAATTTTTGCACACCGTTACAGAAGGTCGCGATTTAGGACAAGGGAGGTAAGAGACTCGTGAGGAGACATTAAAAAACCCTTGAGTGATTTCTTTTTGTAATTCCTTGGCTGTAATTTTTATGATGTTTTTACAAATATGACTTTCAGTGATTGACCAAACCCATAAATTTTCATGGTCAGGACAAATTGAGGCTGGATTGGAGACTCACGTCGTTCATTCTTCTTCAACCCACTAAATGTGGGAGATTAAGAATGCCAATATAGTTGCTTCAAATTGGTCCTGATTTTTTTCGTGACAGTTTTGGGTTTGCGAAAGAAATTTTGATAGTTGATCGGTGATGTGTAAGCGAAATTCAGGTATCACTATTCAGAGTATCAACCCTTTTTCATACGGGAGCTTATCTGAGTAGGATAGAGAAACGCTTGGCACAGTAGAATCACAAATTAACTATCAATATCTTTGATAGAAAAATCCATGGTACCTTAGGAATTAATAAAATTCCCAACATGGGCCCATGAATTATTCCAATTCAAGGAGTACAGGTCACTGAAAGGTAGATCATTCTTTTCTTTTTAAATTAATATGGGCGTTGCTTGAAGGGCCCAGGATAAAGTCTCATCTTTTGGATTAAAAAAAAAACATGGTAGGAAAATGAGACAAAATTTTGTATAGTAAACAAAGCACTAGGGTTTGCACAAAATAGCGTCTCATTTGTAGCTTCATTAAGATTGGTGTTTTAGTGTTTCCTGAAGGGAGAAAAATAATTTAACACTCCGCTCAAAACCAAGCACATTAACGGGATCAATACGCGTCGACACCCGTAAGCTTAAAATTGGGAGAAAAGGGCTTAATCAAGCGTGACCACTCTAAATTAATTGAGGATAATCGACACAATTCTGACTTCGCTTCTGTGATCCCACCGCCCATGGAATAAAAAAAAATATAAATTCATTAATTCTATTGCTAAAAAATCGATGAAATGAGTCGAAATCGCAATAGAATCAAAGTTTTTGAGTCATCCGCCGTGGTTGAGCTGAGATCCGTGGAAAATTACATTTGCCAAGACTTTTTAATTGCTAATTACTTTCGCTTTAAAAGCTTACACGTAAGGAAAAGTATTGAGATTCGTCCAGGGGAAAATGGTGCGCCCATTCCGGTTCCTAGGGTGTCACTTTTGGTTAGCTTGAATAACAGGGTGGTAAGGGCTAATTTTAATGTTCTTCCAAAACTTGACCCAGTTTGTATAATTGGTCTCGAGTTATTGGACAAAATATATTAAAAGCAAGTCAGATGTATAATTTTCGGCAATCTTCAATATTGTTTAGAAGATTCTGAATTGCGACAATACTATTAAATAACATAAGAAAATGCCCATATTTCTATAGGATTCAAGCTTAAAGAAAATAAAATCTCAGTAATCTTGGTAAAATCAACATTATTGGATCTCAGCTCAATGTCGGATGACATTATTAATAAAATTAAAACGATAAGAGTAAAAATAGAGAACGATAACGTTACACCCCCTATGGTTAATGTTATTTCCACTCTTTTCGGTTACTTTGAAAATATACCTGGGTCAGGAACAGAGACACAATTAGGTCAGAGTCCTCAGTTTCAGATTGCACTTTGCACTGAGAAAATCTCTCTTAAAATCAAAATGGTCCAGCGTAAACGGAGTGACTGTCAGACACGAATGTTAGCAAAAGAGAAGAAGTTGAAGAAGCAAAAAGTGATTAAAAAAACGCGGCTTTTACACAATTTTTTTGTTGTGTTAGAAAAATGATAGCTTTAGCTCTTATTGTTATAATAGTGCGAATAAAAATTGTGATTTCGAAAATGGGAGCGAAAACAACTTATAAATAGGAAGAAAAAAAAATTCTCAGGGACCTTATTACTTAAATTACGTAACTCATGCACGTAATTTTTGCAAATTTGCAAAATCTTTCCCCTGAAGATTATTTTTACATTCTCATTCTAATGAGAAGGTATTGGTTTTATGCAAAATTTGATTTGGTCGGTTTTCATCAAATCTCCACGTTTTGAGACCCCCTGAGCTAGAAAAAAAGGTTTTTACCAAGGTGTCTGTCTGTCTGTAGTCTGTCTGTCTGTAGGCACGATAACTTTCGAAAAAATAATCAGATTGGGTTGTGCTTTGGCACACTTTTTTAGGGCCCAAAAAGAAAGAACAAGTTCGTTAACCAACTAGTTTGGATGAAAATTCAAAAAGTGAGCACATTTTGAAAATTTTTGAGACCATTTTTTTCAAAATTCAAAAATTCTATGTACGAATATTCATAGTACTTCAAAACTCGAACAATTTATCTCAATGACTTTTTCGGATAAAAAGAAAATTACCGGAGTTATAGCATTTTCAAAATTACAAAAAACAAACGTAAATTAACATTTTATGCCGAAAAACGCACGATATGGGAAAAAGTCAAGAAGAGGAAAATGTTTCTTCTTGAACACCCTACAATATTTCCTTCACAACTTTTTGAATTTTTTGAAAAATCAAAAATCCAAATTTTGATCACACAAAAAAAAATGAAAAATCAATAATTTCATATTGCTGTCAAACTATTCAAGATACGACCAAAGATGAATGAAACAAAAGTATGCACCCAAAAAAGATCTCCAAATTTGTTATCATTCACTTTTTGATATGATGCGTAGTTTTTGTTTTATTCGTAAAAGACAGCATTGGAAATAGTAAAATTAAATTTTTAGACGAATAACACAAGCTACGAGAAAAATGACAGAGACAAAATTTGTTCATCCAAAGAAGAGGTACAAATTTGTTATAAATCGTGTTCTAATAGGATGCGTAGTTTTTGTTTTATTCGTGACTTTTTCATTTCAATCATACGGTGCACAGAACCGAGCGTGGAACGCAAGGTTCAAATGATTTCCAAATCACATATCGAGCGCGAAGCGCGAGTGTCTGGATGAGAATGTGTTCCTTAAGGTCGATAGAACCTTGAGTAAATAAAGTTCCATTTCATTCTAAAATGAAAACAAATTTAACAATCACTTCATATCGAGAGGTTTTGACAATTTCATAAAATTTGCAAATAAACTTTTTCTTTCCATCAAAGTCGAACACGAAGTTCAAAAATCTAGAGAAACCGAGCGTAAAGCGTGATGTAAATACGTCCGAGCGCGTAGCGCGAGGTGCATGTATAATCGAGCGCGAAGCGCGAGATAAATATATGATCGAGCGCGAAGCGCGAGATCCAACAGTCGTGCGCCCTAGGCGCGCTCAAACTTGCGAGCGAAGCGAGCCGCGCGCGAAGCGCGCGATGAGAATGTGCCCGCCATGCGGGCAGATTTTATTTTGTTATAAATATTATTATATGCTTAAAAATTTAACAATTTTCTTTAAAAAAACTTAAATTTTTTTCAAAAACAACTGTTTTGTTAAAAATTAATCTTTTTGGGTTGAAAATTCAACTTCTCTCGTAAAATATTAACCTTCTGTTTAAAATTCATAGTTTGTTGCTGATAAGTCAACTGAAATATTTTTGAAAAAAAAAATTTTTCTGAAAACTTGTCTTTTTAATTTGAAAGTGCATCCTTTTTGGTAGAAATATTGCATCTTTCTTGACAAAAATGCAATTTTTTTGTTGAAAATTCAACTATTTCCTAGAAAATTTACTTTTTGTTTAAAATTTGTATTTTTCTGTAGAAAAGTTTATTGAAATCCTTTTGGATGAAAATTCAACTCTTTTTTGAAAATTTGTCTTTTTGATTTAAAAATTCACTTTCTTTAGTAGAATTTTTTTATTTTTCTTGGACAAAAATGCAACTGTTCGGTTGAAAATTTAATAATCTTGTCAAAAAGTCATACTTTTTGGTTAAAAATTCGACTATTTAGCAGAAAATTAACTTATAGATTACAATTCTGTCTGTAGGCAAGATAGCTTTCGAAAAAATGATCAGATTGGATTGACCTTGTGTAAATTTCTTCAATCCCTTAAAGAAAAGAACAAGTTCGTTAGTCAGCTATTTTTGAATAAAATTCAAAAAGTTGAAGCATTTTTAAAATTTTTGAAATCATTTTTTTTTTTTTTTTGAGACATCAAAATGCTATGTACGGCAATTCACAGTACTCAAAAAACTGAACAATTTATCTCCACGACTTTTTCCGAAAAAAAAGAACACCATCAGAGTTATAGCATTTTCAAAATCCAAAAAAACTGACTGAAATCAACATTTTAAGCCAAACAACGTACCATATCTCTCTTCTTTCTGAATTTTCTTGAAAAATCAAAAATTCAGATTTTGACCCCATGAAACATATAAAAAATAAACTAAAAATTCCATTTTGCTCCCAGACTATGCAAGATACGAAAAAAAATTATTTGACAAAAATTAATCATTCAAGAAAGATCTACAAATTTGTTGTTAATTATTTTTTATAGGACGCGTAGTTTCTGTTTTAATCGTGAAAAATGACATAAAATAAACGAAAAATCCGATATTTCATCTTTTTTTGAATAAAAATGCAACCATTGGATAGAGAAGTGACCAATTTTGTTAAAAAGTCATTCTTTTTGGGTAAAAATCCGTCTTTTTTAATTGAAAGTTCAATTTTTTTCGTACAAACTTATTTCTTGGTAAAAAATTCATATTTTTTGATTGTGAAAAGTCAACTAAAATCTTTTTTAACAGGAAGTTCAACTTTTTTTTTTTTAATTTATCTTTTCGATTTATAAATTCTCTTGCTTTGGTAGGAATGTCTTTTTTTACATGAAAATTTATCTTTTTGGTTAAAAATTATTCTTCCTTGCTTGAGTGTTCAACTTTTTTTTTTCAAAGATATGGTTGAATCACTTTGTTAAGAAATCATTTTTTTCAAGAGTTATATCTTTAGTTGAAAATTCATTCATTTAAATAAAATTATAAACGCATTTATCTGCAGGAATGATGTACGAAGAAGAACCTTCACGTTAAAATTTAAAAAAATTAGGACAATTTTTTTACCGCCGGCCCTGGAAGTATGTGCTTATTTTTCTCTTCGAGCAAATTGCGATATTTGCAGACAGTTTTTTATACTGGAAAGCAAGTGTAAGAAACTAGCGGGGTGGCTTTTTTCATGGAGTCGACCTCGTCTTTCCTCAACATGTGCTTCCAAGAAAGACGAGGACGATCCCATAAAAAAGCCACCCCGCTGGTTCCTTACACTTGCTTTCGAGTATAAAAAACCGTCTCCAAATATCGCAATTTGCACTAAGAGATAAAGAAGCACATACTTCTTTCAAATTGTGAATATTTACAAATAGTTTTTCTATTTACTCTTTAAATTACCTCTAATTTGAATCATTTCATTATCTTAATTAAAACTGAAGATAGTACTGTTGTATATTTATGTACAAAAAACAAACAATTTGTTATATTGTGTCAAATTTCCCTACTTTTCAACAGATTTTCGGATCTGTGAGCTATAAAATTTCTTTTGGCATGTTTGTTTCAGGCTCATTAACGTACAAAATGTTGACCTTTAAAATTTTCCTTCATTAATTGAGCTACCATTTTTTCTTCACTTACTTTTTTAACTTCAAAGCCAGACGACTCGAATTTTCTCGTCGATAGTAGTGTAGTCGTAGTACTTTATGGATAATGTTTGTTGGCTGAAGAATATTAAAAATTTTTGAAAAATCTGGTAGTATTTCTGGCATTTTTTAAACAAAATTCTGTTTTATATAATTATAATTATTATTACTAGTTCTGGGTTGAGACCTTAGCAGCCCCTGACGCTTGGGTAATCCCGTTGCGTCGCCTTGTGAGCCTAAGCGTGACCCCATAGCCCTCTCCATTAGGAGAGGACCGCAGCCACGCTATTGGGTGATATCTCTGACTCACTGATAAAGTAATTACCTGTGAGTGTTAGACGTTTCCCCGCAATCGCAGGGCAGTAACAAAGGATGTGATAATAAAATATTACAGAAATTAAAATTTGAAAATTTTCACCAAAAAACTACAACAAAATTTTGATTAGATTTTTGACGGAATAGGCCTTTTTTTATTTTTCATTTTTTTGGTGAATAATATTCCTTGTTCTTTATTCATCTTTCATTTTGAAAAAACTTGATGGTCCCTCATCTGGTTCGCGAGTTATGAATATTTAAAGAACAGTGGAATCTATGTGTCGCGTGGGTGACTGCAGCGTTGCAATGCCTGCTGTCCGCCTAGCTGCTGCGTTGCACAAGCATTCAAATGGAATGCTGCTATTAAAATATTCATATCTCGTGAACCAGATGAGTGTCCATAAAGTTTTTTTAAATGAAAGACAAAAGAACAAGCAATATTATTCTACAGAAAAATACAAAATAGCGTATTCCATCGAAAATCGAATCGCTTTTTTCTGTTACTTTTTTTTTATGTGAAAATTTTGAATTTTTTTGCATTCATATTTCAAAAAAAATAGCATCTTGTTTTACAAAATTCCTATAAGTTTTATTAGAATCCGAAAAAATGTCGAAAATATTACAATTTGAAAAAAATCGCCATCAAACTTCTAAATAGTGTACCTCACAGAATTTTCGAAATTTTTGAAAATTCTTTGGGCAAAAAACATGAGCCATAAAGTACTATAACTACACTAAGTTTCATGAAAATCGATAAGATGGCTACCAAGACAGATATTTCTGAGGGAATTTATTTAAATTCCGTAAGGGCTCAAGGAGTGAGAGGTCAAGAAATTTTGTTACGATTTATTACGGTAGGGGGAAAGGGGTCCTTTTTTCCTGTACGTGATTTTTGGAAATTTGCAAATGGAACAAATAAATCGCAGTCATTTTATGTCCAGAAATTTGATATGAATTTAACTTTACGTGCAAAAAAAATTGATGAGTGAAAAACGGACCTAGTCATCAACAATTAAAAAAAGTCAGGGAATTTATCGGTCAGGAAAAGTCAGGGATTTACTGAAAACAATTTTCAAATAAAATTGTTTTATTCTGTTTATAAAAGATCGTAGATTAGAAATGTAGCAAGTTTTATTTACTGATCTATACAAATTCATGACCAGGAAAAATTAGAGAATTTTAAAAATGAAGTTTTGCGGTAACCCTGATATAATATATTCTTGTTAGTAACTTATTTGCCTTGTATTTATATTTATATTTCTTTTGCATTAGCAGCTGCTTCCTCCTGAAGATTATCTTTTTAGTTATGAATATGTTTAGTAAATTAAATTTAAAATGAAATTGAATATTTTTAGTTAATTCTGTTGAAAAATTCAACAATTTTGTTAAAAAGTCACCCTCTCTGATTGAAAATTCAACTGTTTTGTTGAAAATTTGTCTTTTTGGATTGAAAATTTAACAATTTTTTAGAAAATTTACGTTTTGATTAAAATTCATTTTTTGGTGAGAGGAAGACAAATTAAATATTTTCTAGATAACAATTCAAATATTTTTTGGAAATTTCTCTTTTTAATTTATAAACACATCCATTTTGTTAGAAATTGCATCTTTCTTGGATGAAAATGCAACTCTTCGGTTGAAAATTCAATAATTTTATTAGAAGAGTCATCCTTTTTGGTTGAAAATCTTTTTTGGAAAACGGATCACTTTGTTAAGAAATTAGTTCTTTGTTAAAGATTCACATTTGTAGTTTAAAATTCACCTCTTTGGTTGAAATTTCAACTATTTTGTTCAAAAGTAATTTTTTGGTGAAAATTAATATTTTATGGTTGAAAACGCAATTTTCGTACAGAAAATTCGTCTTTTGGTATGAAGGCTCAGCTGTTACGGTGATTTTATTTTATTTCATGACTGAAAAATCTTGTTTTGTTGAAAATGCGTATTTTTGGTTGAAATATCAACTATTACACTTTTTGTTTGAAAATTATCTTTTCAGGTTGAAAATCAAATTATTTTGTTGCTAAATTGAGTGTTTGGTTGAAAATTCAAATTTTCCGTTAAGAATTCATCTTTTATGACGAAAAAGCCATTTTTCGTTTGTTTAAAATAAATAAAGAAATTTGAAAATTTTTAATTTATATCCGAATTATTGTTTTATTCCATTTATAAAAGATCACATGTTAAAAATATCACAAGATTAAAATGCTGGTATTTAAACGTTCGTGATCGAAGAAAATAAAAAATGGGTCAAGTAAAAATCAGGGAATTTTGAGAATGAACTTTTCACCCTGCAAAGCACGTATTATCTGAAAAACAAAAAATCCATCAAACCTGTGCATTGAAAATAATTGAACCATTGAAATATGTTGTACAACAATCAGAAGAAATGATTTATTAACCATGTTAATATTCAAATAAAAGCTAACGAAATTATACGAAAAAATATCTAAATAGATTAAAGTTTCCCGGGATTCCCCGAGATAGCGGCAACCCGGCGTGCATTCGTGCACACACAAAAAAAAACAAATTATGTCACAACACAAACCTAACCTCTTTCTGTCTAAACATTTTATCTCCCTCAAAACAAGTCTGACCATTCTGTGCACGAGACAAGTCAAATTAATAAAAATAGAAAGTAAAGTGAAAGACCCTTTGAATTTCGTGCCTCCAGTTAAGCAGTATTTGTCTTTTATTATACTTTTATGATTTTTTTCGCACAAAAAGTGCATCAAGTGCGCTGCGCAGAAAGTGCACGATGCAAATCGTGATTCACAAAAAGTGCGAAGTGTGAGTGGCTCTCGAATCGAATTCTCCGTGATTCACGGAAATCTCGCCCACATTCACGAGTGTTCACACAAGCCACAAATTCGATACATAAATAAAATGAGTGTCACTGTTTACGAGTGTGTGTTCTAGTGACGTAGTAAGTAGCGTAAGTCAGCGAGCGAGACACGAGGTGACCGAAATACAACACAATTTCCGAGGATGGGTCGAATGATAAACAACACAGAGTCGTGCGAGTCATGCCCTTCTGGGGCGTACAAATGACCTTAAAAGTGCAAAATCGTGATGGCAAGTGACAACTAACTTTTGGTGACGTACTCGTGCTGCATTCGTCGGAGGTTCGAAAAAAGCAAGAAAAAATCTGGCGAACCGAGCAAGAAGACTTCGAAAAAAGAGAAGAAGGCGAAGAAGAATGTCAGTGTGTTTAAGACAGGTATGCTACAATCATAATATCGCTGATGAATCGATAGAAATGTGACGGCCATCCCCAACCTACAAATCCCTTTTTTCCCGTTATCTGAGTTAAAAGGCCCCTTCTCTCCCTCCTAACGTATTCCTTTTAAATTTGATCTATGTCCTCATTTTCCTCAGTAACCTTGATTAGTTCTTCGACATTCATCTTTTTTACTTTCTTGAACATGCGGCAGGCGTTCCTCGGGTTTATTTGGAGGTTACGTTTTCTATCACGAGGATCATGTGCATGCGAGACGCAATTCCTATCGGAAATTTCTAAAGAGTCCGTAGGAAAGTGCATTGTCTTTTGCTCAAATTATGTTCTAGTCACAGTAGATGCTTTTATTTGCATTTTTTGAGTTTCGATTTATTGTTAACAGACAGTGCCATATGTAGGCACGTCGCCAAAAAGAATTCTTCGGGGTGGGGCCTAGACGAGGAGGGTAGGGTCACAAATTTAAAATTACGATTCTCGCAGACGTCTAGTTTATTTTTAGACTCGAAACACTTTTTAAATTTCATTCTTAGAAGGTAGTGCCTGAATAAAATTGACAGTCAATTTCAGTGAATTGGAATTATCTATCGAGGGAGATAAAAGTCTTATTTGTGTCAAATAAATACATTTTTTCATGTACGAAATATTAATGAGGCAAAGTTTATTAAATTTCATAACTGTAGCTATGACGCAATGTGTTTGTAAACAGAGGATTACGATAATCGCTTGGTTTCTGCAATGATTCAAGATTTAAAATTCATTCATATATTGATCTCATTAATTGAAACAGTTTTTTCAGGCGAGAGTAAGTAATATTAGATTTTTTTAGCACACAGTCATTCATAATCTTCTTATATTTTTAAAAAAGTCTTCGGATTTTTGTTGAAGGGATTTAATTTGTGATTTTTGTCTCTTTTCAGTTAAAACCAGATTTTTGGGATCACACTCTCCTGTTATGCAGACGCAATCGTTTGCACAGTTTGTTACGTACTAAGTGTATTTCTAAGAGTATATACATGGATGAACTGTGATTTTAAGAGGTATACGTTCAAATTAGCCCTTGTGCCATTTTATTCCACTCAAGAGATTCGGAAGTATTCACGTTTCATAGATTATTTATAAGCATTGAGAATTAGAAACTCTGTAGATACAATTGCATCTTCACAATGGAAGGAAATCATATTTACAAACCTGAGACTATCATGACTGATGTCAGCATGCAGGACTTGCAAAAGCTTCTCGTCTACTTTTCGAAAAACACCTATAAAGCACGAGATGCTG
Source organism: Andricus quercusramuli (assembly GCA_932178445.1). Taxonomy (NCBI): domain Eukaryota; kingdom Metazoa; phylum Arthropoda; class Insecta; order Hymenoptera; family Cynipidae; genus Andricus; species Andricus quercusramuli. The sequence goes on along the minus strand of CAKNXH010000065.1, from coordinate 542,257 downwards.
ACAATACGGTAATCTATTTAATCAATACATGCATCGTCCATTTCTAAATTTTAATTCATAAAACAGGGTGGCCGCAGGCCAGGGGAAATTAGAGAAAAGTCTGGGAACTATTTTGGTCCGAGAGAAGTCAGGGATATTGAAAAAATTGCACTTTTTAAAATGAAAAGATCATTACAGTCACTTTTCTCTCAGTAAATTAACCCATGTGTTAACCACTATTAAATTCAGGTCTATACCTTTTTCTGAATTTGCCTGAATTCTTTTGAAATATTTTAGGGGCCAAATACATTTCAAATCAGGCAGGGCTCTGACTTGAAATCGCAGAATGTCTCGGGGACGAAAGATGTTGTTTTTTTAGAGGAAATTAGGCGATACGTACTTTTCCGATTTGCAAAAAAATGTCACGAAAGTTATGGGTATTTGAATGTTGTGCTTTGTTTTTCAAAAAACTTGATTTTTTAAAACTTCTACATCTTTATTATGTTATTTTTGATTCTAATAGCGTTCAACTCGTACTTTGGCCATGAAGATATCTTGTAAGTTTGATGTTTGCTAAATAACTTTTGTAGCCAGGAGAATTCTTTTTTCTTACCATCGAATTCCCTACTTTTTCTTGGGACGAATGACAGGTAACAAAAAAATTGTCACATAAAAGTTTGCACATCTAAAAAAAAAAAATATTTATTGTTCTTTTTCGATATCTTTTATAGTTTACGAGAAAAATTCAAAAATTACATTTTTAGGAAAAAATTTCTCTTGGCCTTAAAAGTGGTCCAGCCCGCATGATGCTGATAAGATGCCTTTCTTCTGTTAGTAGAACATTTTTTTAAATATTTGGAAAAGTGAAAAAGGTGGGGTTTTCCAGAAAATATATTTTTTTCCATGTTTTCAAAATTTGAAGAAAAAAATAAAGATTTTCTTGAAAACCACCGAGAAAAAGTAGAAAATCCGATAGTAAGAAAAAAGAATTCTCCTGGCTACAAAAGTTATTTAGCAAGCATCAAACTTACGAGATATCTTCATTATCAAATTACAAGTTGAAGAAAAAAATGGCAAGAAATTTAAAGCTGGGTTTTTTGAGAAAATCAATTCTTAATTTTTTCAGAAAAACCTCGGCAATTTTGTTAAGTTTAAACCTTTTTCCAATTTTCTCATAGATTTTGAAAGAACACGATAAATGCTATTAGAATCAAAAATAAAATATTCAATATCTCAATTGGGTCAAAAGTTATAAAGGTTTAGAAAAAAATCGAGTTTTTTGGAAAACAGCACAAAATTCAAATACGCATAATTTTTGAGACATTTTTTTTGCAAATCAGAAAAATACTTATCGCCTAATTTCCTCTAGAAAACAACTAATTTCGTCCCCGAGACATTTTGCGATTTCAAGTGCAGAACACTGCTTGAATTGAATTGGATTCGGTAGAGGGTATTTTTAAAAATTCCAAGAACTTTGAAACGATTCCAAAGTATTTGAAAGATTTTACGCTATTTTTAAATCATCCAAGGAATTTTCAAGAGCTTTAAAAAGTTTTAAAAGATTTTAAGTGGTTTCAAAGGATTTGAAATATTTCAGGGCATTCACAAATATTCCAAGGAATTTTGAAGTGATTCATGAAATTTCAAGGAATTAGCAAGGATTTGAATGATTTTGAAGAGATTTAAAATGTTTCAATTGGGTTCTCAAGAATTTCCTAGAATTTCTGAAGATATGGAAATTTAATGATTGGAAGGGATGTTAAAAGCTCGCAAGATATTTAAATAATTTTTCCAAGATTTAAGGAAATATCAGATTTCATGTAATTTTACGTGATTTTCTATTATTTCAATGGGTTTTAAAGGAATTTTAAAGAATGCTACCGATCTTTAGGTATTATTCAAAATTTCAAAGGCATTAAAAAGTTTCAAGGGATTTTAAAGAATTAAAAATATTTTATAGATTTTTTGTTCAAATTCCGTTGAATTTTTAATAGCTTCAGAAAATTCCAAGGGATTTAAAAAGATTTTAAGGTATTTTAAATTATTCCAAGGCATTTTAAAAATATTTAAACATTTGTAAATGGTTTCACAGGATTTGAAATACTCCAGGAAATTTAAAAACATTTCAATCGTTTGAAGTAATTCCAATGGTTTTTAAAGATTTTAGGGTATTTAAAATAATTCCAAGAAATTTTCAAGTGCATTCAAAAGTTTCAAAGGATTTGAAATATTTTATAGATTTTGTTTAATTTCAAGGAATTTTCAAGAGCTTTAAAAAATGTCAAAAGATTTCAAAGGGTTTTAGTGATTTATAAATTTGCTAGGGATTCCCAAGGATTTGAACGGGTTTGAAGGGTTTAAAAAACGTTTCATGGAGTTTTAAAGAATTCGCCAGAACTTCAGAAGATGTGGATATTAAATTTAAATTCTTCTAAATTCACTAATTTTACTGAAATTAATTATTTTTAATAATTAATTAATTTTACTAAAATAAATTCACTTACTGTAACTTAAATTAAGAGTTAATTAAAATTCTTCTAGAATCTGCATAAATTTAATCAAATTCTTTTGAATTATTTTAAGTTCGAAAGAACATTCACATTATTAATGCACATTAGTCACTTTTACGATCTAAATAGGTCTTATTGTCCCCTCCTTCAAGTAATTCAAGCTGTGGCAGCCCTGGGAATAATAAATTAAAAATTTATAAATATAAAATTGTTTTATTCCGTTTATAAAAGATTGTATAATAATAACGTTGCAAGATTAGAGTTGTGGTCTTTAAATATTATTTTTTAGGGGGAAAGGAGGGAAATTTTGGAAATGAAATTTTTCTGTCACCTGGTAAAATTAAAATAATTTATTTTTATTACAGAGCCAATCCATAATGCAAAGGTGTGTTTTACTAGCTGACATGGATTATCAGCATTCAGTAATCAACAACAATGAAGGAGATTTGAGTGCTCACTATCCAAGTCATTTGATAATTCTCGAATACGAGAAAAGTAAATATCCGAATAAGTGTGATACTCCGCCTCCACTGACACGCACGACGGAAACAATTTACGAAAGTATGTGCGACCCAATTAGGTTAAAGGAATTAATAAAAAGTGCTAGATTCGCACGATGTCGATCAAGGTTTCCACTGCCAGTTATACTCTATAAAGGGAAATACATTTGCCGATCGTCTACCTTATCAGGAGGACCGGAAATTTATGGTCGATCTGGGCTGGATTATCTTTTTGCTGGCAGTGAAACAGGAACTGGAGAAGAAGAGAGTTCCAAGGAAGACACTGATGATGCGTGTGGTAGCGAATCCTTTGATAACGATTCTCCGGCTGTGAAGAACCAGTTTGATAAGGTTAGGAAAAAGGACATTAAGCTACTCAAAACTCTGAAAGTGGGTCACATCATAGACTTCATGGTCGAGAATAAAAAGGTCAAATTCCTTATGAAGTGAGTACTAATGTGGGCTTATTACGTAGTTTCACTTTTACATTAATTGAAGTTCCTCAAGATGGACTGGATTTTTAATTTCTGTGCGAAACTACTTCTCTACAGGGTGTCTACTCACCTGGAAAACGTAGAATTTTTATATACCTGGAAAAACCTGCAAATGCCAGGAAATTTTCTGGAGAGTGTACTTAAATTTAAAAAAATGGTAATATACAATTAAATAACAATGTTTTTTCATTGGTAAATGTAGATTTATATTACTGGATTTTACTACATTTTTGAACATTCGTTTTTTTTAAATACATTTTTTAACTGAAAATTTATCTATTTGGTTGAAAATTCATGTATTTGGTTTACTCTTCGTCTTTTTTGGTATAAAGTTGAAAAAAGGTTGAAAGTTGATCTGTTTGCTTGAAAATGCGACAGTTTGGCTGACATTTATTTTTCTTTGCTGACAAATCTTTTTTAATTAAAAATTCAACTCTTGTTGAAAATTCATCTTTTTGCTTGAATTAAACTTTTTTTTTATTTAAGATTAAATATTTTTTTGTAGAAAGATCTATTACATTTTTTCATTAAGAATTCATCTTTTTTGTTGATAATTCAAGTACTTGGTTGAAAGTTGAACTCTTTTGTTAAGAATTCATTTTTGTTGTTTGTTAAAGATTCATAATTTTAATTGAAAATTAATCTTTTGTGGAAAATATCACTACTTGCTTCAAAGTTAAGTTCTGTTGTTGAAAATTCATTTTTGTCAGATATTCATAATTTTAATTGAAAACTCATGTTTTTGGTTGAAAATGTAACTTTTTTGTTGAAAATCCAGTTTTTTCTGAAAATTAATCTTTTTAATTGAAAATTTAGCTAATCAAATTGAATATTCCATCATTTTAGTTGAAAATTCGTCTCTTTGGTTGAAAATAATCTTTTTTTTTTTAATTCGTTATTTTTGTTTGTTTGAAAATGAATAATGTTTAACTGAAGATTTAATTAATCCAGTTAAATATTCAATACTTTTAGTTGTAAATTCGGCCTTTTGGTTGGAAATGAATTTTTTAAATTGAAAATTCAACTATTCAGTTTTTCATTGCAAATTTATTTTTTTTAGTTGAAAATTCATGTATTTTTTTTAAGTTTGTTTTTTTGGTAGAAAACTAATCTTTTTTGTTGAAAATTCATTACGTTGGTTGAAAATTTTAATATTTTTTTTTTCAAAATTTATCTATCTTGTTGAAAGTATTATTTTTTACTTTAAATGTTACGAATTTGAAGAGTTTTGAGTTGAATTTAATATATTAATCACTTTAATTTGATTAAAATGAATATATTCTCCTATTTGCGTGAAAAATCTTATTTACCCTGTTTTTACAGTGATTCTACTTACCTGGAAAAAATATTTCATTAAAAATTGTATAGATGAAATACAAGGAATAAATAAATATTTGTTTGAATAATTATTTGAATTCGTAAACATTAGAAACAAATTCAAGAAATCATTAATTGTGTTTTTAGTAATATTTATGTATTTAATTATCCGACGGTGATAGTATATTTAAGACTGAAACAAAACAATGAATAATTTATAATAAACTCATGAAATTGTATACATATTCCAAGTTGATTGTTCAAATAAATAATAAATGCCTAAATACTATTATATCTGGAAAAATCTTGAGATACCTGGAAAAAACCTGAAATTGTCAGGGCATTTTTTTCCAAGATTTGAGTAGACACCCTGCTGCAATAATTAACTTCAAATATTGGTTTTAAATATGAAAACTAATATTTTATTTCCTTTTTCAGTGTTACTTCCTCGGAGAAGGTGGACAGTGTCGGGAGGTATTCCGACTTTAACATAGTTTCACTGCCGTACCCAGGTTGCGAATTCTTCAAGGAGTTCCGAGAACACAATTACGCAGCCAATCACCTCGTATTCGACTGGACTCAAGCTCATGTCGATGCGAACATTGGAGTTCCCAAGGACGATATATCCGGTCAACTGCCGGTCAATTGGGAAGAATATCGAGACTGGGATCTTCTGAAACTTACTCAAAACTACCTGAAACTCATACTGCGATATATGAATGAAAGCGATTCCGGAATACTTATTCATTGCATTTCAGGTAATTTTTAGGAATAATTTTTAGTTAATTAAATCCATAAGTTTACAAATTTTTATTGGGAAACAGAGAAAAGGACGGGATTTTTGTTCACCGGGAAATGACCGGAAATTTGATTCAGTGACCGGGATATTCTATTCTGTTGTATTAAAAGCAGGGTGGCCGCTATAACGAGAAACCGGGAAATGACAGTGAATTTATTCTTTCACCGGGAACTTTACAAATTTTCACAAAAAGAATCTATCCAATAACTTCAAAGGCTACAAATTTCATATCAAATCATATAATGCAATGTAAAATAAGTTCGATTTCAAATCTGTTTTCAAGGCTAAGTTCAATTGTTAACTTTTTCAATTATGAAATCATTTAGCTTACAATGCGCAATATTAATAATATTCAATTTTTAACACATTCCATTTTAAATTTTTCAATGCCTATGAGAATAGATTTTTTTTAATATTTCGAAATATTTGACTGTTTATGCAAAATGAGCAATTGTAAAAAATCTTAAATGGTCAAATTTTCAGAGTTCTAAATTTAAATTTTGAAATCAAATACACTTTGTGACTAAAAGGTTTGTTCAAATTGTAATTTTTTAATGCAGAAAAAAAGCAATTCATATCTTAGTTAAAATTTTATCGGAGTATTTTAGCATAGTAATAATTTTTTTTCTTTTCTTCACGTTACGCTTCGAAATTTTTATCGTTTATTTTGATTTTCTCGGGAAAGAATAATTTTTTTGTATTAAACATTTACTATTCTTATTTAGCTTCCTCACTTTTTTTAGTTCAAAACTTTTTTCCCCTCAGTAAGAAACTTGGTATCTTGGGAGTAAATTATATTTTTTATTTAAACTGATGATAACATTTTTTATTGCAATCCGCGGTTTAGCCTGTTCCAATTTGTGGTCAGTCTCACTTTGAGATTGTCAGCTGACGCTTCTATGTTCTCGAAAATGTACAACTGTTTCTAATCCAATTTTTTGGGCTTAAATTGAATAATTGAATTGATTAATTTTTTTTTTTTTCAATTTAGAGCAGTGGAAGTTATATCGTGGATTTATATTTTTCAATTAGAAATCTGTAAAAAATCTTCAAAATTATTAAATTGTAAAGTGTTGAAAGCTTTCATTGTATACGTTTAAATTATTGAGCGTTTTTAAACAAAATTTCTGAATTAAAAAAATTTTCGAGCTTCCAGTTTAAAATTCAAAAGAATATAGAAAACAGTACAGTTTTGATTAACTTGAATGAAAAAATTTCCAGCTGTAAGAGCTTGAATTTTATGATTTCAATGATCGTGCCAAACTTTGGCAAACTAGGAAATGATGATGAATTTGTTTCCTCGATTAAAACGGCTATCCTGTTGATAATGACGATAATATAAGTGATTCTATTCACAATTTTTTTAAGCCATTTGAAATCTTTGAAGTTTTTGAAATCTTGAAATCAAGTGTAAACTTATACTCGTAAAGTGTTTATCTGAAATTCAAGGTGTCTAGCGACCTTGAAACCCTTAAAAAACTGGAATTCTCCTTGAATTTTTTTTAAACCTTGAAAACCTGGAAATCTCCTTGAATTTTTTTTAAACCTTGAAAACCTGGAAATCTCCTTGAATTTTTTACGAGAACCTTGAACTTCAATTATTTTTTGTTCGCTCTTTAAATAGTAATTTTAATGAAATGCAAAGAGTAATTTGAATTTCTTAACCTATTATGAAAGAAACATCTCGCTTGGAAAAAATCTTGCTACTGAAAAGTGTTTTATTCATCAAGATATAATTTATCTTTTGTTTATTACAGAATAAATAAAGAGATTTCAAAGCACTTTTTCTAGACTGTACCAATTATTTTATGGATAGCAAAGAACAGACTTTAATATTGTGAAT